>LR991078.1:2304067-2637080 GCA_905163555.1 Notocelia uddmanniana | reverse complement strand
AATTTTTTAGAAACCTCCAGGTCATTGTTGAAGGCACACACGCCTATGTATGTACATTGAAAAAAAAATACTTGCCCCCCCCCCCAGTTTAATATTATTTTCATAATTTCATATCATATGTCTATAGCGGTTACATACACCTTCACACCAAATTTCATAATTGTAGTGATCATATTCTCCGAGTAAATCGGCTGTGACATACGGACGGACAGACCGACAGACATGACGAATCCATAAGGGTTCCGTTTTTTGCCATTTACCTACGGAACCCTAAAAAGGTAGAAAGAATAAATTATACAGCAGTCAGCGTTATTAATTTACATAAATAAAATCACAAATCAAACGTACAAATTATCATGCACGAAATATAAAAACTGACTCGACAAAAAAAAAACCCGTATAATTATCGGACCTGTTCACAAAACTTCACGAGAATCGGTTGAAAAAAGCGACCTGTAGAGGAGGACATCTGGACAGACAGACATACGAAAGAATTTTTTGTCGAAAGCTGAAACGGAGACGCTTCGCTCGCTCGGTCAGTAACAAATTTGATTAGATATCTTCAAGAAAATCAAATTGAACAAAGTTTTTTTTTATTTTAGTACAATGATTTATTTGTATGCATTCAAAGAGTTTTTAAAACTTTCAAGTACTTATGAAGCAGTATTTTCAGATAATTATGAAATGACACATGGTCAAATAATTATGACAACTATGAAGTTATCTATTATTGAAATTTAAAATTAAGTTTATTTTGAAGTTAGCGCTCGTCATATATTTTTGACTCAACGGTTATGTCAGACAATTCTGGCCATTTAAGCCGTCACAATCACTTGATAATTTCATATGCTAAGCTACTTTTGATGCTGACTGGACATGCTTTCATGCACGTGCATGAAAGCATGTATCTCAACGAATTAAAATGTACGAAAATGGTAAACTAATTCCAAAATAAATAAATATTAGGGGACATTTAGTATAATTACAACTAGACTATTGATTCTAATTAGACTATATAATTATATGAGGGAAGCGAGAAATAAAATATATTTTTAACAAGAACTAAAACCGAAATAAAAATAAAAGAATAAGTGTGTAACTACGCTGTACATACAATATATACAATTATTATCAACTACTCAAAGAGTGGATTTAAAGAGCCCAAACTCGGTATGATTGTTCAGAGTTCCTATGACCACTTTTCGGTTCCATCATCAGATCAGTTCGATAATAATATTATCATAATATTGCTTTGCCACAGAATTTACATATATGCAGTAAGCTCGGTCCTCCATACAAACGTAGTTTAGCTCTCATTTTAAAATGTCATTCTAGAATAACATGCAACTTTGTATACACAATGGAATCCGGAATATCTATGTCGGAAATTGGTTTCTGTTGCTTGAAATTATAATGGAGAAAAAATACAGCGATTATTAAAGTTTTCATAAAAGACGTAAAAAACTCAAAAACTCGCTGTATTTTTTCTAGTACAATTTCTTGCAACAGAAACTAATTTCTGACCTAGATATGGCGGCTCGAATTGTGTATACAACTTTTCATGTTAATTCAGCAAGGGGTTTAAAATGAGAACGAAACTACGTTTGTATGGAGAATCGAGTTCAGCCGAGCGTACTAACGTCAAATATTAGCTCAATTGGAAATCGAGATGTGGGTCTAATTTAGCTTCTAAGATTTGACCCACACAAACAAAAAAGACAAGTTACTGACACGGCAAGTTAAAGTGTTTAGCAAGCTATAAATTATATACATGGTCGTCCAATATGCATAGTACCTATAAGTCTGGTACAGCTTAATTAGCGACTAGTTAGATTTTCGTAAGGTTATCCTGTGATATTTAAAAATAAAATAAAGCTTAAATTCAAATTTAAATAATACGGCGGTTTTGCGTATGAAGATAACTTTATGTTGCATGCAACCATCCACCCGCTAAGCGTTGTCGTTGTCGCCGCCATTTTGACACATAAAACGTCATACCAAACACAGCCAGTCATTATGAAATTTACCTATCACGTTTATTTGTTTTGGGTAATAGATAATCGGCTGACATTTTTGGCAATTCTTATTGGTATAACACCGCGCGTGCCTATTACGAATAAATGCCCCGTTTCAAAGTGGACTTTTGTAGGAAGCTCGCGTTCTATGCTTTTTTCGTTCACTGCTTGTATGTATAACTTTTGCATGTCGTTCATGAC
Organism: Notocelia uddmanniana; assembly: GCA_905163555.1. NCBI lineage: Eukaryota > Metazoa > Arthropoda > Insecta > Lepidoptera > Tortricidae > Notocelia > Notocelia uddmanniana. Next base: position 2,634,864 of record LR991078.1, on the reverse strand, counting down.
TGAATACTGTGCTGCTGTACCTCAACACCCTGTACTATTTTATAAGTATTCTAGCAAATAAAATAATTCTATTCTATTCTATACACAAGATAATTTAAACAAGTCCATCTGAAAAGTATGGTTTTCTTTAATTTCCGAGGTTCTATGGCAACCTTCGGGCTGCCGCCGCATACAAGTTTTTTTTGCATATTAGCAAAGGAACTGAACTACGACGCTCATTTCATGCTTATCATGTCACATAACATTCAGCGAATATTTAATTATTTTATTTTTGTACCTACATTGAATTATCAGTCACAACTTACTCTACACTTGGTCTAGTAAAGTGTAAACATATAAAAATGTGTAATAAGCGATTCCCAAATGAACAACTGAAGACTCCATGACGTCGGAGCCGACATGAAAGGGATGAATGTATCGCATGACATTACGAGTACTGAGGGCGTACCGCGAACTTCGAAAATCGAACTTCGCATCGTACCGTCCCTTTCCGTCATATAGAGTATAACACGAGAGTGAAAGGGACGGCACGACACGAAGTTCGATTTTCGAAGTTCGCGGTAGCCCCCTGATCTCTTCTCGATGAATGTCAAATTTTAAAAGAAAATATTGTATGGCGTCAAATTCGTTCATTCTATTGTGAATTTGTGCACTATCCGTTAATTTTGAAATTTCGTAGTCGTGTCGATTCTTTTGGGAAATGTCTGGTATTTTACTTTTGCATCGTTGCCATGATCATTTATTATGAACACTAAAAATCTCAGATAATTCTGAATTGTTAAATGATGTGTATCTTTAGACACTACACATGACTATTACTTTTGATAGCTTGTTTTTGTTCAGTTACTTTTGACGCTGACAGTACCATTACTTATCCTGTGTCACCGCTCTGAGTACGCCGCGGCTCCGCCGCCAATGCGCTAGTGGCGGTCGTTGATTCAACGAACTATACCTTGTTAGGGTTCCGTAGTCAACTAGGAACCCTTATAGTTTCGCCATGTCTGTCCGTCCGTCTGTCCGTCCGTCCGCGGATAATCTCAGTGACCGTTAGCACTAGAAAGCTGAAATTTGGTACTAATATGTATATCAATTACGCCGACAAAGTGGTAAAATAAAAAGTGGAAAAAAATATTTTATTAGGGTACCTCCCCTATACGTAAAGTGGGGAGTGATTTTTTTTTTCATTTTAACCCTAACGTGTGATATATTGTTAGATAGGTATTTAAAAATAAATAGGGGTTTACTAAAATCATTTTTGATAATGTTAATATTTTCGGAAATAATCGCTCCAGAAGTAAAAAAAATGTGTCCCCCCCCCTCTAACTTTTGAACCATAAGTTTTAAAAATATGAAAAAAATCTCAAAAGTAGAACTTTATAAAAACTTTGTAGGAAAATTATTTTGAACTTGATAGGTTGAATAGTTTTTTGAAAAAATTACAAAAATAATTTCTGAACTAAGTTTGTAATTTAACCGTATAAACAGGTGTTTATTGTACCTGTCATTTCTACAAAATCACAATGAAATGACGTGCTTTTTAGGGTTTTGTGTTTCTGTACTTAATATGTCAACTTAATGTGACGGACGGAAAACTACGGAACCCTACACTGAGCGTGGCCCGACACGCTCTTGGCCGGTTTTTTTTTCAGATTAGAATAATCGTGTGTTATCCGTCATGCGATTTCAAGCAAAATAATCTTGAAACGGGAATATATGCGGTGTGTTATCTTTGAAACGTAAAAAGTTACTGAAATAAGTTTTATTACTTACTTTTTTTTTCTCTGTTAGGTTTTATTTCATTTATAAGATTTTTCATATGTATTTGGATATGAAATTAAAAAAACTAATAAAACATTACAAATAAAAACACAATCTAAAAATACTAACCTACCTATACCTAATGGCTAAGTGTATTACAAAAAGAACACCGCCTCAAGCAGGTCAGACTGCGGCATGGACCTGAAATAAGTGAAATTAGTACAATATTATCCTCTGATATCCTATGGAAACGAAGAGACGTGGGAAAAACAGGCCGTTAAAACTCTAATCTTAAAAATAACGTTTAGTTGATAAAACGATTTCCTTCGTCAACGAAAAAACGTTTTTTTTAACAGACTCATCTAGTTGACGACTTTAACGTACAAACGTAATCGAAATGGAACGCTAAGCTAAAGCCCTTAACATTTTCCCCCGTACTTGGCCTGCCTGTTTCTTATCAGTTAAAGCAAAAACCTAGTTGACGAAATCAACTAGTTTTTTCAACTAGTTGAAGTTTTCGAAGTTAACTTTTCATTTCGTTGAAGGGAAAACCGTCAACGACCCACCACTACAGTGCGCGCCGGTGCACTGACGGTAGTGACAGTTGTTTAATGTATAACGTCACGCCGCAAAACCACCCCCGCGCTGCGCTCGCTTGTCTGTTCAGGCCACAGACATCAGAGAAAAGCAGACTCGCAGTATTAAGCCAAATGATTTTCCATATAGTTGGCTCTTTAATCCTTATGGTGCACCAAAATGAGTTAGAATGCGACAGATAATACAATCGTTTTCGGCTGTTAACAAGTTGTCTTGATTTGCGAGCACACCAGGATGTTAAATCCCATATAAACTTAACACACCATAACGTCAGTTCAGTACAATTTTCAGTTATGAAGACGTAGACACTGACAGGTGAAGACGTGTCAGAGGTCACTTGTCGGTCTCCTTAAACTTTCCGATTTGTACATTAGTGAGAATAGATCAGACGTACAAAAATCGTTCAACTTAAATGAGCGGATCTGCTTTACTCTGATATCTGTGGTTCAGGCGTTTCGCCGCCCCCGCGCTGCTAACGCCGCCGCCACGCCAGTTTTCTATGCGGACTCTTTCATATAAGTTTGAATATTACAACCGGTACCGCCTCCTCGCCGCGACGCCCCGCTCCGCCACTGCTTTCAGTGCGTTTTAAGCTTTAAACAGCAATCCATTTACTCCCAAAACTACCCTATTGTGACGTCATCGCGACAATATTCCGCAGTCTAGTCGTCATCACCAGAGAGGTACTTACCTCTCTGGTCCTAAAAGTCACTTTGAGGTTATAAACTGTATGCATATGACAGGTGTCAGGATTGACTTCTTAACCGCCGAGCACTGTAAATAGATGACACTAGTAGTCGCTGAGATACGACGGGGCATCATTTAACCTCGAGGTATCGTATTATACACATCTCCCCTACAGGTCAAACACCTGCACACTGAAGACCAACACCGCAGTCAGGTAAAAAGAACACTTAGATACGTCGGGTGACAAGAAAAAGTCACTAAAATATCCGTCACTGCTCCTCAAAACCTCGTATCTCAGTACTACATCGATATTGAGTTACAAGTCTTACTTTAAGTAGGTATTTGTTACTTATTGAGTTGTGGCTGTCGGCCGACGATACGGCCAACGTGCGCAACGTCGTGTATGGCAGTTACTTCTGTACAGCTGTCATTTTCTGTCGGAAGGTCAGATGGCAGTCATGTGCATAAAAACTAGTGTGTACGCCAGTTCTTGGACTACTATAATTGTACGTTTTTCTAGGATTGAATATATATCTCCATATCGATACCTTTAGACTCAAAGGACGTAAACGCCAAAACGCCACTTTACAGGAGAAGCAAAAAACTAAAAAAAAATTGGAAAATAATTCATAACTTTTTCATTTTAAGACTTACAAAGTTGAGTTTTGGCTCAAAATCTTAGATTTGGAAGATAAACATAGTGGTTTTATAATATTTGGGATAAACCAATAAATAAAGAAAATAGGATCGTTTAACGCCCCAAAAAAATTAAAAAATATATTTATACCACCCCAAAATTCGTAGTGTCTGTAAAATTGTTAGGGTGTAAAGGTCACGAAAAGCGTTTTTTTTTTGTCAAAATGGGTTTAGTGTATGTTACAGTCGCCAGAAAGGTATAATAGCTAATTTTTAAAATGTATTTCAATTCTCAATTGTAACTTTTGTATCATCGTCATGCCTTCGTCATTATTGATGAATGGCTAAAAAAAATTTTACATATCTTTGTAAAATCCCCTTTTTAAAAACTTTGGCAATCATTATCTCAAATCGTCGCCTATATAACTAAGGTACAAAATCTTCTCTCGCGTACCGCGTGCGGTATGCGAGGTTAAGCAATGTCGGGCGAGGTCAGTCCTTGGATGGGTGACCTCTTTGAGTGGTTACTAACTGAGCGCTCCCGTGCTTTGGATGGCACGTTAAGTCGTTGAGCCCGGTTGCTGTCTATTATAGCAGTCGTTAAGCCAAGTTAGAGGCCTCCGGGCGGCTTGAGAACTTCTAACAGTCAAGTTACCCACTCACCCCAATATGGTCTAGTTTCCCCCTTGGGTAGAAAGGTCAGATGGCAGTCGCTTCCGTAAAAACTAGTGCCTACGCCAATTCTTGGGATTAGGTAGCGGACTACGGGCATCCTTCAGGATGAAACTGGGATAATGATGATTGAAATGAAGTCGAAAACGAAAACAAAGTGAATCATTGCATTCCTCGACTACTTATATAATAACAACTCAATTAATATACAAAGGTGTTTGCATATGTACTGCCAGCTGTATTTGAGTCCGCCAATTGGAATAAAAACAAACAGGTAAGTTGGTAAACCGTCCCAATTGTTGACACATTAATGCTCTGTGGCTGTGTGTACGTAAAAAACGCCAAACGTCATGGGTCGCGGCACAATGTCAAACTCAGAGATGTCAAATAATAACACATGAATATTTTTATTTTATTTTAGTAAGCGAGAAGAACTGGATTTTTTTACTGAAATAGATAAATACAAACGAAACGAATCGTAGGAAACCAATAGGAAGCGTCAAAGTAAATTTGACAGATGTCCCTGGCAGTTACACATTTCTGCCATGGTGTGCGCTGCGATCGCTTAGCTTACCCCCACCACCTCTTAGCCAGCATCTAGCCATGCGGCCGACGATGAAGTGAGCTCACTCAGAAGATGCCTATTCACTCGTGCCATAAAAAGGTCCAGGTTATATGAACTCGGAAATACAGATTTGGCAGTCTTGGCACCTTAATGCGTAGTTAACATTGACATCTTATTGGTATACGGGACTTAATCACGTACAAATGATTTTTTTTGACCTTTTTGAGGATTGCCCGACGTTCCGAATGTGGCACAACATCCGTGGTCACGAGCTGACTGGCTGAGCGGGTATCAACATCATCTAGCCGCACGGGTTTTCCGAACACTCTGCATTAATATTTAGACTACAGGAGCAGTAGCTCAACCTAAAGATGTTTTTAACACTAATTTCCACTATTTACTCGTACTGAGCTGAGTATTTTACATATGTTATTGTTGTATTTTACATCTGACGTAATTTCTGAATATTGTTCGACGCAGACAGCCTTGGGAGTTAGGGTATAAAAGGCGCCTAAAAGACGCATAATTAGTGTTGACGATAACCAGACATCATGAATTTTGTCTACTCTTTCCTCGTGCTTCTCTTGGTAAGATCTCTTTGGAACTTCCTTGTCTTACGTTGGGTTGAGTGTTTAACCCCATGCTTATGCCACTGGTTTATCAAAAAAAGCCGACGATACGGCCAACGTGCGCAACGTCGTGTATGGCAGTTACTTCTGTACAGCTGTCATTTTCAGTCGGAAGGTCAGATGGCAGTCACGTGCATAAAAACTAGATCTCTTTAGAACTTCCTTGTCTTACGTTGGGTTGAGTGTTTAACCCCATGCTTATGCCACTGGTTTATCAAAAAAGCTTTTGTATGCAATACCTTTTCGGTGAAGAACAACATCGAATAGGTCTTATCCAAAAAAAGGTCTAAGTCCGGTCCTTTTGGTCTTAAGTGCTCAAACGGACCCTGGGCGAGTTTTAGATTCAACCGGATAATTTATAGCCAGAAAAACCCAAGTTCAATTTTGTATGCCACTCATATTATCACAGTCCACTAGAAATATCTAGATCGATCGATTTTTGCTCGAACTAACTTTAGCTTTAGCTAACTTTAGCTTGAAACCTTTTGGCAACTTAGGTCTATCAGGAAAAAATACTAAGTATAAAAAAAATCTAAATACGCTTTGATATGGAAAAAATGACAAAGTATTATAGGGTCGAGGAATAAAAATGTCGAAATAGAATTTAGTCGAAGTATTGAAAAGACTAATTTCACTGCACCTTAAAATTGACGGAGCCCCGCTCGGCGGGGCTCCTTTTTCTGCGCGGTTTGCCCTTCGGGCATCTGAAGATACTTAGCGAAGGTAACCTCACCTACCTAGACCTTTTTTTTACGTTCGGGAAATGATTTTGCGCATCCCACCCGGTTGGAGGGACCAGGACGGTTATGACGGACTAACCGCAGCAAAACGCCTTGGACTACCGTCTAAAACCCCAACGAGTGCCGGCTCCGCCTTGTCGAGGACGCCGCGGGATCGCTATCAGCATTCGACCGCATGGTCACCTACCTAGATCTGGGGCCGTTGTAGATCACTTATACACTGGCCTACAAAAGAAGGTATCACACTCATTAATGTGACTTGAACAAAAACTGTTATACCTTCTTTTGCGGGCCAGTGTAGTAGGACTTTTTTAAAAATACAAATTTGGACATTTTTACTTTCGGACCATTGTTAGTTCGCCTTTTCTGCTTCTCGACATTTTTATACTCCGTCAATTTTTTATTTTGACTTTTTTATTTCTTGGCAACAAACATCATTTCGACGTGTTTTATGTTTATTTTTCGTAATTTTTCCTTACCGACAATATTTTAATAACCGCACGTTTTATTGAACGTAGATAACCAGCAGTGAGTACAACGATAGAGGTTCGATTATGAATGAGCAGTTGAACATTGCGTCCCATAGACTATGGCTATGACGAGTAAGACTTTAACCTATATCTTTCTGTTTCCAGGTTGCTTTGGCCGCTGCCATCCCACAGGGTATGGTTTCATCTATAGTATACCTGTATTATATTCTTATCCATAATATATACAGGGTATTATGAGCAAGAAATTTAAAGGACGCTTCCTTAGAGCGTCTGCAGTAACCTCTTGTGTCAAAAAAATCTTTTTACAGTTGGGAGAAAATTTTGATCTAAAGTTATGACTTCCAAGAAGTAATGAATCTTGGCACCACGAAATTATAGCGCGGCAGTCACTGCTGATTTTGAGGTATCACCAAGTTATGCCTCATAATCGTTGTTGCATTTTTGGTTTAAAACGATATTTTAGGGATTTTTTAATCAATGTTTAGTGTTTTTAAAATAAATAGTTATTAATATCACTCCTTGGCTGAACAACTTCGGGATCAACGGCTTAACGTGCCTTCCAAATCACGGGAACGCTCAGTTAGTAACGATTCGAAGCGGTCACCCATCTAAGAACTGACCTGGGCACAACGCGGTAGGACTCTTGAGTACTGTAATTATTATACAGGATGGGACCAAAGAGTTAAACGGTGGTCTATCTAGCGGGCCAGCAAAATTATTACCAACTGGTCTAAGTTGAAAAAAAAAAATGATTTTTTTTCTTCAAAGATGGCTTACTTGTATTTTGATTCCTTTTCTGAAGTGACATTAATGTCAATTTATTTTAAAAAGTCCATAAAATTGAAAAAAAAAACCCTATAACAATAAATGCAAAACAATTATGGCTTATAACTTGATACCTACTACCTCAAACACGACATTGACTGATGTGCTAATAAATAATCAATTTTTGAAAATTTATTTGCTGACATGTCCACATCGCTATTTATTATCATAATGTGTGCATGTAATTAGTTTTTAAGTTTTTTTGTAAGTTTTCTAACACAATGTTATATTGTTAAGTAAATAAATAAATAAAATAAAAAGCTCGTGGTGTACCATTACTCGGAGGGCATAACTTTAGATCAAAATTTCTCCGAAACGAAATTTTTTGAACAAAAAATGTACACCAGGTGTTACTGCAGATGCTCTAAGGAAGCGTTCTTTTAAATATTTGCTCCAGTTACAGGGCCCACCTTGTATAATAATGTCCCTGATATTATCTCGTATCTACAGGTCCAGGATCTGCAGCGTCAGCGTCAGCAGGTCTAGAAGGTGAGTAGCTTTAGGCCTGTCGCCCATTGGACACGTTTTATCACGGATATTGTATCACGAAAGTTACTGTATTTCAGACTTGGTCGAACAGCATCGAGAATATAATCAAAAGTTCATTTCTTCATTCGTGCATATAGTTTTGAAACATAATAGGGTCATTATATAAGTGTTCCACAATATGATGAAATTCACTAAATTCCTCTCTTATTTAAATATATTTCACGCACCTATTCAGTTCGACGACGCCGTTAGAAGTAAGAGTTAGAAAAGAATCATCTAAATTTTGTAAATTATTCATTTTGCACCTAAACCCTAGGTCAACGTCAACAAAAATCCCGCTATTCAGCGACCGCATAATAGAAAAAAATAATTTTTGTGGGATTTTATTGTAATTAAATACAGGGTAAATAATTAAATAAAACCACGTGTATAAATTCTCTAAAATATCTTAATTTCATATACAGCAACAAAAATCACTATTAATTACCAAAGAAGACATATACTACAGTAAAATATTACTAAGGCAGATTTACTAAAAAAAGTGTACCGCTGTTCTTTTTATGTGTTGTGACAGTCTTAATTCAGCCTTGTGACGTCATATAGACAATCGTAGGCTTTCTTTACATTTTCGTTAATATCTTGAAAACTAATAGAGAAAAAAAAAATTGTCGAGTTCCTTGTTAACAAACTAACGAAATGCGTCAAAATTTCATACTATACTTGGAAATTTCAAATTAAAGGAAAAAATTGAAAAATTTAATGCTCCTAGCAGGATTCGAACCTGCGACATCTGGCATACGCGGCCAATCGCTCTAGCCTCTGAGCTATCGGAACAACCAAGCTCGTCCACGAAATCCTTCAATTGTTCCCTCTTACAACGCCTTAGGGAGGCGTACAGCGACATCTACCGTAGAAGACTTATAGGCTTCTATCAACAGCACCAACGTCTCAAATTACATTGAGAAATCGTCAGTAACGATGCGCCATCCCATACTAAATAAATTAATTAAATTTTTATTTTTTTTCCTTTTTAATTTGAAATATTCGTTAGCAGCGTTACTGCTTTAGTACTAAATTAATTTATACTTGGAAATATGAAATGTTGTCATTTGCTATTCGATAATAACAAAAATTACGAACGAGAGTCTATCAGAAGGCTTTTGATGACTCGAGTTTGCTATTTTCTTGCGTCCGAGGTAATCACAATGTTTTCATCACATTTGCGAGGCAAAAAATAACTCCAGACCTAATCAAAATTGAAGAAATCGACCACTTCGCCTCCAGTATCAGTGCATGGTCGCCGAGAGGAACGCACAGCTTCAATATTTCAACCAATAACAAAGCAGTATTCTTGAGGCGCACGGCCTACTAGATTTGTCAGCTTTAATATTTTAACCAATCACAGACAATTATTCTAGTGGAGCGCGGCCAACTAGATTTTTTAAACCAATCAGAGCACAGAAAACCTCATAACTCCCTAGGGAGTTCTGAAAATCCATAACTCCCGTGGGAGGTAAATCGGCTATAACTGCTGTATACGCCTGCGTGCAATAAGACCCTTTTCGAGCAAGTGTGATGAAATAGTAGAGGTATAATACATTATTCAAAAAGATATGTTCTGCTGCGGATGGCCTCATTCCTGATGCGATCACGCAAAACTACTCCCAGCACAGCCCTCTCCATTGCAAAACAAATTTTAGTTAACAGAGGTTTGTTAACTTTTAGGAATAAGGGGGATATTATGTATTATATTGAGGTTTAAAAGTGGAAGAGCTTTCTTCGCCAGTACTGTATCTGCTGCGGACGTTTGATGGTTGCCATTTTATCACTCATCGTCGTGGATAAGACGCCCGTCACTCTCGCACTCGCATACTTGTCAGAACGTGACGAATATCTTATCAAAGACGATAAGTGATAAAATGGCAATCATCATATACGTCTCCTGAATATTGTACCTGCAGATGCCCTAAGGAAGCGTCCTTTAAATTTATTGCTCCTATTACAGGCCACACCCTGTATAACTGTGCTCACACATTTTTATTTTTTTTCAGGTTCCATTGGCGCGGGAGGTTAGAACTCGTCATAAATACGATATTTTACGCTTTTAGATAGGATTTTAAATTCACGTCATTCTAATAACCCATGTTTTTGGGTTTTCTTTTTTCATAATCCTTGACCCTAGTAGGACAAAAAAAATGTCCCAGATCATGCTATGTTTTTTTTTCTTCCAGCATCACTTCCGTAGGTAGGTACTGTCTGTTTCATCTTCGTGGAATCCAGTTATTAGTAAGTGCAAGCGTCAAAATACTTCTTCCATTACATTAACGGATGTTGTTAGTGTTGTGTGTCGGGCGAGTGACAACCCTTGTGTAAGTGTGAATAATAAAGACCAAGTGCGGGTAGTACGGAAAACCCGTGCGGCTAGAAGATGTTGATACCCGCTGAAGCCAGTCAGCTCGTGACCACGGATGTTGCGATACATTCCAAACGTTGGGCACACCTCAGGTGATTAATTTTTGTACGCGATTAAGTCCCGTTTACCAATAATAATGTAATAAAGGTACTGTCTGTACTGTATTTTAATGGAATAAGGTGAAATAATGTATTTAAATTCGTGCTCTTAACTATACATACATATAAAAGAGACGTCATACAAAAAATGTGACGATCTGAAATAAAATAATATACATACATAACATACATAAATATCATCACGCCCGTTTCGCAGAGGAGTAGGCAGAGATCACGTATTTCCCTTTGCCACGATCCTGACATACAACTTTCGCTTCATGAACTGAAATGAAACATGAAAAATATTTGGGACAGTTTGTGCTTTCTGTATGAGTCGATTGTAAAAGATTCTGAAAGAGAAAACCCGTAAAATATGGAACTCTGAAAAAAACTTTTATATTCTTTTTTTGGAAACCGCATTAACCTAGCTTCATTTGCTTTTGACTGTACCAATGATTACTACTTCGTTTAATTATTGACATTCTTTACATTAAATTTTCCTGTAAGCTGACGATGTATGACTAATACGATTAAATGAATATGTATGTATGTATGTATGTAAATACTTTATTGTACACAAAACACAGGTAAAAATACAGACAAATTCAGTTATATCGGTACAAAGGCGAACTTATCCCTATAAGGGATCTCTTCCAGTTAACCTTTGAGCAATTGAGTGGAACACAGGAACTAAAAGATAGACAACTAACACGTGTACAAATAGGTACGTAATTATTATATGAATATACGTATTAAAGTTTATAACTACAACTTAGAAAAGTTGAAAAACCCCCGACATTTTCACGAAGCTCAATATCTCAAAAACGGTTGAACAGATTTTCATGAAACATGGCTAAGAACACTCTGGATAAAATTATCTATGACACAAAAATACTAAACAAAAATCGGTTCATCCGTTTGGGAGCTACGATACCACAGACCGCTCTCTTTTTGCGTCGGGGGTTAAAAAGTGGAAGATTGCGTTCTTAGCTGTCTGTATATGCTGCGTTATGTGCAGTCCGCATCAAAATTTGCTACGTATATGAAGGGGCCAAAAACTTTGATTCCCTTGTAATAAAGACTTTACTAACACTGACTGTACTAACGTGGTCACTCACTTTTTTTTTCAGGTCCCTATGGCACGGGAGGTAAGACGTTGTTATTAATACGATACTTTACGCTTTTAAGGCTATATATAATTCGGCGATCTCTTGTTTCGCAGGCAAAAGTTTCATAAATGCATTGATTCGCAGAATTATTCATTTCATAGAAATCTTTTTTTTTGAACCGTTTACCTTCTAGGTAGGCATTTTAGGTCATCGTGTAGAACTCATTTAGGTCTACCAGAAAAGTAGGTTAGGTTTGAACTGCGACCCTTTGTGAAAAAAATCTTTCCATGAAATGAAAATTATGGGAATCATAATTTCTATAAAATTTCGGTCTGCGAAACAAACAACCCTATAATTCTGGGGAGCCAACGTCAACTTATTAAATTAGGGAGTGTTACTATCGGACCGATTCTGATGTCGCGGTCATTACAATTTCCAATCAGGTTAAAAATCTCGGCCTACTATAAGAGCGCTTTCACATATAGGCGTTTTAGTCGCGCGACTGTAGATACATATTTAAGTAGCGCAGCTGCAGCGCGACTAAATATGTATGGATACAAGTCGCGCTACTGCAGCGGCTTAGATGCGCTACAGTCGCGCGACTAAAACGCCTATATGTGAAACTTTTAGACTCGACCTTCTCCTGGAACAACCAGCTCTCAGATATATGACGGAAGGTCTCCGAAACGTTACGTACTCTCTACAAGTGTAAAAGTTTCGACAGGTTTATTATTATATCCTAATGGTCCTGATATATATTATTTATCTCTTTTCTACAGATCTTGAAGCTGAGTTTGCTGGAAAAGTAGAAGGTGGTAAGTTTTTCGTTCATAAGCCACCCGGTAAGGGCATTTGTTTATGTGGTGAGCAGAGACATTTGTTCCTTAGACTTGGATGTTTTCTATGTACTTAAGTATACAGGGTGATTCGGGAGACGTGAGCAAGATCAACACTACGGATTCAGTAGATCATAAGCTACTCCTTCGTACCACCATTAGTGAAATTAACGTTCATTTATCTTTGGTGTTGAAAACAATTTTTTTTAAAATTATTTACGAAATTCATGGTCACTCTACAATGAGAATACTTCAGTCAAGTGTTACGTGTCAAATTGAATGTCATCTGAGTCCGATTACTTTTGAAATATCGTATCTCACTCAATGTGACAATTTGCTTTCTTCGTAATTAAAGTGCTGTTATAACAGTTAGAGGTTTAATCTTTATAAACCAGTTGTTGTAGGGTGACCGTGATTGTAAAAATTAAACTTTAACTTGACAAAAATTAAAATACATGAAAAAGGTATGAGTGTTTCACTTAAATACAATGGTGAACGATTCATTGCCATTTACTATGTATGTAGTGTTGGTCCTGCTCACGTCTCCTGAATCACCCTGTATATCTATTAAATATATCGTCGTCAAGTACCCATAACACAAGCCTTATATGAGCTTACTATGGGACTAGTTCGATTCGTGTAAAAAATATCACCTAATATTTATTTATTTATAAGCTTTAACCAACTAAGATCGGGGACCGAATTACATATAAAAAATATATGTATATTATTATTATTATTTATTTATTTATTCCGAATAACAAAGATCCATTATGTTAATTAAAATTAAAATTACATACATTAATTAAAATAACATAACATAAAATACAATACACAATAAAATTACAAATTAAATTAAAATTAGTAGGAGCGAATGCTCCCTACATGGAGGCGCATGCAGCGCCCCATGTAGGGAGCCATATAAGTATAAGTTTTAATTTTCCAAAATCAAGTACATATTGCAAAGTTTACAAAGACTACTGGCCACATATGGGGTACATTATTTAAAATTGGAATATTGACTCCTGCACTAGGCGAGGCCTCTCCTGCAGATAACCAATTCGAGCGTGAGTTTACATAAGACATGCAGCGCGGAAAAAATCAACATTTCTAATGAGAACTAGAATTTACTGCCGCCGTCTGTATTTCCTGATACATACAATCTTGGTCTCTTCAAGACAAGGGGGAATAGGCTATTACTGAATCAGTGAGCAACATCTTAGGCCTTGTCATCGCTCTCCATCAGGTGAGACTAAGGCCAATTGCTGGTCAGTCTATCATAAAAAAAGAGGTCAGAAAAAAGGTTAACCTGATTCTAAAATAACATGTTATTAATAACATTAATCTTATTAAATATAATGAAACGGGTCACTCACGTCTTAAAGGTCGAATATCGCTCGACATGTTTCAGACCGGTTCGCGGTCCTTAATCATGAGCACCTATCGCAGCGGCGGTTTTCTTAGCACTTACTTAACACCACTCACTCAATCACTTTAAGACGTGAGTGACCCGTTTCATTATATTTAATATGCCTCAAACTCACGGGAGTTTTCTATATAAAACATTAATCTTTATTTTTAATCTACATTGTACCATTGTAAGTGTAACCAAATGGGATGCCACCATTAAAAAATCCAAGTGGAATAACAGTAACCGATGACCGCTGCCCTTGCCAAGTGAGTGGGCAACTTGACTGTTATACGAGTACGTTCTCAATATTTAGGTGACGGATTAACAAAGATTTGCATACAAAACGCCACAAAGTAAACGTTCTACGGGTAGTAAACGAAGTTCCGGACTAGTAGCATTACCATGAGTTTGCAGTGACCGGACTCGCTAGCGACTGCGTAAACAATCAGTATGGAGAATAAGTACAGCGCCTCTGGTGGTCACTCATAGAACTACAGATCATTACTCGTACCATGAGTCAATTACACGTTTACTATACTCGCTACTCGCTAACGTTAACTCGATTCATCATACAAACAAACAGCATACAAAGCTCTCTTTCTAACTATACTGAAAAGACAGAGCAAGGACGATATTGGACAAAAGGCTAAGTACCCAAGGCTTCCTTTCAAAAGTATAGAAATAAACCTGTTAATTTAAAGTGTCGTAGAACAGTAGCACAAGGTTAAATGTTAGTGAATCTTGTATTTGCTTCGGTTATTTTTGGTTATTATTGTCATACCTATAAACGCGTTTATTCGGTAGCGACTGTAGTAAGGTAATGTATATTTTCGATAGCATCTCATGGTAGCGGTATACGTCGATTTCTGAGAAATCGTTCACAAATCGTTATTCATTTTTTTCAGGAGTTTAAGGATTTGGCATCACCGTTGAAAAACACACAGTACGTCAAGCTGCAAGAAGTTTGGACCAGCCGTGTTTCCATGAATGATATGATAAAGAAAATTTTAAATAGAAACATGCCAACTTCAGCCAGTCTTTCATTTATCCTGCTCTTGGGCTTGGCGTTTTTTACCCAACTTCAAAAAAAGGAGGAGGTTTTCAATTCGTCGGAATATTTTTTTATGTATGTTCACCGATTACTCGGATACTATTGGACCGGCTTCACAAAATCTTTTTTTTGTTTGAAAGGGTATGTTTTCTAGTTAGTCCCATTGTCATCAAGTCTGGATCTGATGACGGAGACATCGGACTTGGAGAAATCGGGGGAAACCCTCATATTATATAGCAGAAGAGGCCGAGTAAGAATAGGAAAGTATGGAGTCGGTTTTCACTTGTTTTTAAGAGGGCGCAGTACGCTCAGTCTGGTTCGGTTCTCCATACAAACGTATTTACCCTCTCATTTTAAAACGCCATGCTAGAATAACATGAAACTTTGTATACACAATGGGATCCGGCATATCTAGGTCGGAAATTAGTTTTTGTTGCTAGAAATTGTAAAAGAAAAAAAATACAGAGGTTTTTTGAGTTTTTTACGGCTTGTATGAAAACCTTAATAATCGCTGTATTTTTTCTCCATTATAATTTCAAGCAACAGAAACTATGTTCCGTGAACCAGAAACAAAGTTTCATGTTATTCTAGAATGGCGTTTTAAAATGAGAGCATAAATACGTTTGTATGGAGAACCGAGCGTACTGCGCACTCTTAAATCAAAAACAGATTTGCAAACAGGCCACAAGGACATTTTATGGTCATAAAGAGCACCAAAAATAAAAGTCGTCTTTCCTGTGGTCAATCGATAAGGGGTTACGTGCACATATATATATAATAATTTTATCGCATTAAATTATATAAGATAAGACGCCTTTTATGCGGATTATGAGTCCATACAAAAATTAGGCTTTATAGCGCTTAACTTTGGCAATGTCCACAGGAAAGACGCGAACCTAAATCTCTTTATGACCCTTTAACATAATTAAGCAGACTCTAGAGTCTGGCTAAGGAGAGTTGAAAATGTGATCTAATTAAAACTTTTTAAATGACACTATATTATATTCGACAAACGTATCAAACGTTACTCAATTGTACAGTCAACAGCACATATAGATGATCATTATAGCGCTTTATCGCGCTAATGTAACAATACTACGACAGTTTTGGGATGCGTCAAAGTAGTGAAAGTGACAAAGTACTATGATCATCTACTTTTGCTGTTGACTATACAAATACAATAAAAACCGGCCAAGTGCGAGTCGGACTCTTCTCCGGTCTTTATTCTCCGAAGTTACATTCTTCGTTGAACATACGTAAAAACTATATATATTCCGACGATTTGAGACCCACCTCTTTTTTGAAGTCGGCTATAAACCTTTGGAAATGTCGACACCAAGGATCCCAATAACTTTCTAAGATGGAGAGGGCTGTGTCTTGGAATGGGCAACAGTGAATGGGGTTTTTTTTCGTAGTGCACGCGTATACTTGTGTCTTGGTGGGGTTGAACTGGACCAGACTATCCTGGCTCTTATTTACGCCTTTTTTGAAGAATCCCATGCTGTAGCCCTTTGGTAATACCTCGGCAGGGAGCTCATTGCACAACCTAAGTGTTCTGGGTATAAAGTACCTATTGAAACGTGCTGTATGAGAACGCAATGGCTCCAAGGTGTGGGGATGAGCTCGATGGCGAGAGGTGCGATGATGATAGGTAACCGCGGGCATCATGTCATACATAGGCCTCCCCCAGAGAATTCCAAAACAATCAATTAGGAGCTACCCGCATCCAGCGGACCCACGCGACCTTAATCAGGTCATCAGCCTACATCAAGCCTCAGCAACCTTGTGGGGGCAGCTCAGCAACATTCCTTGTTCCTATGCTACATCATCCGGTACGTGGTCGCCACTCGAGAACTCGCTTGCCCCACCGACCATCGGTTCTCCGGGCAATATGGCCCGCACCTGCCAATTTAGTTTGGCAAACCTTCAGGCTATGTCATTTACTTTGATTCGTCTGCTGGTATCGTCATTTTTTATATCTCGCAGAGTAAGTTCGAGCATAGGCCATAGCCCTCTCCATCGCTCTTTGAGTGACTTTGACCCTCCTTTTTCGGAGCCATATGTCATCAATGGCAACACGCACTGGTCAAAGACTTTAACTATTGACGAGAGGATAATCGATATATGACGAAAAGATATTGCGTCTTCCGAACGCCACCCAGCCAAGTCATTTTTGAAATTGATCCACTTCTCGAAATTGCTCCTGCCTAACTGAACTGTTTGTCCTAGGCTCAGGGACAGTAAACAAATTTGTCGACAACTTTGAGCGTAGAGTCTCTGATCTTAACTGGCGTACGTACTACATAGGTACATGGACGTTAGTTATGATCTTCGTTTGGTCCATGTTCATCTTAAGCCTTACTTCTTTAGAAGCCCATTAGATCATTGAGCATATTACTTAAGTTCTCAGTGGTCTCAGTTTTGAAGAAGAATAACCAAACTCCTGTCCCATGCCTTTGAGAATGACTAAATCAAACAGCTTCTAAACTAGATATAATATTAACTAAAATAATATTTTGATCTTAAGGGGAGGTCGTCAAGCGAGTTAGCGTTTTCGAGTTTTCTAAAAACAATCTGAAACGTAGAAAAAGGGTTTTTTAAAAATTGGAAATAATTATATGTTTTACTTAAGGATCTAGTCTAAAGTCAAAGTTGCACTCAGATACACGATCTAATGAACTTCGCTCGATAGAAAGAGACCCCAAAGTTACTCCTTTTTGTAAAGCATTTACAATCTGACGACTAAAATATTGATGTTTTAAATAAAGTTTTTGAACTAAACTAAAGCCATTCAGTATTTCTAGACATTTTTGCAGAATTTAAAAAGATAAAATGATTGTATTAATTAATATGTTTAAATACCTACAAAGTGCGCGAGCGCGGAGGCTCGGCAGGCCCGATCAGTCGCGCGCTGGCGCTTACAGACAACGGACCTGTGTCAGTTTTATCCGCGACAGTTTCGTTGACCAAACAAGCAGTTTTTGACGAATTTATATAACTGTTGCAAATTATTCAAGAAGGGCAATAAAAACCCGAATGAAAAAAGTCGTAATTATTAACAAATAAATTAAGGTCATAGTGCCACAGTATAAAAATGACAGTATAACAACTGAACTGAACCCCTGAAATGGAACCAAAGTTGATAAAATTATAAATGAAATATGATGATGATGACGATGACACGCACACGACAAATAAATATAACACCCTGTATAAATATAACACAAATAGATAAAAACTTGCATGACCTATTAAACAAATCGAGTAGAGAGGTATAAGACATATTTCTTAGGTTCTTAGGTTTCATAGATTAAATAACGAATTTCAGGTTGTACTATGAATTCTGTTTTTTTTTTTATTATAATGGATCCTACCGTAAGTTCGACTTTCAATTATTTATTTACTACCTATTTATTAAAAAAATATATCAATTACATACTAAAGTTTAATCATAATTAATGCATTTCGTAAGTCAAAATACAGTTATATTTCTATACTGTGACCAGTATGAAGCTAGCGGGGTCATCCGAGTTCACAGTCGTTTCGTCCGCGCGGGCTTGCTCACGCACCGCCAGGACAGCGCTAAATACCTACTCTTGCAGGACTAGAGGGCCTTAATGTTAACAGATCACACTCAGCCAGCCTCGTAAGACTAATTAGAATTCACGATCCGAAAGTAGGTACAATGTTGTAAGTTTCGGCACGGCCCTTTTTTGGCCGAAACGGAACCTTCGTCCGAAGCATGATTTTTAGGCCGAAACCGAAACTTCGATCGGACACTATAATTGAGTAAAGAAACAAGAATAATATAAAGATAACAGTAATATCTTTGGATGTGTCTACAGGAAGTAGAGCACAAGCATACCACCATATATCAGCCGAAAGACGTCCACTGCTGGACATAGGCCTCCGCCAATTTCATGGGGGGTAAATGCCATAATCGCCACGCTTGGCATGCGGGTTGGCGATCGCAGTATCTCCACCGCACTTCAGGGATGCTGCTGCCCATCCCCCGGTGGTCTTGGCCGTAGTTTTAGGACATACCCGGGTCCGCACAAGCATACACTGAAGATGTTTTTATCCGGAATACACCAGCAGAACACTAAAATTCCGTTATTTTCTGAGCAAGTGTACTTTTACATCTGTTTATTGCACCTGACATAATTTCTGCAAATTGTTCCACGCAGACAGCCTTGGGAGCTAGGGTATAAAAGACGCCTAAACGATGCGTAATCATTAGTTTTGACGGCAACCAAGCATCATGAACTTCATCTACGCTTTCCTAGTGCTTATCTTGGTAAGTGGTTTAACACTTCCATGTTTAACTTTGGGTTAAGTATTTCACCTAATGCTCTACATAGGGCTACTAGAATTTAAAAACAACCTTTTGACATCATATCGGCCTGTTTAGCCTAGTCGGTAGTGACACTGCCTCTGAAGCTTGAGGTCCCGGGTTCGAATCCCGGTAAGAGCATTTCTTTCTGTGGCGAGCGGAGACATTTGTTCCTGAGACTTGGATGTTTTCTATGTATTTAAGTTTAAGTATATATCTTTTAATTTTATCGACGTCTAGTACCCATAACACAAGTCTTATGGAGCTTACTACGGGACTAGTTTGATTTGTGCAAAAATAGTCCCCATATATTTATTTATTTATTATTATTTATTTATATCATTTGATATTTAACGGTAGGTTTTCGGTGACAGAAATCATCGAGAGCAAAACCGACCTAATCCCAACAAGTCTAGGTCCGGTCCTTTTAGTCTTAGGATCTCAAGCGGAACCCGAACCAGTTTTAGGATTTTATTAAAGGTTTACCAACAGTTAGTACATTCATACTTATATAAATAGTTTTTAACAATGCATCTTATGCTTAATGTATAACTACTTACAGGTAAACACACCTTGAAATAATATAAACAAGGACTTACGCAGTTCAAGAAAAGAGCGTACTCCCATCTTAAAGGCCGGCAACGCACTTACAACCCCTCTGGTGTTGCGAGTGTCCATGGGCGGCGCTAATCGCTTACCATCAGGCGATTCATCTGCTCGTTTGCCCCCTATGTCATAAAAAAAAAAAAAAAAAACAACGAATATAGTTAAACTAAATAAACAAGTTTCTGATCTTGGTTATTGAGTCAAAGTTTATGTCAACATAATCACTATATTTATTGAGTAATTTGCTCAATCGTGGTAAAGGGGAGGAAGAGCCTAACACGGTTCGACGCAGGGGACAAGACAGTGGCTTGGCAGCAAAACGTGGTACAAAGGAGCTGTGGGCAGTCAATTGTGTTAAACTAGTTTAAAAAGAAATAGGAGGCCCAGAAGATCTCTACGACTCTCTAGTGATATTATTTTAAAATGTTTTAATCTATCCACGTATGAGAAAGATCTCCTCGCACGGCCTGTGGAGCGAGCCAAGTGCCACATGATTCTTTTTTGCAACCTTTCGATGCGAAGGCAGTGAGTTGCGTAATGTGGTCGCCAGACGATACTGCCATGCTTCAAGTGGCTACGTACAAGGCTGTAGTATAACAAGTTTTTCGTCTTCAGTCTTCGAAATGCCTTACCATTCCTTATAATAAACCCTAACATTTTTGACGCTTTCTTAAGAAATCAACCATTCAGCTTCATTTAATCAACAAGTACTTTGTACATTAACGAACATTCAAACCATACATTAAGACTACACCTATTCTAGAAGCTTTAAGTAGCGAATCAATATGAGGTTAAAAAGTGAGTTTTGAGTCAAAAATAATTCCTAGATCACGTACAGTGCTGACTTTGGTGAGTTCATCGCCAGAAATATTGTAAGATGATGGAATCGTGTTAGTTCCAGCTATTAAGAGGGCGCAGTACGCTCGGTCTGGCTCGGTTCTCCATACAAACGTATTTACCCTCTCATTTTAAAACGCCATGCTAGAATAACATGAAAATTTGTATACACGATGGAATCCGGCATATCTAGGTCGGAAATTAGTTTTAGTTGCTAGAAATTGTAAAAGAAAAAAAATACAGCGGTTTTCTGAGTTTTTTACGGCTTGTATGAAAACCTTAATAATCGCTGTATTTTTTCTCCATTATAATTTCAAGCAACAGAAACTATGTTCCGACCTATATATGCCGGTTCCCATTGTGTATACAAAGTTTCATGTTATTCTAGCATGGCGTTTTAAAATGAGAGCATAAATACGTTTGTACGGAGAACCGACCGTACTGCGCCCTCTTACGCTGGAATTTTTTCCGTAGTAGTTATCACAGGTGGCAGAAAAACACAACTGTCAACAGTGCGCAGCGGCAGCAAAGCGGTGGTAACAGGTGTTAATAATCTCTAGTCATAATTCAAAAACCAGAACTAAATTATATTAGTGTTATTGTATGTCTTTTCCGCTCACGGGACAATGGTGTCCCGGACCTTTGGAAGGCGTGCGCGGAGCCGAAGTACCGAGGTACCGAAGTACCAACCGAGTACCACATAGCCAACACGTAGAGGCCCTTTTGACAATTTAATGAAATGCAAGGGGTACACCGAGCGGATGCTGTCCCTGCCCGTGTCATGGGACGCACACAGAGACAGCACCTGCCAGGGTGTACAGGAACTATTGCTAGTTGATGGAATCTAAATGAACCGGACTATAGGGTGAATATGATGGACTAATGGCTGGGCTATTGAATGAGACAACTGACGTCTACCTAATAAAACTGTCTCACATTTTTATCTCAGGCAGACGGTGACTCGCCCTCTGCTAGATGGGCCCCTATAAATAGCGACATTAAAAATGGCCTACGGGCAACACCGTTAGTGTTATTGTTATTACTTATTTTAATTTTGACGCTCCTACGTCCATTTCTGTGATATTAATTTATTTTATATACTTTTTGTTTATTCGAACAGAGACCGTATACGCCCCTAATATTACTTTCAAATTTTTATAAAAATTCATTTGTTGACTTGTAAAAGTGCCCTTGTGGCCTATTTGCAGAACATATTTTTGGTTTTGTAGGCCAATTTCTCGTTTATGAAGGTGATACTTGTATCATTTAATTTTTTAAAAATTCGCACATTTGTCAGTAGTAGTTAAGGGGGTGTAAATAAGGGTGAAATATTGTATGGTTCTACGCAGACGAAGTCGCGGGCAAAAGCTAGTATTACATAAAATTTAAAAGTTCAAAATATTAGGTCAGTGTCGAATACTGGCACGCGTACCTTAGTTACTATCTGAACTTATCGTAATTATATAATCATCATCACATTATCAGTCGAAGGATGTCCACTACTGGACATAGGCCTCCCCCAAAGACTTTCACAATTACCGGTCCCGGGCCATCCCCAGTGTCCACCCGCGACCGTTACTCGTACCACGCTACGCCTTCCGGTACGTGATCGCCACTCGAGAACCTTTCCGCCCCTACGACCATTGGTTCTATTCTTTTATTTTTTTATTTAATCGTATGGCATTTATTTACGAACCGTCGGATCTTCGAGAAGACAAGTACGGTTGCCAGTTTTTGTTGCACTTTTAGCACCACCCAGAATCACGTGTAGGGTAACGGTGGGTACTCCCTACGGACGTGGTGCAACTTCGACCCCCCTTTGTCAAGTGAGTGGGCAACTTGACTGTTAGAAGTACTCAAGGCGCCCAAAGGCCTCTAACTTGGCTTAACGACTGCTGTTATAGACAGCAGCCGGGATCAACGGCTTAACGTGCCTTCCAAAGCACGAGAGCGCTCAGTTAGTAACCACTCAAAGCGGTCACCCATCCAAGAACTGACCTGCGCCCACATTGCTTAACCTCGTATACCGCACGCGGTACGCGGGCGCCGCTGGGCCACGAGCGCTCTGGGTCTATTCTACGTGCTATGTGCCCCGCCCACTGCCACTTAAGTTTAGCGATTCAGAGGGCTATATCGGTTTAATTACGTAATACATTCTTAATAATAATAATAATGGCGTATGGATGTGACGACCCCATCGCCCACTGGATTTCCAGTGCAGTCAGTCAACGTAAAGCAGCTTGTGGCGAGCTGTTAGGAAGCAGCGACCCTATGTACCTGAGTGCTCCCGGGGGTGTCCTGTGGGTTGGTTGTATGAACAGGCCCCCGCCTCCGGCTTGCCTTAACCAGCTGTCCAGAGTGGAGTCGCTGGAGCTGTTGCTCGGGGGTCGATGTTGTCACCTAAGTGGCGAGTTGGCTATGTTTAAAGTACAGTGCCACCTATCTACCCTCCGCCCTCTGCACCGGTGTTGCCCTTGGGTAATTTTTTAATGTCGCTATTTATAGGGGCCCATCTAGCAGATAGCGAGTCACCGTTTGCCGGAGATAAAATGAGAGGCAGTTTTATTAGACAGACGTCTGTTGTCTCACTCAATAGCCCACCCAATGCCCAGCCATTACATCGTCCATCATATTCACCCAATAATCCGCTTCATTTAGACTACATCAACCAGCAATATTCCGTGTACACCTTGGCGGGTGCTGTCTCTATGTTCGTCCCATGACACGGGCAGAGACAGCATCCGCTCATTGTACCAATTTCATTAACTTGCCAAAAGTGCCTCTATGGTATTCGGTAACGTTCTGGGGTGCTACCGCGATCTTGGAAAATCGAACTTCGTGTCGTGCCGTCCCTTTCACTCTCGTGTTATACACTATATGACGGAAAAGGACGGTACGATACGAAGTTCGATTTTCGAAGTTCGCGGTACGCCCTCTGGCTATGTGGTATTCGGTAGGTATTTCGGTACCTCGGTATTTTGGCTCAGCGCACGTATTACACGCACGCGCACATAATAATACTTTATTTCAGGCTTAACCCATATCACATCACACAAGAACAAACACATAAAAATTAAAAAGAAAAAATAATAATTATAATTACAACATTAAATCTGTGTCGCTACAATTTAATTTAGTTCTTAATTTAAATTATACATATTCAATTCATAAACCAGAAAATATTCTTCCTGGACTCCATGTGAATTTATATTTTCCGTAATGGCTATAAGGAGGCTGTTGGGACTGCCGCGCATGCGGCGCATCAGGGAGGCCACGCGCTTGCGTATTATCGCACCGTCTGTGCACTCGATTTTAGAAAATTTAATTACCATTTGTGGAAATAATTAAAGCTTTCATAAATGTAGGCTTACTTATAGTAGTTTGATAAACTTCAAAAAGAATAAACTATTACGATTCGTCTTTACCAATAAGACTTTACCCTATTGCTTTCTGTTTCCAGGTCGCTTTGGCCGCTGCCGTCCCACAGGGTATGGTTTATTATACGTAACGTATCTATAACACGGGTTAATAGAGAATGCCTGTTTTTTTTTAATAATAATAATAATAATAATAATTCACTTTATTTCAGACACATGGTCCATATTCGTTAATAACAATGGTGCTTACATATCTATGTTAGTTTATCTTAACCCTAATACATTTAAAACTTATTTATAGTCTTTGTACTTGGGAACATGCAATGACACCCAGTGACGAAAGAATGGATTGTCCATCCTCTCCCCTATAGCCACTAGGAAGCTGTTGGCGCTGCCTCGCACTCTGCGCATCTGGGAGGCTGCCCGTTTGCGCATTATCGCGTAGAAATCATCCATATGAGCCTCCGCAAACATGCCCGACGCACTACAAAAGCGTGACAGCCCCAACAGCATCCTATAACCGTTATTGAATTGGACACGCAAGGCACTGTAAGCTCTCTTAGTGTAGTTGATCCATAGGCTGCAAGCGTAAAACGACTTGCAATAAGACCTAAAAAGTGTCTGCTTCACCTCAGTCGTACAGCGAGCGAACCTACGGATCAACATGTTTGTTCTGACTGCCAGTGCCCTACGCTCCCTTTCAATATCGGCGTCGTCACTAAGGTCTTCCGTCACCACATGTCCCAAGTACTTAAACTGTGACACCCTATTCAGAGGAGTCCCGCAAAGAGTTACCGGCTGTGTTACCGGTGGACTCCTACGGCCCGCCCTGAACACGAGAAATTCACTTTTTTTTACATTATAAGAAAGCCCGTGAGATTCAGCATAACATTCACATATTTTTACGAGCTCGTTAACGGCGCCTACCGTGGGACCCAGCAACACCATATCGTCGGCGTAGCTTATGTTATTTACCATTTGTTCGCCTACAGAACAGCCGACTCTTGTGCTACTGAGTTCCACGATAAGGTCGTTAATATATCGGCTTTTTTTTTATTAGGGTAACATTAATATTGTTTCCGCTTTACATATGGCAACGCGAGTGAGAACGACTTCCTGTGGCCATTGCTGACTAAAAACTTGCTTTTCGAAGACGCACACGAACAGTGTCCAATTTATTGCAACATTTGTGTAAAGATCCCTCGTCCTATATAGAACTTAGATTTACAAGTGCAAATCACATCAATAGCGTGAGTGGGCTGTGTCGAGTAAGGTATCTTTGGTGCGAAACACGGTCGGTAAGTCAGGCCTGCACTTTACTGTGTAGTAGCGAAGAGTGCCTTCAGAGGAGCCCTACGAGCTCCAGACCCGGATGCTTCAGGTATGTGAATTTGCACTTGAAACTGTCGTAGCTATCAAAATTAAAATTATTATCATTTTCTCGTATTTTCGGATCCTAGTGATTTCGGCTCATTTACAGTACGAACTTAATTTTCGCATTACATACATATAAAAACATTGGTCCTTCGAGCCGGATTGTGAAAAGTGACCTTTTTTCGAAACTGAAATCATTAGAATCATATTTTTCGCATTGTAAAATTTTACTGATAAAAGTTGAGGGTAAGCTTTTAATTGTGTTTGTAATGGCGGACAGGAAGTGGCGATCTTTACTATAGTAGATTTTTTTGTTGGTAACATTGCGATAGTCAGTTATAGACAAATCTTCTTCATTCGGTTCATTCATTCAGTGCCTTTTTTCATTCGTATGGCAACAGTGTCATAAGTGATAAGGTTGTTTGACATTGAAATCTGTGATTGAAATTGAGTAAACAAACAGTTTTCTTGTAGTTTTTGTTGCGTTTTCGTTTGATTCTCGAGTTTGTTGTTTAATTGTGATAAAAAATGTCAGATAACGAAGGAAACAGGGATACGAAGGCAGATATGGACCGAGTAGAACGAGATTATGCGATGATGCGGCTAGAATTCATAAATGGAACAGATTTGCAAGGTTATGTTGAATCCGATGTAAGTTCGATTGCCAACGATTTTCACCGAGCTCAACGAGTAGTAATAGCAAATTGTGAAGATAGTAGTGCAGAAATATCCATCACGGTAGATTTTGAAACCAAATATAAGTCGATTATGTCGCGGTTACGACAACGTATGCCTTCAGCTAAATCAGATAGTGACAGTTGTGCAAATGTTACCGCGAAGTTACCGAAAATTCAGATCAAGCCTTTCGATGGCAAGTTAGAGAACTGGATGTCGTTTAGCCAGTTATTCGAATCGTTAATTCACAAGCGTAACATGTCGAACATCGAAAAATTACACTACTTGCTGACCAGTGTCCAAGGTAAGGCATTAGATTTAATTAAAAACTATCCTATATCGGATGAGAGTTATCTTGATGCATACAATGCTTTAAAAGAGTTCTATGACAGAAAACGACAGATTGCCTTTAGTTATTATGAAAAAATGCTGTCATGTGAGCCAGTGAAGTCAAAATCTGGAGTTGAATTGGAGAAAGTAAATAGGGTTTTTAATGAAACTTTACAGGTGTTAGGAAAACTAGGACTGCCAGATAAAAACTTCATGCTTGTTCATTTATTGTGGTCTAAACTTGATAAATCCACTCGAGAAGCATTCTTATTAGAATTTAACTCTAATGAAATTCCAAATTTTGATATTTTGCAAGAATTTGTGGAGAAACAAATTCGAGCATTGGATGCATCTGATTTAAAATGCTCAAGCAGTAATTTTCAAAATAAAGTGCATAATAATGCTACTTATAGCCAAAGAAAACCAAAGGTAACTCTTGTTGCAACATCGACCACATGTGAATTCTGTTCTGACCAGCATAGTTTGGACCGCTGTGAAAAATTTATAAATTTAGATACTGCTGCTCGATTCAAATTTGTGAAATCGAAGAGCTTGTGTGTTTGTTGTTTCTCGAAGAACCATAAGGTGAAGCAATGCCAAAAAGCATCTCGTTGTGAGGTGTGTGGGTATTCTCATCATACACTGCTACATTTTAAGAAAATAGAACCAACATCTCCAGATACTGAGTCTTCATCAAAACCTATTGCTAGTGGTTCACCCAGCAATACTGTCACTTTGACCTCCGCTTCAAATAATAACATAGTTTTGTTTGCTACTGCTCGGGTAGCTGTGCGGGATCGTTCAGGCCAATACCAGCAAGCTCGAGCGTTGTTAGATTGTGCGAGTGCGAGCAATTTTATATCACAGTCTTGTGCGAAGCGGCTTGGATTAGATATACATAAGACGGGTGAATCAGTGTCAGGAATTGGTAATGCAGTAGCTAAACCACATGGTTCATTGTCGTGTTCCATCAAACCGAACGGAACTAATTCAATTAATTTCGATTGTGAAGCACTAGTGCTTCCCTCTATCTGTGCTGATCAACCATGTCATGCAGTCAGAGCCTCGGAGTGGACTCATATCAAAAACCTGCCTCTCGCTGATCCCGACTTTGCTGATCCTGGACCAATTGACTTACTGCTTAATGCAGACATTTTCGCATCATCCTTACTGAGCGGTCGAAGTCAGGGAAGTCCGGGTCAACCAAAGGCTATTGAAACTTTATTTGGGTGGATCATCATGGGTGGATGCGATGAGAGCCATTCACAATCTTTCAAAACCTGTCGTCGGAAAGATTGTTTTTTCGTGTCGAATTCTTCGCAATCAAGCTTGTCGTTGGATAGTTCTCTAAAAAGGTTCTGGGAATTAGAAAATGTTAGCTGCCCTAGTCAACCAATCTTGTCGAAAGAGGACCAACTTTGCGAAGATATTTTCGTTAGCAAATTTTCTCGTACTAGCGAAGGCCGTTTCGAGGTACCCTTACCTTTCGTTGATCCTACGAATAAGCCTATATTTTCGAACACTCGTGAAATCGCGATGCGTAGACTATTCTCGTTGGAACGCAAGCTTGCTAGGCATGCTGATTTTCGGATGGCTTACGTTTCATTTATGGACGAGTACGAGTCCAGCGGTCACATGGAAGAGGTAGAGCCTCCACCAAATAGTATTGGGAAGTTTAACTACATCCCACATTTTGCAGTCCTGCGGCCTGGGTCCGTCAGCACACCTCTTCGAGCGGTCTTTGACGCTAGCTGTCGTGATAGCAATGGATTAGCGCTTAATGATATGCTTCTGGCGGGTCCCAAACTGCAGACAAATATCTTTGACATCCTTACTAGATTTCGGTGGCACAAAGTTGTCTTCACCGGTGACATCAAAGCCATGTACCGTCAAATTGTCGTGCCGGAAGAGGATGCTGAATACCAGCGGATTCTATGGCGTCGTTCCCTCGAGAGTCCGGTAAAGGATTACAGATTGCGCACTGTCACGTATGGGATAAAGTCCGCTCCCTTCCAAGCCCTTCGAAGTATCGCGCAGTTAGCCAAGGACTCCGTAGCCGTCTATCCTGAGGGTTCGCGCGTCTTGGATAGAGATATTTATGTCGATGATATCGTCACGGGCGCTGATTCTGTCGAGCAGGCTCTACTGATAAGATCGGACCTTTCTAAGATATTGTCGTCGGGAGGATTCCATTTGAGGAAATGGACCTCCAATCATAAAGGTTTTTTCGCTGATCTTCCGTCCTCTGAGTTGTACTCGAGTGAATTTAAATACTTTGACGAATTGTCAGATTTATCGCTTAAAATATTAGGATTGTCATGGCGTCCGCAGACAGACTCTTTCCAGTTTGAGGTTGTAACACCCCATGACCAACGGTGCACGAAGCGTATTATCCTGTCGCACATTGCACGCATTTATGATCCGTTAGGATTCTTATGCCCTGTCGCGTTTTATGCAAAATATTTGATGCAGGTTTTGTGGTCATCGGGAATTCAATGGGATGACGACGTACCAGAGGCTATCGCTTCTGAATGGATGCGATTCAAATCTCAATTATCGGCGTTAAAGTCTATCATGATTCCCCGTCGCATTGTCCATTCTTTCGTTTCGTTGCAACTCCACGGATTTTGTGACGCTTCAGAGCGTGGTTATTCTGCGGTCATTTACTGTCGGGTGGTCACTGAAGAAGGCTCTACATTTGTAGAGTTCTGTTGCGCAAAATCTAAAGTCGCGCCTTTGCGTAAGCAGTCCATACCTCGTTTGGAGCTCCAATCTGCCGTCCTGTTGTCCGATCTAATGTTGTCGGTGAAAGAAGCATTAAAACCTTTCCACGCTGCTCAGGAAATATTCGCCTGGTCCGATTCGAGCGTAACTTTGGCTTGGATCCAGTCATGCCCGTCGCGTTGGAAGACTTTCGTGGCCAACCGGGTAAGCCATATCCAGGATATTATAGCACCAGATCGCTGGCGCCACGTAAGCACTCTATATAACCCCGCCGACGCAGGATCCAGGGGTTTGTTGCCTGAAGATCTGGTCGAATGTGAACTTTGGTGGAGAGGCCCCTCTTGGCTCCTGAAAGAGGAAAAAGGCTGGCCTCAGTCAACATTGAATGGGCCACCAAACAGCTCTATCGCAGAGGAGCAGCGTATTTGTAGTCTTGTCGTCGCAAGCGATCCTCACTTGATGGATGAACTTCTCAACAGGTTTTCCTCGCTTTTTACTTTAAAGCGTGTGTTAGCCTACTGTTTCCGTTTCCTACAGTCGTCCAAAAACAGGAAATTTTTCGGATCTCTTCAGTCTTCTGAAACGACTGCAGCTCTCATGTCTTTAATAAGATATGTGCAGCTTGCGTCTTTCGGTGTAGAGATCAATCACTTGAGAGAGGGTCGTTTGAATTCGTTGCCAAAATCTTTGCGCAAGCTCTCATTGTTTATTGACACCGCGGATATTGTCAGGGTGGGCGGTCGCTTGGTCAACTCTCCAATCAAATTTTCGATAAAGCATCCTATATTGTTGCCACGCTCCCACAGATTGACAGTCCTAATTATCGATGAATATCATAAAAGATTTCTACACCCTGGTGCTCAAACTTTGCAGAATTTACTTGCGCAATCATTCTGGATTTTATCGCCTAAGCGGGCCATACGAACAGTAATCGGTGGTTGTGTGCAATGCTTTCGTGTCAACCCATCGCCGGCTTCGGCTCCGTTAATGGGAAATCTTCCGCCTTGTCGTATTTCGCAAATAAAACCTTTTTCGAGTGTCTCCATTGACTATGGAGGCCCTTTCGATATCGCCTTTGGACGTGGACGAGGTGCAAAAACATACAAGGGCTATATTTGTGTGTTCGTTTGCACCAGCACACGGGCTATCCATGTGGAACTGGCTTCGGAATTGTCGACAGAAGCCTTCCTATGTGTACTAAAGCGATTTATCGCACGTCGTGGTCGGTGTAGTGACATTATCTCTGACCAGGGTCGCAACTTTGTTGGGGCAAGTAATTATCTGGGTTCCATCATGAAAAGTGCAGCTGATGCACAAGAAATTAAATTTTCATTTAATCCACCGGGTAGCCCACACTTCAACGGCCTAGCCGAGGCTGGGATCCGATCGATCAAAACGCATCTAGCTCGAGTCATCGGGAATCAGAGACTCACTTTCGAAGAGTTCTACACCATCCTCACACAGATCGAGGCAATGCTTAACTCGCGTCCTCTGACGCCTCTAAGTTCAGATGCAAACGATCTGTCAGTTCTTACTTCAGGTCATTTTTTAACTTTGGAACCCTTGACAGTTATTCCAGAAGAAAACTTAGTCGATCAAAAGATTAGTATCTGCCATCGATGGAAGTTAATACAAAAAATGCATCAAGACTTCTGGCGCAGATGGCATGTGGAGTATATGCACACCCTCCAACAGAGAGCTAAATGGAATAAAGTTAACACTAACATTGTCGTTGGAACTTTGGTTTTGTTAATTAATGAACAGACAAGCCCTTTAAAATGGCCTCTAGGTCGTATCTCAGCTCTACATCCGGGAGCTGACGGTGTTTGTAGAGTTGTTACGGTCAGAACAGCTACTGGTCAGTATAGAAGGCCGGTCGTAAAGCTGTGCCCACTACCACTGGCTGACTAGGCGTCACTATTAAATCTTAACATAGTTTTTAAGCAATTTGTCTAGTTTAAATGTTTAGTTATCGTAAATACTGCATATTTAGGTGAGCGGTATGTTCAATCCTCGTATCGAATATCGGCTTTTTTTTATTAGGGTAACATTAATATTGTTTCCGCTTTACATATGGCAACGCGAGTGAGAACGACTTCCTGTGGCCATTGCTGACTAAAAACTTGCTTTTCGAAGACGCACACGAACAGTGTCCAATTTATTGCAACATTTGTGTAAAGATCCCTCGTCCTATATAGAACTTAGATTTACAAGTGCAAATCACATCAATAGCGTGAGTGGGCTGTGTCGAGTAAGGTATCTTTGGTGCGAAACACGGTCAGTAAGTCAGGCCTGCACTTTACTGTGTAGTAGCGAAGAGTGCCTTCAGAGGAGCCCTACGAGCTCCAGACCCGGATGCTTCAGGTATGTGAATTTGCACTTGAAACTGTCGTAGCTATCAAAATTAAAATTATTATCATTTTCTCGTATTTTCGGATCCTAGTGATTTCGGCTCATTTACAGTACGAACTTAATTTTCGCATTACATACATATAAAAACAGTATATATTGAAGAGTAAGGGAGAGGTCAATCCTCCTTGTCTTACTCCACACTCAGCCCTGTAACCATCCGAGTAAGAGTCTGACCATCTTACATAATTAATTTGGTTATTGTACCAATACCTAAATATCTCGACCAATTCTGAGGGAAGACCAGTTTGTTCTAGCTTACCCCACAGTTTCTCGTAAGACACTAGGTCAAATGCCTTTGAAAGGTCTAGAAAGGCTGCATATACCGGTGTCTTACGATCCGTATAGTAGCGGACGGTGTGCTTGAGGGCTAGAATCGCACTCTCAGTAGAGAGACTACGCCTGAAGCCAAACTGTCCGTCATGTAATTTGGCATAACTACTGAGATGCCTCTCAAGTACTCCGTCTAGCACTTTAGCGAAGATTGTAGCTAGAGATATCGGCCTGTAATTATGCATTTCCGACACATCGCCAGTCCTATTTTTAACAATGGGTACAACTACCGTCCTAATAATATCTTCCGGTAGGTACGAATGACTTATGCACACTGAAAACAGCATGGCCAACAACCTGTGAATATGAGATCCAGCGTGTAGCAGGTGCTCCACGCTGAGTCCGTCGTACCCAGGGGATTTGCCACGAGTCATGTGTTTTAACACACCTGCCACTTCCCTAGCCAGGATAATAAGAGGTTGCTTTGGAAGTTGGCTATCAGTATGAAGCCCACTCACGTCACTACATAGTCTCGACTCTATGCGGAAATGATCCTTGAACCTGTTAGCGATGAGCTTAGGATCTGCCACCCCTTCTACGGACACGGGCAGACTCGCCCTAGGGTTCAATTTGTTAGTCTGCTTCCAAAACTTACTGAAGTTCTTTTCATTATGTAGAATAGCAAGGTTATCCATTTTTGATTGTTCTTTTTTATTCTGACAAAACTTCAGTTTGCTTTTGAAGATCTTTCTAGTGTTCTTCATATCATCAAACAAAACACCAGCCTTCTGCTTACCATAACTAACCCATTTTAAAAAGCTAAGGCGAGCCTGCTCGTGTGCCTCCTTAACATACTGGTTCCAGCCTATTTCAGGCCTGCCTCTCATAGCTCTCTTCATATCACGGCTATCAGATGCAGCCTTTGACAAGCAGTTAACAATTTCACTATGTAATGAGTCAATTACCTTTCTGTGTTCTAATTTACTACACATTTTACCACAACAATTTTGAAGTTCCGTAGGAAAATCTATATATTTTAATGACTGCTGACATAGCTCACTGTATCTAATGTTTTGCTTATTAGTTCTGTTACCCCATGTAATGCTATTGCTATGTTTCAAAAGTAATTTGGTTTTAGGTCTAATTAAGTTCAATTTACATTTTAATACAAGCGGAAAATGGTCAGACCAGAAGACATCGTAGAGTACTTCTATTTCTTCCACTGTACGGCCTGCGGCCTCAGTCACTAGGCAGTGGTCTAGCCACCTACGACTACCGTGAGCATCGCTGATAAATGTATAAGTATCTGACTCATCACCAAGCATCTTCATATCAATACAGGACCATTTCTGATCCTGACAGAATATTAACATTTCTTTTCCGAAAAGCTCTCCAGGATGTGCGTTCAGGTCACCCAATATGAAAACTGACTCTGTATCATACTGGTCAATAATAGCCGCTATTTCACTTAAACAACTACTAAAATCCACTAGATTATCAGGTGAGTCTGTAGGCATGTAAACACTAAATATCAAGATCGGCCTATCGGATAAAACTACTTTTATGGCGGCAATCCGATTACTAGAACACTTAATCACGGATACTGAATGAAATACACTCTTTCGCCAAAGCAAGGCTACTCCCCCATATGGTCTGCCCCGAAGAAGTCCTGCCGAGGAGTCTATTGCTGACTTGCCCGTATAGTTAAAGTCAGGGTGTATTTCACCTAAAATTGGCAATTCGTGATTCATTAACCAAGTTTCTTGCAAGGATAGTATGTCAGCTTGTTGGCACAATGTTCTAATACAGTCTAGTGAACGCTTTATCCCTTTACAATTAAATGTAATTAAATTATTAGAAATATCACAACCCATTTTGTTAAAATCTCTACTCGTAATACAGTTCAACAATTAATGAAACTTTAACTAAATAATTAAAACTTTCCTCCTTTATTTACTTTATTAAAGTCCACAAATTGGCGAAACGATACGCCACTCGGCCACAAACTATCATCCATAAACAAAGGCAATTTATGCTGAGGTATATAAAACTTGTACGCCAAGTATCCCTTATCCTCTTTCATATTGATTTTCACAGGTACAATGTTCACTGACGTCTTGTTATAAACATAACTGGCAATATCACTCTCTAGCGCACCTAAATCAACACCATATATGTAAAAAGGTATCCTAGGTTCTGCCGCCTTAAATACCTTGATTATTTTTCTAATGGTAGGAATAACCGTCGCCATTAACAGAAAAAGTTTTCTGATTTTTCGGTTGTGCCATATATTTTTTTTAAATACAGTTTTTTTACATCAGCTCACGTCTGCCCCGTATCGGACTACTAAGAAATTTCTAAGTCCGTCAAATATTAAAAAAAAGCCTGCTTGAATCTGTAGTATATACGCAATGACATTGACAGTTCATCATAGGTTGGTCGTATGACTTGAACTGTCAATGTCATTGCGTTGCCACAGATGCACTCTTCGTAATTGACGTCCCGAAAAACCATAAAAACGACACCCACATTAATATTTAGCACCTCACCCATGCACCCCAACAGTGGGGATGGTATTTCACGTCCTGCACGTTTATAATGAAGTACTTTAACAAGTATAAACCATTGCATTTTATGAGAACATGATTCTAAGTAGCTGTTATCTGTACAGATAATGTTATTCTTTAACAGTTTTCCTGTTTTATATAAACTCCACATGGTCATTTTCATAATGAATTACAGGATAAAACAGTGGAGAAGCGATGAACTACCCAGCCATTTTCCCCTGCGATATATTTACTTCATAAGAAACAAACTTAGAAGCGAACGGAATACGCGGTACAAACACTGTTTGCATTTACAAAATACTTAGATGTATCTGACTTGCATTGACAAATTCACAACAAAGTTTAATTTTAGGTAAATAGCAGCATGACAAGCGTATCCAAACGTGGAAAGTTTGTGTTAAGGAAGACCAGGGTGCGTTATGATCAAAGTGTTTAAGAACTCTACTGGATGGTTTACCTTCTACGTCGTCAGTATGTACCGCCGTATTTCTGTACTTCAAAAGACCAGAGTTTATGACCACTGCTCGGTCGTTATCAGACCTTCTATTGGTGTTACTGTAGTGCACAGATACTTTTACTAAGGGCCATTAAAGACATGCTTTTATTTCATCGGCCCTTTCCCCTTCGGCCTCTCGGAAAAGCATGATAGTAGTTTTCGATCCTTGTTATTGCCAAAATCAAATGAAATTCAACAGTTTGCCGGTTCTCAGAATGTATACTGGCTTTTAATCTGTTAATGAATCACAATCACCAAACGTCGTATACCGAAACCCCCAGAATGTAACAACTTCTTTTCTGGAAACCGCATCTAAATTTGTTCAGCCAAACGCGAGATACATACATACATACGGGTCAAACAGAGAACCTCTTTTTCGTAGACGGTTAAAAATTACTCTTAGTACGCGGGCGAAGCCGCGGGCAAACGCTAGTACATACATGTAATAATACATGTAAAATCTATGTTATGTGAACGAAGAGAAAATATCAAAATAACATCAAATCACACAGAAGGTAGCCTGGGTATTAAGTGTAAGTTTAACATGTGTATCTGTGTATGTGTCTGTCTGCGCCATCGTAGCTTCTAAAGAGATGAACCGATTTGAGTGCGGTTTTATAATCGAAAGTCTTGATGGCAGAGAGGGTTTTAGACATGTTTTACCAAAAACTGTTCAGCTGTTTTGAAATATTGAACTTTGAAATAAAAGGTCGGGGATTTTTCATAAGTTAACTGTTATCAACTGATAAATACATTTTTAACATTTTACCAGGCCCCAAAGAACCAACGTGTCTTAATACGTATTTTATATGCTGTTGCAACCGTATTGGACGCCTTGTAAACAATGTATTTATGAAAGTCGGAGATCTTCCTTTAAACCAGAAATAAAAATGTGGGTTACGGTTATCCCATCGCCTGTCTAAGTAAGGAACTGTCATACTAGATTTTGTCTTATTATGTTCTTGATTAGGCCAAGGGATATATTCCACCCACATCTTATATCGGTTATAATAGCCAAGGTTTAACTCCAAATCTCCTACGAAACATTATATCAATCACTGAAAACAATATTTACCTCATTATATACTTACCTCATTACTTTTTGATTAAAAGCAACACAATTATTCAATTTTATGATACTATCTACAAGAAGAAATTCTTCAGGGAAAGTCTTTAAAAGGAGATTTTATAGCTAGGTACATGAATTCGCTCTAGGTTGAACACAAAAACTGTTTTATTACTTACGTGAGTTTTTATGACATGATAAGACAATTTACCGGGCCATGGGAAAAGTAGCTCCCACACAGTTAAACTCTAATAAGGCCATGGGATAATGTCAACCCACATCCTAATTCTGGTCATACACAATAATGCATGAATATTTAGCAATGTTTACGATTACATTAGCTTTCAACACTCAAAATCTACAAAATATCAAAAAATTGTTCGACCTATGTACTTCTGTTTCATAGAAATTATGGAAAGTGTTCGAATTTCTCCGTAGTTTACTGAAATTAGCGTTCAAGTGAATTTAAATGGCTGCCAAAGATATATTACGCAATTTAGACGCGTGTTGTGAATGAAGATCATAAAATAATATTTTCAGGGATTGACAAAATATTTTGTAGGTGGTTTGGAGTTAAAACCTGACTACGGTAACCGATATAAGATGTAGGTGGAATATATCCCTTGGCCCTTGGCATTCCACAAGAAAAATGTGAACCCGAAACTATGTATGACCCGGGTACTTTCACATTTATAATAGTAGTAGTAGTAGTAAAACTCTTTTTCTCAAGCATGCAATGAAATATTGATGTTATGTTCCTTATAATAGGCTGCGAAGTATGACGTTTCAGGTGCGGCTAGGACAAGAGGTAGTTAATGGAATTTCATACAAATCTTGCAGGCCTAGGCCGGCAAAGTCCTCTTTTTTGATTTCCATTCCACATGAATTGTGGCACAGGCACCATGACATACTGCCACTAAAAAATAAAACATTGATTTTTTTGTTGTTTATTTCATTGCATGTTTGAGAAAAGCACTATACATACCTCGGCGGGAAATATGGGGTTGCCAGCCTTAGACCTATCCATGTCTTCGGCCGGCAACCCCTTTCGTCCCGGCCTCTGTAGTAATGTACTGTTAATATTAGTATGAATTGGAATTATACATTCCAGCTTGGACTCTTGAGTGCCTATTGTAATTAATATATCCTTATGCCTCTAATATTGTCTTGTATATATAGTTTCATCATCTGCAGCTTCTGCGTCAGCAGTAAGTGGTGAGTAATTCATTTATAAGCTTTAACCAACCTTCACCGTTCCTTCCTCACCTACCTCCCTTCGTCACCTTTTTACCACGACAGCGCCAAACGTACGGTCTGCCTGGTCCTCTTCCCGTTGCGGCTCCAGAACATTTCCAAGGTTTCGATATATCCAATGGCGCTAGGAAGTCAAGAGCCCGCTATGCAGTGAGCGCGTCGAGCGGGATAGAGTAAGATCCGGCATAAGCAATATATGCCCACATCTGTAATTCTTTTTTTTTATTAAAAATTGGATTACTCTTGGCCAGCATCAAACCAGGGAGCAAAGATGAGGCTGACGATGAAGCGAGCTCACCCAGAAGATGCTTATTCATTCGTGCCTTAAAAAGGTCCAGGTTATATGAACTCGGAAATATAATACAGACGCTGGCAGAGCATACCAAACCTTAGAAGTACACATTATGAAGGATGATGCAAAGTGCTTGGTTCGCATTAGAGAAATTTCGACCAGGTAAGGATGGTAGCCAGCCGTACATCTGGATGTCTGATGGAAGAAGGGGGAAGGCGGTATGAGCTCATGGTGCTCGTGAGAACACTCAAGTAGTCTCCCGAAGTACAATCTGTAGGTGACGCACAGACATGATAATGACAAAGATTACATAATAGATAACACATAGATTCGTACAAGGGTTGCCTAGCTAAAACCTGAACATGGACTGAACGTGTTGAAAAAATAGGGGCTGCCTATTGTCAGCATGGAGAAAGAAGTTGCCAGAGTCTAAATTAAACATACTTAACCTATCAAAGTTGACCTGTGCATGGAATAGGCATGACAGTAAGACCAGTGAAAGGGTATACATGACAATAGTGTTTAGCTCAAGAATGGATCCCCACGGCCAGTATTTAAAATAAAAGCCGCCGTCATCAAACGAATCTTAAGTAACTTACCTAATACGCCATTGATTACAAATATCTAGAATATTTTAAAAACATGAACATGCTTGTGAGGCTTTACA
The DNA here is from genome assembly GCA_905163555.1 of Notocelia uddmanniana. NCBI lineage: Eukaryota > Metazoa > Arthropoda > Insecta > Lepidoptera > Tortricidae > Notocelia > Notocelia uddmanniana. The sequence continues at coordinate 2,596,577 of LR991078.1, read as the reverse complement.
TGCTATCTGAGATAGACTGCGTTGTCGGGTCTGGATTATTCCCGAATTTATTGAAATCAATCAAAATCACTCACCCAGATGCTCGCGGTGTCGCTTTGGAACCTGCCTGAGGGTATAGCTATGGGTGAAGCGGAAAGATGAATATCGTCAAATCATCCTTTAAAAATAACAATAAGTACTCTTGACCAGTCGCTAGATTACATTTACACTACATTTAAGAACCTTAGTAATAAATACGTGAACCACAGGGAGATGGCCAGCAGCATCCCTTTTTTTATTATGAGATTTCTTTTGGCCAGCATCTAGCCAGGAGGCAAAGATGAGGCCGACGATGAAGCGAGCTCACCCAGAAGATGCCTATTCACTCGTGCCTTAAAAAGGTCTAGGCTATATGAACTCGGAAATACACACGCCGGATTATTACCGAATTTATTGAAATCCACCAAAATCACTCACCCAGATGCTCGCGGTGTCGCTTTGAAACCTACCTGAGGGTATAGCTATGGGTGCCTATTCACTCGTGCCTTAAAAAGATCTAGGCTATATGGACTCGGTAATACAGACGCCGGCAGAGAATTTCAAACCTTAGAAGAGCTCCTCCTCCCCTGGAGTGCCGTGGAGATAACTGCGATCGCCAACCCGCATGCCAAGCGTTGTGATTATAGCATTTACCCCCTATGCAGAACAGATGTAATGGAAGCCATGCATGGTTCCAAAACCTAATTAACCGTTGTGATGGGAGGTTTTACTCGAAACTGGGCAAGAGAGATAGTGAAGAGCAATTTGGAGTTGGAAGTGGGAACCTTCGAGCCAACTACCGGATGACTTCTGACTGGCGACTTTTGAATATTCTGACGGTGCTGCGCGGGCAGCTAGTATCATTATAATTACATAAAGAGGTAATGTTTGTGAGTTTATGTGTAGGGAGTAATCTCAGGAAAAATTTATCCGAATTCAAATATTATTAAAATCATCGACACAGGCTATCTATATATATATTACGCGAAGCCGATCCTTACAACGCCCATCAGATCTACAGTTATGGACCGATTTTGATAAATTATATACCATAGGATTCGTCCCATGCTGCAGATGTGCAATAAGGTCTTAGTTTTTTGATTTTTATCCTGCAAAATTTATTAAATTGATATTTACGAAAAATCCTGGATGCCCCGACAAATATAAACCTCAAAATCGTGTTCGATGACGCCGCATACAAGCGACGGGTCAGCTTACCTTGGTAGAATTGTACGAGGTGTCAAAATTTAGCTTGGTTAACACGTGACCTCCACGTGACTTGGGAACTGGCTATGGTATGATTCCGGATGACATAAACTTAAATATGAACTAAATGTTCCTGTAAGAAATATCTGGTACAGCATTACAATATAAAACTTTTGAGTCGAGAAATACTCAATATTATTAACAATAAACGAAAGTAAAATTACTAATTTGTTTAGAAGACAATACATAATATTCGGTCTAAGTATTTACAGTTTACATAAATGACAGACGTATTGTGTCAATTTTTTTTTTATTGTGCTCTAATTATGTCAATATTAAATTGTCATGGTTTATACTTCAAAGAAGTTGATATACAAACCAATGACGTTTCAAATATACGTTCCGTATATCTTGACTGATATTGATATCTGCCAAAACAATGACAAACCAAATTAAACTTTACGTTGTGAGTTACAGAACTGTTTCTGAGTTAATCATAGATAAGCTGCAAAACATTTTGAAAGAGAAGAGGCTAGCTTTGTCTAAGTGTGTCTCTCTTCCACCTATTGCCATACCAGTAGGGTGATCATAAGTAAAGAAGTTCAATCAGTAGACGTTACTTATTGGTGGATTCAGATCAAACCAACGAGAAAACAATGTTGCACTAATTAACCTTTACGACGCCAATAACGTATTCGACGTATATGCGCACCATTGATTCGACAAAACGACGAATATATCCGTCATGGTGACGGCGTCCAATGCGATATCAAACTAGATGCATTTCTATTGAGAGTGCGCTAAAAAGGTTAAATACTTTAACAAAATTAAGACGTCAGAAAAATAATTAAACCCTTTAATTGTTGACAACATGGGAGTTATAACGTACGTTGTCAAAATCACCTTCGTTCTTTAGCTGACGTGTAAGTGTCACTGCCGTTCATTAAGTATAGCGTTCAAGGGGTTAATTTGCTATTCATCAATGTTTGTCTGAGGATGTCAAACGCAAAGTTGAACCCTATAGAAATGCATGTAGGTTGATATCTCATTAGAGGCCATGACGGATATATACGTCGTTGGCTTCGGACCGTTGGTGCGCAATATAGGTACGTTGTTAGCGTCGAAAAGGTTAATAATACTCGAAAAGTTAGAGGACATGTACATTTGTCTTTGTTACGTTTCAGTAAAAATGTCCAAAATAAGGGGGATAATGGTCACGTTAAACTGCCACGTTCTAAAAAGGCGTAGGTACATCGAAAGGACGAATAAGATTACCACTATTGCACATGTTCAATTAAAAGTTAAAATTATACTGTATCAGTGTCACCTGCAACAGTGACAGTGCCGGTTTTCAGGGGGTCTACCCGAAACACCCGAAGATCGAAGTTCATTATATTTCCTTCTCTATCACACCAATAAGCAAGTGTTATAGAGATAGATAACGAAAGATTTTAACCCAGTTACTTCACTTGACAATATAGACCTCACAACTGTCATGCCAAAACCACACGATGGGCCACGTACAAGACGCAGTTATGCGGTGGAACGAGATGAAAATATGTTTTTTTATGATTGACTGACTGGCGATTGACCTTAGTCTCACCTGATGGAAAGCGATGGCCTATTGCGTGGTTCCGGCATCAAATGTTAATACCAATATTGCCAATGTCGCATGCATTGTTTTTTTCTAGATTAGATAGAATAGGTTATGAGGATACTTAGAGTATTTCTAAAGAGATCCTATACGAGTACGAGTTCCACCAAGGGGGACGGGAAAGCTCTTACCCACCTAAATTGAGAATTTGTCTTAAACGGCTGGCGCCTTATCATAAACAACCTCTTTAATTTGGGCGGATATGACGTGGACATGATAATGAGCCAAATAAAAAAGTGGAACTATGACAAAGACTACAAATTATGTATCTCTCTCTGTCGCTCTTATTCCATTTAGTACATGACCTCGGTAGTGGTGTTATTATTTGAAAATTTCTCAGGGGTACTCTAAGGGCGGGTAGAATAGGATTCTCATATCACAGAACATTCTTAATTGCGGAACTATGACAAACACAACAAATGATATATCCCTTACAGTCACTCTTATTCAATTTAGTAAGTATATGATATGATCATCTCGCTCGGTAGCGGTATTATTATTAGACGTCTTCTCTGGGGTACTCTGAGTTTGCGTACCTTATTAGAGCCTTATTTAGACAAGAGACGCCATCAGCGCACATTACCGAACAAAATATTTTGTTTTTTTTTTTCCTCTCCTGGCTTCTCATGTTGGTCCCCGAGAGGGACCTCGACAAATTACCCTAACTCCTATGTGGACACAACTTAGGTGAACCACCAATAAAGAAATACCTAACGCAAACAAAATATTTTGTAAATAGGGGAGGTAACACACACATAAAAAACCACACATACAAAATATTTTCCTACTACTACGCATCATTACACTGAAACAATCAACGCACACACATTCAAAACACTAATATTATCTGATTATTATCAGATGGCCAAATTGACTGAAGTTGCTAAGATGTATATTTTTCATAGAAATTCTCATAGATAGTAGGTAGATCTCATTTCTTGAAATAAGGCTGACAGTTACTGTAAATTTGACGACTAGCCGTGATGATCAAGCACGAATGTTTTTAAATTGACTTTGTAATCGACCTTCGGAATACGCATATTCTATCCCGTGGCTTCGCTTGCGTTCTTCGTAGTACGTCTACGCGGCGAAGCCGCGCGGGTAACTAGTTATAATATATTTTCGTTGGATTTGTGTTTCCGCTTCGCTTGCGTTCTAAAATGCGGGTGGAGCTACGAGTCCGTAGGTTCTATGTGCCAAGAACGTCGACCTTTTTTCCACTCTAATATTATATGCATTAAGGTTCCAAAGTCAAAGAACATAAATCTTGGCTGAATGTATCTGCTGAATTTTGTGCCTTATAGTAACTGTACTCACTCATTTATTTATTTTTCAGCTCCCCAAGGGCCGCTAGGTAAGACCTTGTAATAAAAGCGATACTGTACTATTTTGAATACGATAGGTCAAGTAAAGACGCACAGAACCTTTTACCAAAAAAAACTGTCAAGTATAGTTGTGGACAATCTTACACAAATCCAGCTACCTAGTACCAAACTAAGCAACGCTTGCACTATGGGTATGTACATACTAGGCGACGATATACATATTTCACTAGATAAATTATACATTTACATTGAAAATATCCATGACTTGAGAACAAATATTCGTGCTTATTACGGAAAATCACATTGGGCCAGGCATAACGATAGCTCCAGGCCACATTTTGTCGTGTTTGGTATCCTGATTTCACAGTTAACCAATTTAGCCCGACTATTCTCAAAGCAAGTGACTACGATATTTATGTACTCGTATGTTTAGCGAAACACAGAAAAATGCGGACTGAGTTAAAAGGACGTTTACTTGTTTGAAACTTGGTTATTTAAATAGAGAGGAACGGTTTTCTATTGAAAGTTTGTGTGCTAAATACTGCGATATTTTTTACTTGCCAGGGGACAAATTACCAACTAACACATATAAGCATAGCATAATATTGAAACCGGATGTGCAAGCCGTGTATGTAAAACCATATAGGCTGCCATATTCCCAACCCAACAAGGGGAAGTACAAAAACAATTAGATAACATGTTGGAATAAGGTATTATTGAGCCATGCAGAAGAAGTGAGTGGTCAAGCCCGATAATACTGGTACCTAAAGAATCGGATAACAGTGGAAACAAAAAATGGCGTTTAGTAGGAGATTATAGAGACGACGAATTTCTGCTTCCCAATATTACAGAGATTAGATTTAGATTAGATTCATTATCCGGTAGTATTTATTTTACACATTTAGATATGAACTAGTAATTTAAATGATCACTATAAAAAGTTACAGGATGTGTTCGAGGGAACTCCTCAATTCTTAAAGGAAATCATATGGTGATTTCTGTGTTTTTATCAACAAATCAAGCATTTTCAGGTTATCTGACAGGTCTTTACCTGTTATTGTCTCCGTCTTCATAACGGAGTCTGCTTCTCTGATATTATCTCTTTTCAACAGATATTATACCTGAACTTGCTGAAACAGTAGTTGGTGGTAAGTATTTCGATTATAAGCTTTCACCAAGTAAGGTCGGGGACCGAATTAGATATCGAAAATGTAACTAAATGGGTGGCCACTAAAAAAAACAAGTAGTGGATAACATATGACCTCTGACCCCAGTTACATATGATAGTGACTATTGTCACGCGATACACTCATATCACGTGAATATTGCCGAATATTGAAGCAAAATCTGAACAATTTCAAAATCCGCGATAATATTGATATCCCAATATTGTAATTATTGTCATTTTGTCTTGGGACAAATTTCAAGGAGATCTTGCAACACTGACGAAAGTTTCCATCAGTATGTAAGGGATTATTCCAAATTATTTAAAACAGTGTGTACAAAAGCAAAAGCAATGCACTTGAATAATTAAGTCCTCAGATAATAAAGCCAAGACAGTCTGGAAAATAATAATAACCACCATACCACCATATCAGCCCTAGGACGTCCACTGCTGGACATAGGCCTCCCCCAATTTCATGGGGGGTAAATGCCATAATCGCCACGCTTGGCATGCGGGTTGGCGATCGCAGTATCTCCGCCGCACTCTAGGAATGCTGCTGCCCATTCCCCGGTGGTCTTGGTCGTAGTTTTAGGACATACCCGGGTCCAATAATAATAAAGGGTCCACAATTTCTTTGAAAATAAAGGATAATTTAATAACTAATGCAGTAAAAGTAGCTGATGAATTTAATAATTTCTTTTCCAAAATTCCTATAGTCACTACTCAAAGTTTGGCATCGTCTACCACAATAGCTGAATCCCTTCTGAATGACAACGTAAAATTAGAATCACTAACTAATTTCAAATTTCATCATGTTTCTCCTCTAGATGTACCTTGAATGTCCTTTCAAATGTTAAAAATAAAGAGCACTGAGGACTTATGGGGCGCAGGGCTCGGAACCGGTTAATCTCAAAATCCTGAAATAGCCAAATATTTTTAATTAGTTTATGCTCTTTATGTAGGACTCAATAATGTATTTGGGTTATTACTTCATATTGTTAGATTGCCTGATTGTACATGAAATAGTAGACGAAAGAACAATAAGAACTAAAAAAAACCGGTATTTTTGTATGAACAGAATACCGGTTTCCGAGCCCTGATGGGGCGTGTCAGTCAAGGTACTGGAATCTATTCTGGAGGTCGTTGCACCAGGCGATAACCCCCCCCCTCTCACTTCTATTGTTATGCCCTTGCAGGGTGTTACATGAATACCTAATTATAAGTTCCACCTGTTAAATGTTAATGTGATCTGCAATAAATAAATAAATATAAACCCACTCTAGCTCTTATTTTTAATAACTGTATTTTTAATAGCACTCTAGCTCTCATTTTTAATAACTGGCATTTTTCCAGACTTAATGAAATGTAGTAAAGTAGTTCCTATTTTCAAATCAGGTCATAGAGATAATCCTTCTGATTATCGTCCAGTTTCTATACTGCCTGCGTTTAGCAAAATATTCGAAAAATAAAGCTTACGCAATTGGTTTCTCACTTTAATTCTCACAATATTTTGCACGCACAGCAGTTCGGCTTCACGAAAGGTAGGTCAACTTCTGATGCAGGTACAAGTTTATTAAAATTAATTTTGCAATCTTGGGAAGAGTCGCACGACGCCATAGGAGTATTCTGTGACCTTTCCAAGGCTTTTGATTGTGCAAATCATGGTACTTTAATTTGTAAACTTAAGTTTTATGGTATCAGAGGGCATGCATTAGATCTCATGAAGTCCTATATAACACAGAGAAACCAAAAGGTAGCGATAAATAAAGCCATTTCGTCAGACACAGTGGTAGAGATGGGAGAACCTCAGGGGTCTATTCTAAGTCCGTTCCTGTTCCTTGTTTATGTAAATGATCTGCCATATATGGTAAGCCGAAGATCAGGCATTGTAATGTTCGCAGAGATACAGAACTCATTGAACCAAATAATACCCTGTCCATGATATCTGACTGGTTTGCTGCCAATAACTTAGTATTGAACCCGAAAAAAAAGAAATGTATGAAATTCTCATAAATCTCAAAAATAATAGCGATGAGAAGTAGGTTGAGCTCTGCTGCATTTAAAGTGAGGAGAATAAGGCAGCTTACCAATGTGGCAACAGCACGGTTAGTTTGCTTTGCTTATTTTAATAGTATAATTACTTATGGTCTTATCTTGTGGGGATCAGCTGCAGATATTGAAACTGTTTTTATTTTCCAAAAAAACCGGCCAAGAGCGTGTCGGGCCACGCTCAGTGTAGGGTTCCGTAGTTTTCCGTCCGTCACATTTTTTTTTTTGAAAAAATTACAAAAACTATTCAACCTATCAAGTTCAAAATCATTTTCCTACAAAGTTTTTATAAAGTTCTACTTTTGAGATTTTTTTCATATTTTTAAAACTTATGGTTCAAAAGTTAGAGGGGGGGGGACACATTTTTTTTTACTTCTGGAGCGATTATTTCCGAAAATATTAACATTATCAAAAAATGATTTTAGTAAACCCCTATTTATTTTTAAATACCTATCTAACAATATATCACACGTTAGGGTTAAAATGAAAAAAAAAATCACTCCCCACTTTACGTATAGGGGAGGTACCCTAATAAAATATTTTTTTCCACTTTTTATTTTACCACTTTGTCGGCGTAATTGATATACATATTAGTACCAAATTTCAGCTTTCTAGTGCTAACGGTCACTGAGATTATCCACGGACGGACGGACAGACGGACGGACAGACATGGCGAAACTATAAGGGTTCCTAGTTGACTACGGAACCCTAAAAAGGTTTGTCTAAATTAAAAAAATTGATATGGATAATTCATTTCTTTTTATTTTACATAGTGCCTTCCAATTTTAAGCCTTACTTAATATTTTAGTTTTAATCACCCGATTACCGACAGTGGTTTTCTGAAGAAGAGGAGATAAAAGTTTGAGCTCTCATAACGTGATGATGTTATATGAAAACCTACTTGTATAAAAATGGATTTCCAGCCGAAATATGTTCCTAATTTACAGTATGGCTTCAATTTTCTATTATTTTGCGCAAATACTCTTACAACAATATTATTAATACGCAAATATATCAATAAAATCATGCTAAAAACACACGGTTTTTCTCGGTCAAATTGAAAGATTATAGAATCATTTATATAACACATTGAAGTTCATACTACTGGCAACATAATGCAGTAAAATAAAAATCAAATTATCAAAAAAAATAACCAGTTTTCTTTATAAAGTAGTATATAATTAGTTGCGCTCGGAAAGAATCCTCTCCTCAGTACAGCGCGAGCGCGTGTCGATCGAGTAAAGACCGGCACACGCTGCGAATGTGAATGTACCGCGATCAACCAGTTTTGATCGTAGGTAAATCTGTTTTATACATTTAAGTACTTTTTTTATATAATGATGTTGTATTACAAATAAAAGTTATACTTCAAGGCAGGCAAAGATAAAATTACTTCCAAATTTGTCTAAATGTATAATTCGTCTAAATAATTGGTTTATTTATTTTGGCTAAATATTTTTGTGACTGTGTTTCTCGCCAGTCAGTTGATTTTCATTGGTCATTGATTATATAAATTTTACTAAGTACATTAACTCTCAATGAGTAGATGCGATGTTATCCTATGTCAACTTGAAGTTTAACCCAGGGGCCTTTCAGCTCGAAGTACAATACAATACAATACAATACAATATGCTTTATTGCACACCTCAAAAAAATAATTACAGATATAAACAGCATAAAGATACAAGCAGAGGTAAACAACAGGCGGTCTTATCGCTTAGTACAAATTTTTCTATGGAAATGTTAATTTAGCTTGTGTGCACCAGATGTCACTGGGTGCTATCTCTATTGCACTTGCATATTGAAGTGACAGAGATGCAGCGTTCGTGCGGTTAGTTCATACTAAATACACAACGGCGCTACGATCTATGTGGAGTATTTCACTGGTATCTCTATCTCAGTATATATATATATATATATATATATATTGTACTTTGTGTTGGAGACTATGCACAAATATTTAATACTGTAAAACTTTACTTTGCAAAATTATACTGCGCTATGATTTCAAAAAGATTCAGGTTGTTTGAGGTGTTGAAAAACTGCTATTTAGCTTAGTCTCGTTCCGTTTATTTTAGGACGCCGGCATTCTAGAACTTATCCAATTGATCAGTTTTACTCAACATTTTTATTTTTCGGAAGTGCTTACTGCTTAGGTTTATTTTACCACTTGGATGGGAACGAATTACGTTTACTCTTTCTTCTTTGAAATGGCCGTGGGATCTGACTCCACAGTACAACGTGTAGGTGTAAAAAGCTACTACTGTTGCATAGCAGTGTACTTTGTACAAATCCTTTAAGAAATAAATAACTCTTTTACCACTCATGAAACCATGCTATTAAAGCGAGCACCATGCATGGTCTCCAAGCCCAAAGTACATAGCGAAAATATTCTTTTGTGAGTTTTTAATTTTGGTTTCAAGTTTTTCATTCAGTAGGTATGGGCTGGACGGAGTCGTTTAATGTTGCCAGTAAATGACTAAGATCTCTGCTGCGGTCATACCGGTCAGTGGTTATTCATTTAAATTTAAAAAAAGATATTATTTGAATAATACAATCAAGGTACGAAACAGGAACTGAATTTTAAGGGGATCCTTATATCATTTGTACCTACTATTATTTTTTATTTAGAAGTAATAATTCCAGGCAATTCAGGTCCAGGCCACTTAGGCAAATAAATTCCTGAAAGGTGTCTCAAATTGTTTTATTCTACTTTTAACTGATAATTATTGTATAGTTTTTTCACTTCACCAGTCTAACTGGGGTTTTACGAAAGTGAATTTGGTGTTGAAATTAGTGAAAATATGAGCACGATAAAAAAAAGTAAAGTAAAACTGATTTATTTACCAAAATTAACATTCAGCGCTAATAACACAGTGTAACAGTAACCCCCACACTAGGCTGGGCTTGTATCGTGGGAGTCAGTTCAGATAACGGGTTGACAAAATAACATTGCGGCTTCACGGGTGTGAAAATACAAAAATATCAACAGGGAGAAATTTCGATCTAAAGTTACGACCTCCAAGTAAAGGATGATTAACAGTAGGCCGTTCCGTGTCTATGACAGCAAACGCAACGGCTGGCGTATTTCTCTAGAAGAAAACAGGCCGGCCCGGACACGGAACGGTCTACTGTGAATCATCCTTAATTGATCTTGGCACCACGACATTATAGCGCGGCAGTCAATGCTGATTTTGATGTAGCATCTAGTTATGACTCATAATCGTTGTTGCGTTTTTAGTTTGAAATAATATTTCTGGGATTTAAATAAAATATATAATTTTTTAGTGTTTTTTTTTATTAAAAAGTAATAAATATCACTCCAGTAGAGTAAAAAATACACGTAATCTATATTAGCGTATTTTTTTTAAATCATTTTTTCAATTGAAACCATTTGGAAATTATTACTGGATTTGCTCAATAGTGTACCATTTAATTTTTTGCTTTTACAGTTACACTTTTTGGCGATTTTTACAGTTTACTGAGTTTTTTGACTGGATAACACTACAGAGTAAATGTTTTAAATTGTTTAGTAATTATATAATGATGATTAAGATACCTCATGGGTCAGCAACAACCATTATAATAGTATATTTCTCAAACATGCAATGAAATATTGATGTTATGTTCCTTATAATAGGTTGCGAAGTATGACGTTTCAGGTGCGGCTAGGACAAGAGGGAGTTAATGGAATTTCATACAAATCTTGCAAGCCTAGGCCTGCAAAGTCTTCTTTTTTTATTTCCATTCCACATAAATTTGTGGCACAGGCATCATGACATTCTGCCACTATGCGTATTAAAAATAAAACTTTGATTTTTTTTTTTGTTTATTTCATTGCTTGTTTGAGAAAAGCACTATATATACCTCGGCGGGAAATATGGGGTTGCCGGCCTTAGACCTATCCGGCCTCGCTTAAATTCGCTCAGCCGTCTATATGTCTTCGGCCGGGACATAAGGGGTTGCCGGCCGATAACATATAGACCTGAGGATAGGTCTGAGGCGGGCAACCCCACGTTTCCCGCCGAGGTAGTTTTATGTATAGTGCTTTTCTCAAACATGCAATTAAATAAACAACAAAAAAAATCAAAGTTTTAATTTTAATACGCATAGTGGCAAAATGTCATGATGCCTGTGCCACAAATTTATGTGGAATGGAAATTAACAAAGAGGACTTTGCCGGCCTAGGCCTGCAACATTTGTATGAAATTACATTAAAGACGTCTTGTCCTAGCCACGCCTGAAACGTCATACTTCGCAGCCTATTATAAGAAACATAACATAGATATTTCATTGCATGTTTGCGAAAAATAATTTATATATGGTACCAATGTTCACGTAGACGTCTGCGCCATCTCTCTCCATTTTTCAGTGACAGATTTATTTTATATCCTGACAACAGATATCACAGTAACGTAAAGCAAATCCGCTCATTTAAGTTGAACGACTTTTGTACCGATCTATTCTCACTCATGCACAAATCAGAAAGTTTGAGAGAAACGGACAAATGGCATCTGACAGGTCTTCACCTGTTATTGTCTCCGTCTTCATAACTGAAAATTGTACTGAAGTGACGTTGTGGTGTGTTAAGTTTATATGGGATTTAACATCCTGGTGTGCTGTGCAAACAGCCGAAAATGATCGTGCTATCTGTCGCATTCTAACTCATTTTGGTGCACCATAAGGATTTAACGAGACAACTATATGAAAAATCCTCTGGCTTAATTCTGCGAGTCTGCTTTTCTCTGATGTCTGTGATCCTGGCGTCTCTGATATTATCTCTTTTCAACAGATATTGTACCTGAAGTTGCTGGAGCAGTAGTTGGTGGTAAGTATTTCGTTTATAAGCTTTCACCAAGTAAGGTCGGGGACCGAATTAGATATAGAAAATGTAATCAAATGGGTTGCCACTAAAAAAGTAGTGACCTAACTTATGACCTCTGACCCTAGTTACATATGATAGTGACTATTGTCACGCGATACACTCATATTACGTGAATATTGCCAAATATTGAAGCAAAATCTGAAAAACTTCAAAATCCGCGATTGTATTGAAATCCCAATATTGTAATTATTGTCATTTTGTCTTGGGACCAATTTCAATGTTATAATAGAAAATCGTAGAACTAACATGAATATTGTTAGCGACGCGCTCATTGCATACCATTTTTAAACGTACGTCATATACTTACTTATAGCTATAAGATCATAGGTGTGAATTTCTTGTCAACGCCCCACCGCACCTGTCTGCATGCATTTGTGAACAGAGCCGCGCCGGGTTAATTTAATTTCGAAACCCTTTCTTATATTTAAGTCTCTGTAACTTTTGTGTTTTTCCCGTGCATTACACTTGTGATAAAACTCCTTGCGTTTACTTCACCACCAAGACGTCACCCCACCAGATTCAAATATTTTGGTATTTATCGAATAGCAATTAAGTGTACATTACTGTTATTTGTAAGGAAAATCAACGAAAGCGGATTTTTGACGCTCTCAAACTAAGAAACAAAAAGGTTTGTCTAAATTCAAATTATTGATTTGGATAAGTCAATTCTTTTTATTTTACATAGTGCCTTCCAATTTTAAGCCTTAGTTAATATTTTAGTTTTAATCACCCGATTACCGACAGTGGTTTTCTGAAAAGCACGAGGAGATGAAATTTTGAGCTCTCAAAACGTGATGATGTTATATGAAAACCTACTTGTATAAAAATGGATTTCCAGTCGAAATATGTTCTCAATTTACACTATGGCTTCAATTCTTCTAATATTTTGCGCAAATACTCTTACAACAATATTTTTAATACGCAAATATATCAGTAAAATCATGCTAAAAACACACGGTTTTTCTTAGTCACATTGAAAGATTATAGAATCATTTATATACACATTGAAGTTCATACTTTTGGCAACAAACTTCAAATTATTCAAAAAAATAACCAGTAAAAAATATTTAAAAGTAGTATTCGGAACGACTCCTCTCTTCAGTACAGCGCGAGTGCTTGTCGAGTAAAGACCTGTGTCAATTTTCGTCCCACCCTCCATGTCCGACGCGCACGCTGCAAATGTGAATGTACCGCGATCAACCAGTTTTGATCGTAGGTTTGTAAAATTCTGTTCTGTTTTATAAAATTTAAGTACTTTTATATAATGATGTTGTATTAGAAATAAAAGTTATACTTCAAGGCTAATAATGCGTCCGCTATATACAAATGCTTCTCAGGCTCATATACTAACTTGAACGTATATCGCTGCAACCTCAAAAGCATTCTCTGTAAGCGGGATGGAGAATCTACTATTGGTTTCTTAATAATACTAATGAGAGGTTTGTGGTCTGTCTCAATCGTTATACATATCTGATCTGCCATATATATACGGATAAAGTCGCTCACATGCTTTCACACAAGCATACATCAGCTCCTTTTCAATTTGAGCATATCTTTGCTCAGTCTTGGTCAAAGATTTCGATGCGTCTCCGCCCCGTCCCATACGTATCCTCTTCGCCTAAGCTGATTTATTTCTTTATTAATCACGAAACACGCTTCCTTATCCTTTATTTCACTAACAGGCTCCCGTTTAATGTTCTCTGAATACATTCTCAACACTCTAGCGGCTCGACAAATTTCCAGTGCTTTGGTCAGCGTTAAATCTTCCTCGCGTACTTAGCAACCGCTCTCATATAGCTGCACTTGTGACGCTGCATATTAACCGATCTTTTATTAATCCGTTGTTTAAATCTTTAAATTCGCAGGATTGGGGGCCAGCTTTCTTAATTCAAAGACGTACTGGCCGATGGATTCATATTCAGTTTGATCACGAGTAGAAAATCGATGACGTTCGACCGTTACATTTCTCCTTGTCTGAAAATGGCCGTCAACTATACTGAGTAATCTCTCTGAAGTCAAGCAATTAGTACGACTTTATTCCACATTCTCTCGGCACTGTTCTCCTACGGCGTGTGAAAATATATTAATTTATATCTCTTCCGATTTCTTGTTCAGTTCGCAGGTCTTTGACTATATTACGAACCGTTTTTTCCATTTATCCCAAGACTCACACAAATTGCCCGACGCCATGTTGGTAATATTTTCTTCATATTTAAACGGTAAAGGAGGTGTGAGTACGGACTCCGTGTTTTATCACTTCCAGTTCTATTTTCTATCGATTTAGCTTTTAATTATTCACTTTTTTAGTACTATACACTCAATAAAACTTCAATCTATCCATTACTGAATGTATTTTTATGACTGCTTCCGCAGGGTAGATCTACATTCGCAAACAAAACAAACAAGTACCGACACCAATAATATAACATCCCTATTGCACCTATACGACCTCAGATCATAGAAAGAAGTATACGACCTATATTATTGTTGGAAGAGAATGGCGCGCTAGGCTCGGGCGTGCTGGCTATGGCTGTGAGTGTTTGTAGGGCCAGATAGTAGCGTCCCTACACACACAAGCGCACTTCTCCGCGCGATCGCTGTCAAAATACCGAATCGAGAGCGAACGTTTTTCGTGAATGCGCTCTCAATTCGAACCGTAAGATCATCGAGGAGACAGTACGGTTGCCAGTTTGTTGCACTTTTAGCACCACCCAGGTCACGTGTAAGGTAACGGTGGGTACTCCCTGCTGCAACTTCGACCGGTTGTCAAGTGAGTGAACAACTTGGCTGTTATTTATACATTCTCAATATTTAACAGCCTGCTGCAGGTCTGCATGATTAGTAAAGATTTTGTTTACAAAACGCCACAAAGTAAACGTTTTACGGGTAGTACCTAAATGTAGTTTCGGACTAGGTCGAGTTCTGAGAAATAACTTAGCTCCAGCCCCTCGTTCAATCCTCAAACTGCATAAAACAGACCCAAACGTGATGGCAGTAAATATTTATAATAAAATTAGTGACCACATAAAACAACAAGTGACTAAAAAGCAGATCAATCGACGGTTAAAGGATTTTCTAGTGAATAAGTGTTACTATAGCCTTAAAGATTTGGATTTATGCCGGGGAGGGGTACAACAGACGCCATATTTGCGCTTCGCCAGCTGTGCGAAAAATATAGACACGCGCAATAAAACCTGCATATGGTGTTTGTTGACCTCGAGAAAGCTTACGACAGAGTTCCACGCGAGGTTTTGTGGTGGGCCTTGAAAGAGAAAAGTATGCCAGGGAAGTATGCAGGGCTGATTCGGTCTATGTATGAAAGATGTTGTACACGTGTCCGGTCGACAGCTGGCACCACCGACAGGTTCAGTGTTGCGGTGGGCTTACACCAGGGTTCGGCGTTAAGCCCCTACATCTTCCTGCTTATAATGGACGCACTGTCGTCAGACATTCAGGAGGAGGCACCATGGTGTATGCTCTTTGCCGACGATATTGTCCTTGTCGGTGAAGAGGGGCCCGAGGTTCAGAGCAGATTAGAGAAGTGGCGGCAAAAATTGGAGAACGTGGGCTTGAAAATCAGTCGTTCTAAAACTGAACACCTGTTCTGCGATATCGGCGGTCTCTCCAATTTTATGCCCATAGAGCTCGATGGCGTAACGCTACCGGTCTGCTCTGATTTCCGATACCTCGGCTCCCTCATACAGTGTAATGGCGATATTGACCGTGATATCAAAAACCGAATCAGCGCAGGATGGATGAAATTGCGACAGGTCTCAGGAACCATATGCGACGCCAGAATGCCCTTCCGATTGAAGGGCAAAATCTACAAGACCATTGTAAGACCTGTCGTCATGTATGGATCGGAATGTTCGGCCGCAAAGGTGACGGATGAAAAGAGATTGCATGTTTGAGATGGATGAGTGGCGTAACAAGAATGGATCACATAAGAAATGAGTATATAAGAGGAAGCCTGAAAGTGGCACCCATAGATGATAAGTTAAGAGCTAATCGTCTACGGTGGTATGGGCATGTTATGCGGAGGGATGAAAGTCATGTGACAAGAAAGGTATTAGGCATGAATGTGGAGGGATGTAAGAGGAGGGGTAGACCAAGGAAAAGGTGGATGGATTGCGTGAGAGACGATATGAAGAGGAAGGGTGTGAGTGACGAGATGACGGGCGATAGAGAGATATGGAAGAAAAAAACATGCTGCGCCGAACCCAAGTAAATGGGAAAAGGACACGCGAATGATGATAGCCTTAAAGATTTCTTTGATGATTAAAAGTAATTTGCTAATTAATAATCCAAATATATACTTAGCTACTGACATGTATGATAGAATGGTCGAATCTGAATTATTTATTTATTAGTTGATTATTTTATTTTTGTAAAAATGTAAAATGTAAAATTCTTTATTGTACATGAGTAAAACATAACAATAAAACAGTAATTACAAGAACAGTTGACATATGTACAAAGGCGAGCTTATCCCTATAAGGGATTTTTTCCAGCTAACCTTTGAGCAATTGAGTGGAGATAGGATTTATAGGCAAACCGAGAATTAAACATGTACAACACGGATATAATTTTATCTTAATAACATCATAATATTATACAGATAACTGACACAAAATTGTATGAATAAAAACCAAAATATAAATATATTTACAATAAAAACAACAACAACATCTTTCAATAAATTTTTATTTCCAAAATCTCAATTTTTTACTATGTGACATATTAATAATTTTAAATGAATGTACATACTAATGAATTATTCGTCTATGTATTATCTCTTAAATTAGTTATAGGACTCACTAAACACTAGCAATTTGTTGTGCCCTATCGGGGTCCATCTGAAATAATAATACTAATGTAACACCTATATGTAAAGACCATGGATGCAATAAATGATGATTAAATGATTGAATCGTTCAATTTTTTTTCAGTACTCAGGAGCTTAAGTAATTTGCGTCGCCGTTGAAAAACACAGTACGACAAGCTGCAAGAACTTTGGACCAGCCGTTCCAATTATATGATAAAGAAATTTTTAAATAGAAACTTTTCAACTTAAGCCTATCTTTCAATTTTCCTGCCCTCGGACTAGGCATTGTTTTTATCAAAAAAAAACCGCCAAGTACGAGTCGGACTCGTGTTGCAAGGGTTCCGTACATCAGTCCGACTCACGCTTGACTGCACATTTCTAATAGGTTTTCCTGTCATCTGTAGGTAAAGAACTATATTGTGTATTTTATTCAAAATTTTCGATCCAGTAGTTTAAGAGATGAAGGGCGAATGGTCATTTTCTGGTTAATTTCTTAAATATTTTAAAATTATAAATAAAAATGAAATGCACTCAATAAAATAAAATAATGAAAAAAAAAATGCATTTACGGCTTGTTCCAGGCATAGGCCTGGTGTTTCTTCAGGACTCGTAGCCGTTAAAAGGCCTCGAGTCGCAATGCTTCTCTTGTGTGTCCTTAGCCTTTCGGCCGCGGAGGATTCTCTGTAGGCAAATACGCCAAGGCAGGAGACGAATGGACCACCCAACATAAGTCTCGACCGCCGGGTGGGGTAAGAGAATTAAGGCAACTCTTAACCCCATACACTGCTTTACTGCGTAGACATGGATTTACTTCAGACTATTTCAATCCATATAATTGTTAGTATTTTTTTTATGACATAGGTGGCAAACGAGCAGACGAATCGCCTGATGGTAAGCGATTAGCGCCGCCCATGGACACTCGCAACACCAGAGGGGTTGAAAGTGCGTTGCCGGCCTTCAAGATGGGAGTACGCTCTTTTCTATGTTATTGCTTATACTCAAATGATGAGAGGACCAGTGTCTGACTAGGCCACTGTCCCATCTCTCCGCCACGACGGTCACGAGCCTGGCGGCTGGCGCGCACTCTGCGCAGGGTCGCGGCGCAGCGCTTGCGCAGCGTCGCATGGAACCCGTCCACGTGCGCGTCCGCGAACATGCCCGATGTGCTGCAGTATCGCGGCAGCCGCAACAGCACCCTGAACGCGTCGTTGCACTGTACACGCAAGGCGTTCATGGCTCGTTGCGTGTACCTCGACCATAAACTGCAGGTGTACAGCGATGTACAGTACGCACGAAACCGGGGTATTTTGACTTGCGCTGTACGTCGTCTGAACCTGCGAGCTATCATATTGACTCTGACGGCCATCGGTAGGTCGATGATCTGAGCCATAGAAAGAAATAGATGTGAAACGGGGGCGTGGCGCATGTCGCCCCGACATGGTCAAAAAGTAGTGTAAATGATAGCATATGAAAAAGCGTTATATTTTCTGCGAGTTGTACATTGAACGTTTTATATTATATGTTTTACATTATATGTTCTGATTATTATGTTCTGAGGTCGTCCGTCACCAAGTGTCCAAGATATTTGAACGAGTGAACTCTTTTTAACTGCTCGCCAAGATAATGGGTGGGACATATAATGGGCACTTGATTCCGGCTATAAAAACCATATATTCGCTCTTGCGCACATTATACATTAAGTTATGATTTAAAGCATAAGACTCACATTTATCAATAAGGATTTTCATCCCGCACAACAGCGCCATGTCTCAACAAAATTAGCTCTTTCATTTGATATGCAACACGATATAGTTTGAAAAACTTTTTTTTTTTAATTTTATCATTTACCCTCCAATATTGCCTAGTTTTCGGTAAATTTAAATGATCGGTGTAGCAACACAAAGTTGTCACTCCTTTTCCTGCGTTAATGTGGCAACCTGTATGGGCAGCATACGGGGTGGAACTGAGGGTGACGCTTAATCTACATCAAGCACTGGGCTTAGCCTGAGAGACTGCCTCCTCCAGCTGCTGAGCTTCGCATGGAAGATCTCCAGGTAAGCCAATCCGCAATCTTATCCAACAACTGTGGTAATATAAAGATCGTAAGGTATAGAGTCACGGGAAATGCGCTAGAAATTATCGAAATATACAGTCCACTTAAACTTTAGCTCTCACATTATCCTTCATTTTTGGTCACTAACTTTTAAAATTCATTTTTTTGGGTTGCATATCCGTCTTTGAGTCAAAAACTCACACACCTGTACCTAATTTCAACGTAATTGGTTCAGTCGTTTTTCGGAGAAATAAGGCTGTTACAGACGGACAGCAGACAGATGCACGAGTGAACGGTTCCGTTTTTTCCTTTTGAGGTACGGAACTAAAAAGAACATAGTTACAACCGAATTGAGAACTTTCTCCTTTTTTGTGAAGTCGGTTAAAAACAGATATTAATTCTGGAAATAGGCCACAAGGGCATTTTGACATATTTAAATGAAACTGAAATTTATTTAAAACTTAAATGACACTATATTATATTCGACAAACGTATCAAGCGTCACTCAATTATACAGTCAGATGTAGATCTGAGATATATGTAGTTCCTTGGGGTTGCTAGCGTGCAGGGTTGGGTTGGAGATGATGGAAACTCAAGATCCAAGTATAAAGTGAACTCTTTATTTAAACAAACACCCTATTTTATACACGTTAGATTAGCATATACAAGCAATATGCGTTTATGCTGCAGTAAACTATGAAGTTACTGTTAAACTCTAAAGGTAAATGACCATACTTCAGATCATTTTAGTACTTTGTCGTACTAACGTAACAATACTGCGACAGTTGGGATGCGTCAAATTAGTGAAAGTGACAAGGTACTAAAATGATCATCCACTTTTGCTGTTGACTGTACAAATACAATAAAACACAACACAGTGGAGACAAATATGGCTTGATCTCACAGATATTGGAGTAAAGCAGATCTGCTCATTTAAGTTGAACGATTTCTGTACATCTGATCTATTCTCACTAATGTACAAATCAGAAAGTTTGAGAGATACAGACAAGTGACATCTGACACGTCTTCACCTGTCAGTGTCTCAGTCTTCGTAACTGAAAATTTTACTGAACTGACGTTGTGGTGTGTTAAGTTTATATGGGATTTAACATCCTGGTGTGCTTTCAAATGGAGACAAATCTGTCGCATTCTAACTTATTTTGGTGCACTTAAGAGTCCGCAGTAAGCTCGGTTCTCCATACAAACGTAGTTTCGCTCTCATTTTAAAATGGCATGCCAGAATAATTTGAAATTTTGTATACACTAGGGGATCCGGTATATCTAGGTCGGAAATTAGTTTCTGTAGTTTAAAATATAATGAAGAAAAATACACAGGTTTTCATACAAGACCTAAAAAACTCGCTGTATTTGTTTTTCATTCCAATTTCTAGCAACAGAAACTAATTTCCGACCTAGATATGGCGGGATCCCATTGTGTATACATGTTATTTCAGCATAGCGTTTTGTGGCATCACTACTGTCGTCTGTCAAAATCTGACATGTATTGCAACGCGCTATCGAAGTTTCTAAAATCACTAGCATAAATATAACTTCCAAGCAACTCTCAATGGACTCCGGTCCAGGGAGATCTCTCTATTGTCGTCCACAGTGGTGACCCAACAAACTCTCTTCCTCTCTCTCTCTCCCTCTGAGTGTGCCACCTAGCTTGCTTTCTATTCATGCCTGGTACACTCCGCTCCCAGCGACTCGACTTCTCTCCTCATCCGCTCGTCACCCTGGCTCTGAGTGTCGCTCGCCACGCTGACTCTGAGTACTCTTTATCTGCGTCGTCGCTGACTCCTCCGTCTCAAAGGGGGGCTGATGTGGCATCACTACTGTCATCTGTCAAAATCTGACAATTTCTGCAACGCGCTATCAAGTGAACCTGGCAGTCTGAAGTCACCGGTGAAATTCTTAATAAACACGTGCCTTTTTAAACCTTGACGTTGGCGGAATCATCGACAATACCGATGGAGCCATAAACACAAAAATTGATTGATTGATTGAAGTTTCTAAAATCACTTGCATAAATATAACTTGCGAGCAACTCTCAACGGACTCCGGTCCTAGAGAGGTCTCTCTATTGTCGTCTACAGTTTTAAAATGAGAACGAAACTACGTTTGTATGGAGGATCGAGTTCGGTCGAGCGTACGGGGGACTCATAATACTGCGAGTCTGCTTTTCTTTGATGTCTGTGGCGCAGAGGTAGTGAATTCCGTGCCTATCGTTATAACTCAGAATACGCCTAGACCCGAAGTGGCTATCAATTATCGTATTAAATGGTTGACACGTTCATGTTTGTTAATATGAAACTTTTATTAGTCAATGTCAAATGTCAGAATGAAAACTGGCAGTATTTTGCCATTTGACATGACAGATGTTAAGTAGTACGTTAATTGATTGAGTCTTCTTCGGGTGTAGACGTATTCCGACTTTTTGCGATGGGATCGGATTATTAACATTTGTACCTACACGTATTACGCATCATAGTACAGTCGACTACAAAGAGATAAATTTTTTTGAGCTTATTACAATATGTATAAAAGTGGATGCATCTCATTGTAGTTGACTGTACGTCCCCCGTCCCCCTCAAATTTTGGGCCGGGCCGAAGGCCGAGCTGCAGGAGGGAAAAACTATAGAAAATCCAATTTAATTACCAATTTTTGCGAGCCCGAATGTCGAGCTTAAGGCCGCGAGACCGAAGGCCAAGCTCGACGGAGGACCGAAGGCCCGCGGAACCTCTTTTCGAGTGGCTAGGCGTGCACCCCCCAAGTAATTTTTGCGAGGCCAACGGCCGAGCTCCGTGAGAATCATTTGTATAGCCTATAGGTATCTCACAAGCGAAAGCGAGGGCCGAAGGCGAGCGGCAAGGCACGCGACACCGAAGGCCAAGCTTCGCGTAGGGCCGAAGGCCCGAAACGTCCCATTAAATGCGACCTGAGGAGGAGAACATCCGGAGAGACAGACTTACGAAAGAATTTTTGTCGAAAGCTGAAACGGAGACGCTTCGCTCGCTCAGGCAATTAAGTAAAATTAAGGGTATGGCAGGTAGCTGATTATGTGTGTAATGTGTAATAAAAATTAAATAAATTTATAAATTACTAATCAGTTTATTTCTTTTTTCACTTGTTAGGTTTTTTACAATTAATTTAACTAAATATCTTGGCTCAGGGACCCAAAACGGGTCTTGGCCTCCGAAACGAGAGCACGCCACTTATCCCGATCACCACTGCTTGGCAATCTTTGACCTGCAGATGACGCTGATCCGCCTCCACTGTGTCTTCCCAGCGATACCTGGGTCGCCCGACTGGGCGGTGACCAGTCGGTCGACTCAGGTATGCTCTCTTGACGGCGCGATCCTCTCCCATTCTCTGTAGGTGGCCGAACCAGCGAAGTCTGTGGGACTTTATATCGCCTATGATGTTGGGTTCAGCCATCAACTCCTCAATCTCGGCGTTCTTACGCATCCTCCATGTCCCATCATCTCTCCTGACAGGTCCCAGGATCTTTCGGTACACTCTCCTCTCCGTCACCAGGAGTTGTCTTTCCTCTTTCGGCGTTAGTGTCCAGGCCTCACAACCATACATGAGGATATGTCTAATGACCGTCTTATATAAGCATATATCCGCAGTTTTGTATTCCTGCTGAGAAGCCTAGATACCAAAACCTTGTGCAGGGCTGCAGTGCACCGCAAGGTAATTTGGATGCGAATGCTGATCTCTTCCTTCCTTTATTAATTAATCTAGGGTGCTGGGAAAAGTATTTATTTTGCCCCACTTGGCAGGGCCAAGACCGTCCCCCCGAAAAAAATAGTGCCGTATTAGACTATTTGCAAAATAACATTTTGGTTCGTTTGAGGTGTAGGTACGCAAAGTGAAAGATTGTCGTAAGATGGAAAGTTTATTTTTGAATATACATATCACTATGTATCATATCAATAAAACAGGATTGGTCCAAAGTACTAGCTTGTCGTGTGTGTTCTTCATCGGTGATGTCAAATCCTTAACATCCTGAAAAACAAAACAAACAATAATAAGCATTTGCTAACCCAGGCATTCTTCAGGATGCAACTATAATGGGATAAGGCAATGATGATGAGATGATTATGACGATCGATTTAACAGAAATCGACCTAGTCGTACACTAAGCATAGTATTAAGCTTGATTTGTTTCGATACTAGCAAGTACTAGAATTAAAATGTTTCTTTATTGGTGCAAACACGTTAATCGTCGTATATATTCCCTAAAGATTACGACCTTGGTATTTTCAAAGCAAGTAAATAGATTATTATTGGAAATAGATTATTAAATTCCAGTTTAGGCCCCGGCATCACTAGTATCAGGTGAGACTAGGGCTAATCCCTGGACCAATCGCTGGTCAGTCTTTTATTTTTAAATTTTTCTCAATCGCCGCCCATGGACACTCGCAACACCAGAGGGCTTGTAAGTGCGTTGCCGGCCTTAAAGATGGGAGTACGCTCGTTTCTTGAAGGTTAGTAAGGCGTATAGGTATTTCAATAATTTATTTAGAAATATAATTTAACAGCATTACAGCATATCACTACAGACTCAGAACTCTAGTAAATATTTCCTTCCAAAAGTTATTAATAATATAACCATTATCTTGTTAATAATTACCTCCAGCACCGCCAAAACCTGAGAAAACAATAAATATGTTACATGGATGCAGTGGAAAATACGCTAGTTAGCCGTTTCTTTTACGAAGGCATACGAAGAAGTCTTTAGAGAGAGTCAAATGTTTGAATGTATGGGAACATCATCATATCGCTGCGCTAGCGCTGATCGCAGTAAAGTAGATCCGCTCATTTAAGTTGAAAGATTTCTATACATCGTTTTAATTGTTGGGATCATAGTTGACATTCTTTATATTTGTAATGGTACTGACGATCCCTTGGAGGAGATACATACCTGTCCATTTTGTATTTTGTGTATTGAAATTCGAACCCTATTTTTATTTTGATTTCTTATTATTGACGATGATGGTAAAAATTCTTATAATTTTGACATGCAAATTTATATTGTAATTTTTATCGTGAAATAAATAAATCTAATCTAATCATCTGATCTTATCCTCACTAATGCACAAATCAGTAAGTTTGTGAGACAGACAAGTGACATCTGACAGGTCTTCACCTGTCAGTGTCTCCGTCTTCCTAGCTGAAAATTGTACTGAACTGACGTTGTGGTGTGTTAAGTTTTAAGTTTATATGGGATTTAGAATCTTGGTGTGTTTTCAAATGGAGACAATTCGTCAACAGCCGAAAATGATCGTACTATCCAGGGGCCTTTCAGCTCGAAGTACTATTTTTTCTATGGAAATGTTAGTTTAGCTTGTTTGCACCAGATGTCACTGGGTGCTATCTCTATTGCACTTGCATATTGAAGTGACAGAGATGCAGTGTTCGTGCGGTTAGTTCATACTAAATACACAACGGCGCTACGATCTATGTGGAGTATTTCACTGGTATCTCTATCTCAGTATATATATTGTACTTTGTGGTACTATCTGCCAAGGCGCTGATAAACTTAAATTAAAACTATTTAAAGAAACATATACCTAGGGACAATACAAAACAGCAAATAATGTGTTGTTGGATGTGAGTATTGGTAACCTATAATTATCAGTCTAGGATCCGACTCCGCTCACTGTTCACATTATCTGATACAATATTGTTGTCGGATCAGACATTTTACTTTTTGAATGAAGAAAATAAATATATCTAATATAATCTAACCAAATGGGAACCAATGTATGTTTGTACCGGAAGGCACAAGGTGGAATGATGACCTGGTAAAAGCCTGGCTAAAGGTCGAGGGGGTCTGCTGTATGCGGGTGGCGCAGGACCGGTCGTTGTGGAAGTGTTTGGGGGAGGCCTATGTCCAGCAGTGGACGTCCTTCCGCTGATATGATGATGATAAATCTAATTAATTTGTAGCTCTCTCCTCTCTGTTTCTGGCTCTTACCTGGTACAAGACCTGCGACTCCGCCGGCCCCTGAGAATAATAATAAGGATATTAAAACATTGAATACCATAGTTTCACTTTAGGCTATTCCGCATTTGGCGAGGCAGAGTATGTACGCGGTATTTTGTACTTTAAAGAGGCAATTACAATGCTTCGTTCGGCTAGTATAGAATCTGTCGCCCTCTAGCCCACGGCTACGCTAGCCCCTGCCTGTCGTAGAAAGCGACTAAGAGGGAATCAAACTAAAGGGAAAAAATTGAAAAATTTAATGCTCCGTGCAGGATTCGAACCTGCGACATCTGGCATACGCGGCCAATCGCTCTAGCCTCTGAGCTATCGGAACAACCAAGCTCGTCCACGAAATCCTTCAATAGTTCCCTCTTACAACGCCTTAGGGAGGCGTACAGCGACATCTACCGTAGAAGACTTAGGCTGGGTTGCACCAAACCGTCTGTAATCGTAAGCTGTGTTCGTTAAAATCCGATTGTATGAAAAGTTTGACAAGTTTATATGGGATGACAGCTGCAGACGCCATATTTAACGTTGATCAGTCTGTGATCGTAAGTTGGTGCAACTCAGCCTTAGGCTGGGTTGCACCAAACCGTCTGTAATCGTAAGCTGTGTTCGTTAAAATTTCAATGTATAGAAAGTTTGACAAGTTTCTATGGGATGACAGCTGCCGGCGCCATATTTAACGTTGATCAGTCTGTCATCGTAAGTCGGTGCAACCCAGCCTTAGGCTTCTATTAACGGCACCAACGTCTCAAATTACATTGAGAAATCGTGAGTAATGATGCGCCATCCCATACTAAATTAATTTTGTACTAAAGCAGTAACGCTGCTAACGAAAATTTCAAATTCAAGGGAAAAAATAGAAAAAAAAAACGTTAGCAGTGTTACTGCTTTAGTACTAAATTAATTAAGAGGGAATCCTTGGGATCGAAGACGGCCACAGTTGGGAGCTGCGATTGTCCATAAAAACAGATGGTGGGACCCATAGAGATTTTAATCTAAGTCCGCACTGGTGCGACCCCAGAGCCGTCCGAAATGAGTTGAGGAGAACCATTAAGGGGTTTTAGTCGGTGCAAGTCCGACATAACCTCCGCACTGTCCCCCCGGTATCAATATCCAATTCCATCCCCTCCCCCCTTGTCAAAAAAAAAGAGTTCAGAATCTGTACTGACTTGATATAACTTAAACCTATCAGTTGAATCTCTAGGACTGTTGCATCGTTGTATATGACTAAAATATGAATATCTCAGTTCTGCAATGGAATTCAACTTCATCATCCTCCTAGCGTTATTCCCAGTACAGTTGCATCCTGAAGGATGCCTGGGATCCGCTACCTGATCCCAAGAGTTGGCGTAGGCACTAGTTTTTACAGAAGCGACTGCCATCTGACCTTCTAACCCGACGGGAAAACTAGACCTTATTGGGATTAGGCTTGTCAAGTGAGTGGGCAACTTGACTGTTAGAGGTTATCAAGCCGCCCGGAGGCCTCTAACTTGGCTTAACGACTGCTATCATAGACAGCAACCGGGATCAACGGCTTAACGTGCCTTCCAAAGCACGGGAGCGCTCAGTTAGTAACCACTCAAAGCGGTCACCCATCCAAGGACTGACCTCGCCCGACATTGCTTAACCTCGCATACCGCACGCGGTACGCGGGCGCCGCTGGGCCACGAACGCTCCATGGTATTCAACTTGGTACCATATAACGAAATAAAAGTAGATTTATTACTATTATTCATTTATCAGGCAGGCAGTTGAAACAACTGATGATACCTTTATCCAGTTATCTTTAAGTACAATATCATTGTTGAGCTGAATTTGATATGTGCTTATCAAAATTTGTTTTTGAACTGGTTGACGGTGTATACAAACTTTCATGTTATTCTACCATGGCGTTTCAAAATGAGAGCGTAAATACGTTTGTATGGAGAACCGAACGTACTGCGCCCTCTTAAGTGATGACCTCTGAATCACGTGTTGTTGTTCTGTTCAAATATCTTGTGAAAAACTTTAAGATCATCATGCCCAGGTATTTTGTATGTCTCAATCAGGTCACCGCGTTCCCTGCGCTGCTTGAGACTTGTGAGTTTTAAAGACCTATTTAATGACCTAGCTCTCACTTTGTTGATTTGAGGACCAGTACTCCAGTCTCCATACAAAGTCGTCCGTGGTCTTTTGAATCAAAAGCTTTGATGAAAATGATGTTGTATATACCGCGATTGGGTATAGATATTTTGGAGGTAATCTAGAGAAACTTCAAGAGGTTCCTTCTATTTTCCTCCCTGTTCCTCATTTTCAGTCAAGCCGCTTGGCTGTGTCGTGGTAAATAAAGGACTCGAGTTGGTTAAATTTTATAAACAAAATACTCACCAGCTTCAAATCCAGCAGCAATACCTCCTGCAGCACCTATAAAAACGAGATAATATTAGGGGCATCAGGGTATAATTTAACGACAGGTTCAGCCTAGTGGTAAAGTCACCCTGCCTACGAAGCTCAGCCTGGGTTCTAATCTCGATGAGGACCAATACATATTTGTGCAATGGGCATTAATATGGGACTCTTGGGACCCGGGTTTGTCCTAAAGCTACGACCAAGACCACCGGGGTGGCAGCAGTATCCCTGGAGTGCATGCCAAGCGTGGCGATTATGGCAATTATCCCCCATGAAATTGGAGGAGGCCTATGTCCAGCAGTGGACGTCCTTCGGCTGCTATGGTGGCGGTGGGCATAAATATTAGTTACTGAATCTTAGGTTTTCAACCGTAACGGTATTAAAATATAGTTGAAAAGTGACCTTTTCGTTCCGAAGTCAGCTGGGACTCCATTGGTGGATTTAGCAGTTAGACCTTATCAAACACGTAATAATTTACACCAAAAAAAACCGACTCATATTTTGTACTTGCTATGCTACAATTTGTGGTTTCCGTGAGCCAATGCTTGGTTACCTACAGAAAATACCGAAATTGGCATATGCGTGCCTATCAAATTTGAGGAGTTCCCTTGATTCCTCCTAGATCCATCCCATCATCAGACCTTCACCAAATTTATATGTGACCAATGTCGGGGTACCTGCTTTGAAACTGCTTTGTCAAGAGTTATCGGGGAACATACATACATAAAAAAAGAACAAGCAAACGTGGAGACGAACTGAGTACCTCCTTCCTTCTATTGAAGTCGGTAAAAAAATCGTTTATTGTCATTTTCTCTCGACTGATAATTTTATCAAAATTATTTCCAAGGAAAAAACCGACTGTAAAAAGTGGTGGGAAATACACTCGCTGGTAACAATTGCGGTTATTGATATCTACAGACAGGTCTGGGAGATTAATGAAGTCTAAGTGTATTTGCTATTAACTTTTAATCAGGGGTAGTAAGTATCAGGCGATTATCTCGCGGGAAAAGTTAAAGTATTGGCTATGTGCTTGTCTGAAACGTCAAACGTCCTGAGGCAATGTCAAAACTCAGAGATGTCAAATAATGACACATGAATATTTTATTTACTTTAGTAAACGAGAAAGACCCCGTATTGGATTTTTTACTGAATTAAATAAGAGAATAAATACATACATACAAACGAAACGAATCGTAGGAAACCGTTAAGAAACCAATAGAAAACGTGAAAATAAATTTGACAGTGGTCCCCGGTAAGTACACATTTCTGCCATGGTGTGCGCTACGATCGCCTAGCTTACCCCCACCACCTACTTCGCACATAGCCAATAGCGAAAAGCTAGTTGCGTTTAATCAAAAACATGATTCTCGATATGGTAGTAAATATTTCCTTCCAAAAGTTATTAATTAATAATATAACCATTATCTTGTTAATAATTACCTCCAGCAGCGCCTAAACCTGAGAAAATGAAAAATATGTTAAAAGGATGCAGTGGAAAATACTCTAGTTTGCCGTTTCTTTTACAAAGGCATTCGAAGAAGTCTTTAGAGAGAGTCAAATGTTTGAATGTATGGGAGCATCATCACATCGCTGCGCTAGCGCTGATCGCAGTAAAGTAGACCCGCTCATTTTATTTGAAAGATTTCTATACATCTGATCTATTCTCACTAATCCACAAATCGATAAGTTTGAGAGACAGACAAGTGACATCTGCAAGGTCTTCAACTGTCAGTGTCTCCGTCTTCATAGCTGAAAATTGAACTGAACTGACGTTGTGGTGTGTTAAGTTTATATGGGATTTAACATCCTGATGTGTTTTCAAATGGAGACAACTCGTTAACAACCGAAAATGATTGTACTGTCAGTCGTATTCTAACTCATTTTGGTGCACCATAAGGATTAAAGAGACAACTATATGAAAAATTATCTGGCTTAATACTGCAAGTCTGCTTTTCTCTGATGTCTGTGATGGTACTGCTTCCACACTGATGTCGGGAAGTATGATAAAAACTCCACGCATAGGCTGATCCGGAAAACGTACGTGTGTCTTGGGCCTCGTTTGTGCCTCTTAAATTAACCCGCATTTAATAGCAATTAGTAACTACTTACCTAGGGAGGCAAAATAAAGAATGTCTCAGATCGCAAGTATTTGACACCCGAGCCGAAGGCAAGAGTGATAAGTATGCGATCTGAGGCTTTCTTTATTACCGCCCGTAGTGACTACAAAATTTTAAGTCTCCCCTGGCCAGGATTTGGGATTATATGCATGCGAAGCGGGCGGCAATTGCCACTTTATAGGTATGGCCAGGATTAACGTAAATGTATATATTGTGGTCTCACCTGGGACACCGCCAACGACTGAAAAATTGAAAAAATGTGAATGAGCACAGTTATTGCGAGTTACAATTTTCAGCGGATATAGTCAAGAAAGTAGCCTAAGGAAACTTAAGAAACAAATAATAGAGTCGAAAAGTAGAAATTTCCTGCCTTACTGAATCTTAATTTAAATCGCATGAATAGTTCCAGTTTGAAACGCACAGAGTGCGGCGCAGCGTCGTTGCGGGGCGGAGGCACTTTTGCGGTAAAGCAAACGCGGTTCGGGGGACGTCGCGCCAAAAAACCGCGCGGCATTCGGAACCACGGTAGAGCGGAGGCGGCGTGTGTAACGGCGCGTGAAAAATCTATTACGCAAAACCGCCTCCGCCCCGCACCGCGCCGCGCCCGCTCTGTGCGCTTAGAGCTTTACCCCTACACACAAACTCACAAATGTTATATCCTCACAAGGGCGCTCCGGCACTGATACTTCAGTTGAAGTTGTCGATTTCGTCAATTTGACAATTCTAATGCTGGATTTATTAAAATATAATGAAACAGGTCACTCACGTCCTTAATATCGATCACTATCACTCGACATGTTTCAGACCGGTTCGCGGTCCTTAATCATGAGACGCGAGTGACCCGTTTCATAATATTTCAATATGTCTGAAACTCACGGGAGTTTTCTACATAAAATTGGTGTTGGGTTTATTTATTTCCTCGCAAATGTGATGAAAAACATTGTGATTATCTTAAGCGTAAGAATATTGCAAATTCGAGTCATCAAAAGCCTTTTCGGCGTCGGGCTTCTGATGCTCTCGTTCGCAACTTTCCGCTTACGCCCCTCTTTACACCATTTACATACTAATATAAACTCGTAACACACTTAAAAGATTTGTTTACGGATCTAATGCGATGTTTATTTGTTTACCATTATTACCGACATTACCCGTCAGGGGCCTTAACTATCGAACTTTATTAGTTATAATACTCGTACGAAATAGTTAGTAATAAATCTGTGCATGATAGGTTAAGGAAAACATAATAAAAGGCTTTATTATTACCGACATTTCAACACGGGGGTGTAACCCATGTGGAAACGTCGATAATAAAGGTAAATAAAAAAGTATCGGTTTAGATGCGTAAAGAAATATTTTAAGTATGTGTATAAAGCCCGAATTTAAAATGCTATATTATGGATAAGTATAGATATAGATGAAATCTTACAGGTTGGGATGGCAGTAGCCATGGCGACCTGGAAAGAAAAAGCAATAGGTTAAGTCTTAGTTTATTTTTTTTAAAGTTGACATCTTTTGTTTTATATTTATTAGCACTGATCAGTGATCATAGATCTAAGAATAACTACGGGCTATATAAATTGTCAATCAAATAATATAAATACCTACTACAAAAAAATAAGTATAAATATTTTTTGTTAAGTGTGCGCAGTACGTTCGGTTCTCCATACAAACGTATTTACGCTCTCATTTTAAAACGCTATGCTAGAATAACATGAAACTTTGTATACACTATGGGATCTGGCATATCTAGGTCGGAAATTAGTTTCTGTTGCTTGAAATTATAGTGGAAAAAAATACAAAGATTATTAAGGTTTTCATACAAGCCGTAAAAAACTCAAAAAACCGCTGTATTTATTTTCTTTTACAATTTCTAGCAACAGAAACTAATTTCCGACCTAGATATGCCGGATCCCATTGTGTATACAAAGTTTCATGTTATTCTAGCATGGCGTTTTAAAATGAGAGCATAAATACGCTTGTATGGAGAACCGAGCGTACTGCGCCCTCTTGAGAGAGAAAAGTTCCAATACGTCCGAAGAAAGTGTATTACTTATAGGCTGTGTATCGCTATAAAAATTTGGTAACAGAGTCAATGGTCGTACTTGGTCCTTCATCCCGTCTGGTGTGCCCAAGGGGTCCCATTTGGATACCCTGCTGTTTAAAGTATTCATCAACGTAGTTGACTGTTTTCATCGTCCCAAAGTTCTACCCTTTGCCGACGGCACAAAAATATTTACTCTAATCCAGCCCATATAATAAATGGCCATGGGTTGAAAACGGTAACAGAATGACTTAAAATAGGTTGAAACAATGATGTACCAAAAATTGCCGCAACCTCAGTACAGAGAATATTATTTAACAAAACCTTACTTAGAACACAGGGACTTGCTCATGATTGTTGAATTATCAAAATTATATGCATCGCAGTCATCGTACATACATAACATTATATTATAGTTCATATTTGTAGCAGCATAATTCAGTAACAAAACAAAACTCTCAAAACATATAAACAGCGAATGAAAATAACATGCTTTTTTCGTTCACTGCATATAAAAGTATATTTTTCAATTATAAAAAATGTGGAACAAAACTGGCAACCATACTGTCTTCTTCTGTCCCACGGTTCGAAAAATAAATGCAATACAATTATTATTAAAAAGGTGCATATTTTTTTGCTGCACGTGAGGCAATTTTAAAACTCTATGAAATTCCAGCATTTCGCGAAAGGAGCCTAGCTAGCGCTGAACCGAAAATCTAAATATCAAATGATATGTTGTACATGGACCCGGGTATGTCCTAAAACTACGACCAAGACCACCGGGGGATGGGCAGCAGCATCCCTGGAGTGCGGTGGAGATACTGCGATCGGCAACCCGCATGGCGATTATGGCATATGCCCCCCGTGGATATGGGGGAGGCCTATGTCCAGCAGTGGACGTTCTTTGGCTGATGTGGTGGTGGTGTGGATGTTGTACATAAGGTTTCGAAATCCAGTGGTATATGTACTTATAAGTAATGGGTAAAATAAAAATAACACAATAAAGCACAACAAGAAAGCTCTTAAAAGATCCACTTACGAAGAGAAGCACGAGGAAAGCGTAGATGAAGTTCATGTTGCCTGGCTGTGGTCAAAACGAATGGCTTTCATCACATTTCAGCATCTTATATACCAAAGTGCCCAAGGCTATCTCCATGGAATATTAGGGAATTACGTCAGAAACAAATTAAACACAGGTGCCAAGTCCATTTTGATAAGTAAATAGTGGGGAAATTGGCGTTCCGCTTGTATATCGCGGTCAAAACCACAGACATCAGAGAAATGCAGACTCAGTATTAAGCTAGATGATTTTTCATATAGTTGTCTCGTTAAATCCTTATGGTGCACCAAAATGAGTTAGAATACGACAGATAGTACGATCATTTCGGCTGTTAACGATTTGTCTCAATTTGAAAGCACACCAGGATGTTAAATCCCATATAAACTTAACGCACCACAACGTCAGTTCAGTACAATTTTCAGTTATGAAGACAAGTGAAGACCTGTCAGATGTCACTTGTCTGTCGCTCTCAAACTTACCGATTTGTGCATTAGTGAGAATAGATAACATGTATAGAAATCGTTCAACTTAAATGAGCGGATCTGCTTTACTCTGATATCTGTGGTCAAAACCACTTACCTTTTGTGCAGTGGTACGGTACTTCTGCAATGCACTTGTATGAGTTAGCCGCTACCCGCAACGTTTTCAATTTTAGTTCCAATACTAAAAATAGATGGCGCTAGCAATTAAAGACTGTGGTGTGTGGTGGTGTGGTGTTAGGTGTTCATGCGATCTTTGAGGCAGAAAGTGCCGTGCTGCGATAGGTCTTTACAGCCACAGGAAGAAATGCGCCGCAGCCCCCATCTCAGACGGCACGCAAATCTCTTCTTAAGAGGGCGCAGTACGCTCGGTTCTCCATACAAACATATTTATGCTCTCATTTTAAAACTCCAAGCTAGAATAACATGAAACTTTGTATACACAATGGGATCCGACATGTCTAGGTCATGTTATTCTAGCATGGCGTTTTAAAATGAGAGCATAAATACGTTTGTATGGAGAACCGAACGTACTGCGCACTCTTAAGGAACGGTCGCTGCAACAATCATCTGCCAAGATGCTGTGGCCAATGATGATACAAAAAAAATACATGATAATGATACAAGGGATGGAGCCACCCGGTAAACAAAAGAAAGCCTGTTTTGGGAGGCACCGCTCTTCGTGAGTGTGTGCTAGGATCACATGAACTGCGAGGGCGTTACGGTTTTTTCTAAACAACGTACACAGCGCGAGAGAACTCCATCAGTCGATCAAGCTACATTCGCTGTCTGATTGTGATTGACGTAGGTCTACGTAAAACCGTGTTGAGATTTCTTGACGTCATCAATACATCGCATGACGGCTAACGCACAATATCAAGATGCAGCGGGTTTTATCGAAGATACAACCGTAAATTATAGCAAGTGGATACATCTTACGTTGAAATTTACATGCCCATCATCAAAAACATACTTAAATGTAAATTTTATTGCTATTGTTACGAGCTCGGGGTACGGGATAGAGTTAAAATACCTCTGTAGCACGACTATAGATTTATTCAGCGAATTAGATACACGGGTAAAGTCAACTGAGTCCCCGCGAACTAATGACTCAATTGACACTCACAAGTCCACTGAGTTCGCGCTTAATAGTACGTGACACAGCTAATAACTTCACCGATACTTTGCACTATATCACTTCTCTTTAACTCCACTGTAACTCCACTTTAACACATATTCTCTCCTACTAAAAAAATAGGAATTGCTGACTTAGTACCTAATAATTACGCTAATCTGATATAAGACCTTTCTTAAATTTACTCCATTCTTTTATAAATTTTATAGATTGTATACCGGAATATTTACTACTACATCTCCTTTATACATTACTTTCATCACTAATATATCCCCTTTATACATATATGCACAGACACTCCCCTACACACACACACACACACACACACACACACACACACACACACACACACACACACACACACACACCCACACACACACACACACACACACACACACGCGCGCACTTAACTGTTTATCTTAAAAATGTTATTCTCATAGAATATTCTGTTATTTGAAATTGTAATTGCCTTTTAATAAATTGTCCTTATTTGGTTTGTTAAATAGATGGTATTTGCCAACCTTCCGGACTCACTGCGCTACTGCCTAAAATACAGGTTTATTCCTAGCTTAGGGTTCAGGGATTCACTTCATTAGTTACCTTCTGCAAGCCACTGAAATGTAAAGTACTATATTTTTGTAATCCTTAGTGAAATAATAGTACATTACTACAGAGGCCGGGACGAAAGGGGTTGCCGGCCGAAGACATATAGACGGCCGAGCGAAGCGAGGCCGGATAGGTCTAAGGCTGGCAACCCCATATTTCCCGCCGAGGTATGTATAGTGCTTTTCTCAAACATGCAATGAAATGAACAACAAAAAAATCAGTTTTATTTTTAATACGCATAATGGCAGAATGTCATGATGCCTGTGCCACAAATTTATGTGGAATGGAAATTAAAAAAGAGGACTTTGCCGGCCTAGGCCTGCAAGATTTGTATGAAATTCCATTAATGACCTCTTGTCCTAGCCGCACCTGGAACGTCATACTTCGCAGCCTATTATAAGGAACATAACATCAATATTTCATTGCATGTTTGAGAAAAGATTATTATTATTAATTCCCTCTGCGATCTCCACTTAACTTATTCCACACTGTCGGATTTTAGTATTCTTTGTATGAAAAAGTCACAAAAGTACGTCCACTGACGTACGGTGTGGATCAGTGGAAGCGCATTTGCGACCTTCTATACAAAAAATTGTAAAAGAATACTTAAATGAGTTGCGTGCGATACGTCCGATGCGTGCAATGCGGGCCAGAACGTAGTGACATGGCCACC
Organism: Notocelia uddmanniana; assembly: GCA_905163555.1. Lineage (NCBI taxonomy): Eukaryota > Metazoa > Arthropoda > Insecta > Lepidoptera > Tortricidae > Notocelia > Notocelia uddmanniana. The sequence continues at coordinate 2,560,896 of LR991078.1, read as the reverse complement.
CATCTCATACAACGTATAATTAATACTTAGTAAAATCTCATAGATGGCGCTACAGGTATCACGTGAAATAATATTGCACGTAATCTTGAGAAAATAATGATTTTTACACCCCAATAAATTCACATAGCATATTTTAGTCTCAAACATTATTCTACACATAAAATAGATACTAAATTTTGTATTTTACTAAATACAATAAAATTGATACCCTACGTGTGAGCTTCCAAGCTTGCCACGTATTATTGAGTTTTTTCACTAGATGGTGCTATAACAGCGCTATGTATATTTGTCTCTGTCACACGCGCACAGTAATAGTGCCCTCACGCTCGCACAGTAACCGTAATTGCCAGCTGCAGAGATTGTAAACCTTAGGTTCGCAGGTATACGGACGGGATCTTAAGCACGTGTTATTTTGCTTGCAATGTTATTGGTCCCATGATCATAAGCTGTAATATTTTTTAAAGCGGTATTCTATAGTGGGATGCGTTTGTGATCACATAGTTCTCGGACTCTTTACTTGTTAAATCGCTGTTTAACGTTTACGTTTGTTGTGTTTGTTATCTTTTTTGTTACTATTCGTTGAGTTTATTTGCGTTGTTATTTTTTTGTTATTAAAAGTTGGTGTTATTAAAGACATGGAACCGACTCCATCTACCCCAAGTGGCCCACGCCCCTTCAAGGTGTTTGTGTCACCACGGAAGAAACGGAAAATGTCTCATTTAAGTGAAAATTTGTATAATCCATATAATAAGTGATAATCCAGTAATCGTAGCGTTTTATTTCTTCCGCTTTATATATTTATTAAAATGTCTAGAAATCTTTAAATTGCTAATTGAAAAATTACCTACCTTTCCATTTTTTTTGACGTAAGTAGTTATTTTATTGTGTTTGGTTCTTCACCGTATTGGCTATGTGCACGTCTGAAACGTCAAACGTCAGGGGTCCCGAGACAATGTCAAACTCAGAGATGTCAAGTGGTGACACATTAATATTTTATTTATTTTAGTAAACGAGAAAGACCCCTTACTGGAAATTTTACTGAAATAAATAAGAAAATAAATAAATAAATACGAACGAAACGAATCGTAGGAAACCGTTAAGAAACCAATAGAAATCGTGAAAGTAAATTTGACAGATGTCCCAGGAAAGTACACATTTCTGCCATGGTGTGCGCTGCGATCGCCTAGCTTACCCCCACCACCTACTTCGCACATAGCCAATAGGTACCTAAATTAGTTAGAATGGCAATGAGAACAATAAAATTCAACGGAAACAAGTAAAATGCCCTCTATAAATGTAATAGATATTATTTTAAATTAATTACACATCCTTGCCATAATTCATTGAACACAGTATAAAAATGTTGTTGACCACTGCACTGGTTGTAGATGCAACGGTCAAGGTCGGTCAGCGAACTACAGCCCTACGCGCTTCGTTTTTGAATGTTCTTATGTGATGTGTAATATGGTCTCAAAAATATTACTTGTATATTATAAGTATAAAATAGAGTATTAGGTAAAATAATGTGTTGCAAAATATAAACACATAACACCGTTTTGTCTTCGTGTAAGTATTAAAATCTAAGCTCAAATAAGTAACGTAACGAACAACGTATTATCTTTAATAATTCAATGGAAGTAACAAAACTCACAGACGGTTTGTGTACAAACATTGATGCGTAGTTTTTAACCGACTTCAAGATTTCAAAAGAGGAGGTTATCATTTCGGTTGTATGTTTTTTTTTTTTTTTTAATGTCCTCCATAACTCCGTCATTTCTTAACCGATTTGAAAAATTCTTTTTTTGATTGTATGTATATATATTCAAGTTGGTCCCGTTTTTGTCAAAAGGCAGTTCTGATGATGGAATCCATGAGGAATTGAAGGAACTCCTCAAATCTTTAAGGCAAACATATAGTGATTTTTGTGTTTTTATCAACAAGTCAAGCATTTGCATCCAAAAATGTGACATTGGATGAAGTGGAACAGCTGATGATGATCAGAACAGAACTCTTCAACGACGAAAAGTTCACGTTTGGCGATTTGTCCTCCTAGCTGTGTTTGTTAAGCAAGTTCTATTTTCACGATTAATTTTTGTCATGCTCGAGTTCTGATGATGGGATCCATGAGGAATTGAGGGAACTCCTCAAATCTTAAAGGCAAACATATAGTGATTTTTGTGTTTTTATCAACAAATCGAGCATTATCATACAAAAATGTGACATTTGATGAAGTGGAACTGCTGATGATGATCAGAACAGAACTCTTCAACGACGAAAAGTTCACGTTTGGCGATTTGTCCTTCTAGCTGTGTTTGTTAAGCAAGTTCCATTTTCACGATTGATTTTTGTCATGCTCGAGTTCTGATGATGGGATCCATTAGGAATCGAGGAAACTCCTCAAATGTGTCAAGCATTTTCATTCATAAAAGTGACATTTGATGAAGTGGAACTGCTGATGATGATCAGAACGGAACTCTTCAACGACGCGTAGTTCACGTTTGGCGATTTGTTCTCTTCGTTTTGTTTGTCAAGCAAGCAAGGTTTTTCCATGATTTCATGAGGAATTGAGGGTACTTAGTCTTCTACCATTATCAATACATCTATGATAATATTGTGTATGTACATAAAAACATTGTAAATTTCAGGAAGAACTGTGACATACATAATATTAATACTCGAAATAAACACAAACTCGCGGTGCCCACCACTCGCCTCCAGAAAATTAGAAAATCATTCATGGGTAATGGTGTGAAGTTTTATAATAAGCTTCCAAGAAACGTAACTGAATTATCTATTAATAAATTTAAAAATTATGTAAAGCGTCAACTCATATCGAAAGCATATTATAGCACACATGACTACATGAATGATAAAACACCGTGGGATTAATTGTGACTGAAATATTAATGAATTAATCATTATGGCATTAAATATTAATATGATCTTTTTTTTTATTTTGATTTTATTCTAGAAACTGTCTAGATTTCTATTTTTTATATATTTTTTTATTATTATTATTATTTATGTTTTGACGATCCTATTGTGAATTTTACTACAAAATAATTTTAAAGAATAATAATAGCATCAATAAATTGCTCTAAATAATTAATTAATATATATGTTAATACATGTTATAACTGACGATTCGAAAGTGCTTGTTGCTAGGCCTATTTGAATAAAGAATATTTTGACTTTGACTTGACTTTATAAACATACTTATAGCCATTTTTGTATTTTATTGTATGGAATCTAAGAGTGCACCATCTAAGATTAATAATCTTTCACCGGACTCCCCCATTGAAGTCGGTTTTTTTTTCTTAAAAATTATGCGTGTAGCTTCGTTTCGTTTGATTCCAAATAAGTTATAAGCGCTCTTTTAGTTTTTTACTCGACTGCACCAGAAGGAGGGTTATGTTTTTGGAGAGTATGTATGTATGTATGTATAATTGTTGGCACGCTCTGCAGCCTAAACGGCTTAATGGATTTTAGCTTGAAAGGTGTCGTTAGATTAGTATTTACTGTGAGAGTGACACTAGATATATAAAAAAAAAATGGCGGCTTTTTGGCGCCAAATTCTAATTACACTGAAACGCAGTCGGGTTTTAGGATTTAAAATGGAATCCTTATAGATTCGTCATGTCTGTCCGTCCGTCCGTCCGTATGTCACAGCTAGGACTTGAATAAACGGTATTTTTGGAAACCGGTATTGTGACCTTGTACCAGGAACCGGTATCAGACATGGTACCGGTACTAGCTAAAGTACCAGTATTGCTAAAACCGGTATCCTAAATGATACCGGTACCGTGAGAACCGGTAAATTGATGAAATTTACCGGTTTTTAACAGTCAAAATACCGATACTCGAAAGTGCGAGTGGAGTGAGTGAGAGAGATAGAGCTACTGAGGTCACAAACACTCACATCGCGAGTAATGTATGGAGAATGTATGCAATTAACATTAGTGTCCGCTGCTCTAACTTTTTAAATTTGCTTACTAAAATCAACTGATAAAGGAAATATTACATAGAGCCAACCGCCACGATTTTGTATATATATTTTTAATTTGTTATATAAATTGTTTTTTTTGTTTTTCCGGGGTTTTTTATTGTACTTGTATTTTCGTAGCATTTTTTGTTTTTTATTGTTTTTTTCCCGAATTTTTCGAGTATTTAGTTCGTGTCTTTTGATGTTTTTGGACTGTTTAAAAGTTTTGTCGTATTTTTTGGCTTTTTATAAGTTTTTCTTATTTTTTTTTGTACTTTTCGTCAGATTTTTTGTTTTTTTTTTATATATTTTTTTTTGGTATTTCTTTTAGTATTTACGTGTTTCTTTTACATTTTTTCAATTCTTTCGTGTTTTTTAAATCGTGCTTGAATTTTGTAGCATTTTTCGTGTTTTTAGTTGTTTTTCTCGAATTTTTGTGATTTTTTTTTATTTTTACTTGTTATTTTGTAGCGTTTTTCTGTTTTTGGATGTTTTTGGAATGTTAAAAAGTTTTGTTTGTACTTTTCGTCAGCTCTGTTTTGTGTTTTGGCTTTGTTTTACGTGTTTTTTTGTATTTTTTGTTCTTTAATATGTTTTTTTTAAGTCGTGCTTGTACGATATCAGTTTGTGTGTTTTTGTTGTTTCTTTCGAATTTTTCGTGAATATAGGTATTTTTTTTATTTTTTCGTGTAATTTTGTAGCTTGTTTTTGATGTTTCTGGATTTTTTATTTTTTTCGTGTTTATGGACTTTATTCAGTTTTTTTTGTTTTTTTTTTTATATGATTTTTGTTATTTTTTGTAGCATTATTGCTTTTAGTTGTTTTTTTTCGATTTTTTTGTGAACTGTGGTTTTTTTAAAGTTTTTACTTGTTATTTTATAGCGCTTTTGCTGTTTTTTGATGTTTTTGGAATGTTTAAAAGTTTTTTTATACTTTGCGTCAGTTTTATTTAGTGTTTTGGCTTTGTTTTAGTTTTACGTGTTTTTTGGTATATATCTTTGTTCTTTTCTTTGTTTTTTTTTAAGTCGTGCTTGTATTTTTGTATCATTTTGTGTGTTTTTTGTTGTTTCTTTCAAATTTTTCGTGAATTTTGGTATTTTTTTAGTTTTTTCGTGTTATTTTGTAGCTTTATGTTTGTGTTTTATGATATATTTTGACTTTTTAAGTTTTTACTTGTTATTTTATAGCGCTTTTGCTGTTTTTTGATGTTTTTGGAATGTTTAAAAGTTTTTTTTATACTTTTCGTCAGTTTTATTTAGTGTTTTGGCTTTGTTTTAGTTTTACGTGTTTTTTGGTATATATCTTTGTTCTTTTCTTTGTTTTTTTTAAGTCTTGCTTGTATTTTTGTATCATATTGTGTGTTTTTTGTTGTTTCTTTCAAATTTTTCGTGAATTTTGGTATTTTTTTTAGTTTTTTCGTGTTATTTTGTAGCTTTATGTTTGTGTTTTTTGATATATTTTGACTTTTTAAAAGTTTTTCTTATATTTTTGTACTTTCGGTCGTTTTTTAAATGATTTTCCATGTTTTTTTGGTAATTTTTTAGTTTATACGTGTTTTTGGTATTTTTTTAGTTCTTTCGTGTTTTTGTAGCATTTTTCGTGTTGTTAGTTGTTTATTACGATTTTTTGTGGTTTTTTTTAATTTTTGTTTTTACTTGTTATTTTTTACGGTTTTTCGTGTTTTTTTGATGTTTTTGGACTGTTGAAAAGTTTTTTCGTATATTTTGACTTTTCATAAGTTATTTCCTATCTTTTTTTGTACTTTTCGTCAAGTTTTTTTTATGTTTTTTTTTGGTATATCTTATAGTTTGTACGTATATTTTGGTATTTTTTTTAATTCTTTTGTGTTTTTTTTAAATCGTGCTTGAATTTTGTAGCATTTTTCGTGTTTTTAGTTGTTTTCGTGGATTTTTTTGTGAATATTGGTATTTTTTTTAAGTGTTTACGTGTTGTTTTGTAGCGTTTTTTCTGTTTCTTGATGTTATTGTAATGTTTAAAAGTTTTTTTTGTACTTTTCGTCAGTTTTGTTATTTCTTTCGATTTTTTTTAGTTTTTTCGTGTTATTTTGTAGCGTTTTTTTGTTTTTTGATGTTTCTGGAATTGTTAAAGCATTATTCGTGTTCTTATGCTTTTATGTTTAATTATATTGACATTTTTGGTTATTTTCGTGTTTTTTTGATTTTTTTTGTTGCATTTTTTGTGTTTTGATTTGCTATGCTTTGCTTTTTTGGACGTCTTGTATTTTTTATTTTTTTTACATTGCAGTTTTTTATTGTTTTTTTTTTTCTAACATGTTTGAGAAAAGTACTGTACAATCCTCGGCCGGAACAGGGATTGCAGGACTCGTTTTATCCGGCCTCGTCTACGACTCGGCAGTTTATCCCAAACTCGTCCAGCAATCCTTACTTCACGGCCTCTGCAGTAATGTACTATTAGGTACCTAAGTTCCGCCACCGCGCCGCGCATACGCACGAAATGGCAACATCGCATACAAGTGTAGGAACCTTTATAAAGAACCGGTATTTTTCGGTTCTAATACCGGTATTTTTTCTTAACCGGTTCTCTGGAACCGAAACGAAGAAAACCTATAAATACCGGTATGTTACAGGTATTTTCGGTACCGGTTTCAAGCCCTGGTCACAGCCGATTTACTCGGAGACTATGACCACTACAATTATGAAATTGTGTGTGTGAAGGTGTATGTTATGAACCGCTATATAAATATGATGTGAAATTATAAAAAAGAAATATTAAACGAGGGGGGCACGCCATTCATGTAATAGGGGAGTAATTTTTTTTCCAATGCACATAGGCGTGTAGGGTGTCTAGGGATAGGCCTTCAAAAATGACATAGAGGTTTCTAGAAAACTTTTCCATTTAAGTCGACTGTTTGGTGAGATATTAGCTGTCAAAGTCGTAAAAAGTGTGTCCCCCCTCTAATTTCCAAAATATGAAGTTTAAAATTCTGAAAAAAATCAAGATGATGTACATTAATAAATCCTTTTAACGATTTTTAGTTTGAGCAAGATAAGTTTAACGCTTTTTGAGTTATTCAATGAAAAACTGTCTCGCCAAAACAAAAGAGCGTAAGTGCCGTAAGTGTCCTATGAAGATACGACCTTTTTTACCCGACAGCGCCAGAAGGAGGGTTATGTTTTTCGAGAGTATGTTTGTATGCATAATTGTTTGGCACGCTCAGGGGCCTAAACGGCTCGATGGATTTTAGCTTGAGAGGTGACGTTAGATTCGTATTTACTGTGAGAGTGACACTGGGAATATATATCAAAATGAAAATAAAAACAAAACGGCGGATTTTTGGCGCCAAATTACAAAGGAGCGCAGTCAGGTTTTTTTAGTTTTTTTAAATAATTAGTCTTGTTTATTAAATGTATTGTATAGTGGTTTTAAATGTAGATTATGAGAGGTGTCGGTAAGGAACCCTTCTTTGTGCATGGTCCGACACGCACTTGGTCGGGTTTTTTTGTTTTTTATTTGATTAGTCTTGTTTCTAATAACGACGACCAGACCTTCTAAAGTTTCTAAACGGATATTGTGATTTGTGTTCTTTATCGTTCGCGACTGTTTATGTGCACGGATTCGGACGAATACAGCACTTACGACGACTTGGCACTGACTTCGGACCCTGGCAGATAAATCTACGCATGACGACGTGGCTTTTGAAGATTATAGAGTCACAATAATAATGTCTTGTTCAGTGGAAAAGATTACAAACACATTATTATAAGTAGCCGGAATTAATCGATTGTAATTAAATATATTCACGTTTTTTAAGGTTTACCCGACGTTTCGGATGTATCACAACACAACATTCTTAATCGAGAGCTGACTGGAATGGGCATAAAATAAAACCCGTGCGGCTAGATGTTGATATCCGCTCACGCGAGTCAGGGGGTCTACTACGAAATTCGAAATCCGAACTTCGTATGGTGCCGTCCCTTTCACTCTCCTGTCATACACTATATGAGTGAAAAAGATGGCACCATACGAAGTTCCGATTTCGTATTTCGGAGTAGACGCCCAGTTCGTAACCAAGCTTGAAGTGACACATCCGAAACGCCGGGTGATTCTCAAAAAGGTAATTACATTTTAATGGTCGCGATTAAGTCTCATTTACGTACTAACGTAAAGGAGTGAAATCTTGCCAGTTTAGTAGTACCTAGTAGAACATCAGCGAACGATTTCTACTAAGACAAACGAATAAGTCTACGAAAGAAACTGCATTAACACACTACAAAATACTACTGACATATTGAACGGAGGCACATTCCAATGCCCCAAAATAGGTTTTATTGTAAAGCCAACCGCCTTCCGTAAGTAAAAGTTTAAACATGTAGTACTACGATTAAATATCGAACTGTAAAGCAAACAGTGACTCAGGAGAAGCGAGCGCTCCCGAGCTTACGCATACAAGTATGATCAACCCGGTTTCGTATCTAAAAGTTTCAGAACCTAAAAACACGCTGCTGTCAATATATAATCAACTATCAGGCAACCAGTGACTCAGGAGAGGTGAGCGCTCCCGAGCTTACGCATACAAGTATAATCAACCCGGTTTCGTATTTAAAAGTTTCAGAATTTAAAAACACGCTGCCCTCAATATATAACCTACTGTAAGGCAACCAGTGACTCAGGAGAGGCGAGCGCTCCCGAGCTTACGCATACAAGTATGGCGAATCCAGTTTTGTAACCAACAGTTTTAGAACCTAAAAAATACGCCGCCATTGATATATAACGAACTGTAAGGCAACCCGTGACTCAGGAGAGGCAAGCGCTCCCGAGCTTACGCATACAAGTATGGCGAATCCAGTTTTGTAACCAACAGTTTTAGAACCTAAAAAATACGCCGCCATTGATATATAACAATCTATAAGGCAACCAGTAACTCAGGAGAGGCGAGCGCTCCCGAGATTACGCATACAAGTATAGTGAACCCGGTTTGGTAACCAAAAGTTTTAGAACCTAAAAATACGCCGCCATTAATATATAACGAACTATAAGGCAACCAGTGACTCAGGAGAGGCGAGCGCTCCCGAGCTTACGCATACAAGTATGGCAAACCCGGTTTCGTAACCAAAAGTTTAAGAACCTAAAAAATACGCCGCCATCAATATACAATGAACTGTAAGGCGACCAGTGACTCAGGAGAGGCGAGCGCTCCCGAGCTTACGTATACAAGTATGGCGAACCCGGTTTCGTATCTAAAAGTTTCAGAACCTAAAAACACGCTGCCGTCAATATATAACCAACTGTAAGGCAACCAGTGATTCAGGAGAGGCGAGCGCTCCCGAGATTACGCATACAAGTATGTAAACCCGGTTTCGTATCTAAAAGTTTCAGAACCTAAAAACACGCTGCCGTCAATATATAACCAACTGTAAGGCAACCAGTGACTCAGGAGAGGCGAGCGCTCCCGAGCTTACGCATACAAGTATGGCGAACCCAGTTTCGTAACCAAAAGTTTTAGAACCTAAAAAATACGCCGTCATCAATATAATAATGAACTGTAAGGCAACCAGTGACTCAGGAGAGGCGAGCGCTCCCGAGCTTACGCATACAAGTATGGCGTACCCAGTTTCGTAACCAAAAGTTTGAGAACCTAAAAAATACGCCGTCATCAATATATAATGAACTGTAAGGCGGCCAGTGACTCAGGAGAGGCGAGCGCTCCCGAGCTTACGAATACAAGTATGGCGAACCCGGTTTCGTAACCAAAAGTTTTAGAACCTAAAAATAAGCCGCCATTAATATATAACGAATTGTAAAGCAACCAGTGACTCAGGAGAGGCGAGCGCTCCCGAGCTTACGCATACAAGTATGGCGAAACCGGTTTCGTAACCAAAAGTTTTAGAACCTAAAAATACGCCGCCATCAATATAATAATGAACTGTAAAGCAATCAGTGACTCAGTAGAGGCGAGCGCTCCCGAGCTTACGCATACAAGTACAGCGAACCCGGTTTCGTAACCATAAGTTTTAGAACCTAAAAATACGCCGCAATTAATATATAACGAACTGTAAGGCAACCAGTGACTCGGGAGAGGCAAGCGCTCCCGAGCTTACGCATACAAGTATACTCAACCCGGTTTCGTATCAAAAAGTTTCAGAAACTAAAAACACGCTAACGTCAACATATAACGAACTGTAAGGCAACCAGTGACTCAGGAGAGGCGAGCGCTCCCGAGCTTACGCATACAAGTATGGCGAACCCAGTTTCGTAACCAAAAGTTTTAGAACCTAAAAAATACGCCGTCATCAATATATAATGAACTGTAAGGCGACCAGTGACTCAGGAGAGGCGAGCGCTCCCGAGCTTACGAATACAAGTATGGCGAACCCGGTTTCGTAACCAAAAGTTTTAGAACCTAAAAATACGCCGCCATTAATATATAACGAACTGTAAGGCAACCAGTGACTCAGGAGAAGCAAGCGCTCCCGAGCTTACGCATACAAGTATACTCAACCCGGTTTCGTATCAAAAAGTTTCAGAAACTAAAAACACGCTAACGTCAACATATAACGAACTGTAAGGCAACCAGTGACTCAGGAGAGGCGAGCGCTCCCGAGCTTACGCATACAAGTATGGCAAACCCGGTTTCGTAACTAAAAGTTTTAAAATATAACTGTAAGGCAACTAGTGACTCAGGAGATGCGACCGCTCCTGAGCTTACACATACAAGTATGGTCAACCCGGTTACGTAACTGAAAACTTACACACGCATAACTATGACATACATAAAAAAATTGAGACGAACTGAGAACCTACTTTCTTCTATTGAAGTCGGTTAAAAAGTTAATATATTTATACAATTTATAAAACTATTAATAATATATACCCAAAAAAACCTGACTCCAATTTTGTACTTCGCTATGCCCCACACATGACATTTTTGCATATTCTTCCCACTTCACCACCTGTACTGCTCCGATAACAAAGGAGGTGGTTACTGTTACTACAGATCCCAACCAAGTCACTTTATATGGGCCGATGATATTTGAGGAGTTCCGTCGATTCCTCAGGGAACCCATACTGACGTTCAGTTACTCATCATAATTATATTACGCAAACGGTTAGAACTCACGTATAAATTGTCACTCCGGGCGACATGTTTCGAACTCTTCGGGAGTTCTTCCTCAGGACGAGTGCACCTGCGACGAGCGCGCCTCGCACACTGACAGTCTCCCCGCCGCCCGCCGCAAATGAAATGACTCACGAAAGTTTAAATTCAAGTACTCATCATAAGTTCCACTTTAAAATGTGTATTTTGACGAGCATTAGTAGCTACGTCAACGAAATTTTATCGTAATCTGTGAAATGCCTAGATGATTGAGCAGTTCCATAAGTCATCTGTGGTCATCATCACCAGTTCCGCTTCACCAAAGTTGAGGTTTCGGAGAGCCAATGCTTGATTAATGACAGAAAATACCGAAATCGGCATAAGCATATCAAATCAATTCGAGGAGTTCCCTCGATTCCTCCTAGTTCCCACCGTCAGACCTTCACCAAATTTATATGGAACCTCGTTGAGGGTACCTACTTTGATACAAAAAAAGAATTATCAAAATCGCCGAATGTGATCAGGGAACATATCAATGTCAATACAAGAAATAAACATGTTATAGTTATAGTCTATAGGTAGGTATTAAACATTTGGAATCGCACAACGATGAAGGAATAAACTGAATGAATGCTTTAGGTATATTATTCATTTTGAATAAACACAACCTTAAAGAACCCCTGGACGTCGCGCGTCTCCACTCGCTGCCAGAGAAGTCACACCATCTAGTGACATCTTAATACATTACTAAACTACTAGCCACGGCGACAGCGTCACAGTCGTGTTAACCCAGTTACTGCATCTAGTGTTGGAACTATGGAAATAAAAATTGCCTACCGAATAGCCTACCTTAGGAAGGCACACTTTTTCTCTATGGGATTGGGTATCTGTACTAGTATTCTTTGATCTGTGGTAGTGATTATATTCTCTTTGTGCGGGCCTATGGACGCTTACCTTTATACAAGTTGGGCCTTGTAGCTGGAGCAATTATTTAAAAGGACGCTTCTTTAGGGCAACTGCAATAACACCTGGTGTACAATTTTTGTTCAATAATTTTCGTTTCGGTGACATTTTGATCCGGAGTTATGTTATGAGTAATGGATCTTAACACCCCGAGATTATAGCACATTTTTTTTATTAAAAATGGGATTGCTCCTGGCCAGCATCTAGCCAGGGGGCAAAGATGAGGCCGACGATGAAGCGAGCTCACCCAGAAGATGCATATTCACTGTCGCCTATGCACATCAGTCAATGCAATGTTTGAGGTAGTATCAAGTTATGAGTCATAATTGTTTTTGCATTTTTTTAAGGATATTGTTAGTGTTAACGCCACCTCTTCGAGCTAACAGCATTATGAATGTGTATTTATTATTTAGTCGCATTACAAAAATCATACCAACAAGACGTGTTTTCGTTCCTCATACAACAATGAACCTTACTGCATTCAACATATGGTCCTTCGAACCGGATTGTGTATCAAGCGACGAGCGGCCGGCTCCGGCGACCAGCTGTAGCCGCGAGAACAAAAACAAAGTGATTAGCGCAGCCGATACAAAACCAGTTTAAGTGCACGATTTAAAGCAATTCACATTTCATTATTTAAAAAACAACTCGCTTAACGTTGTGTTTACTTGCTGTTATACGAGATTATACGAAAAGTGAATAGTACGAAAATGTCTACGGCGGATCAATTGATGACTGTTTTAGAAGACACGGCAAGTTTACTACGAAAAACTCAAGTTAATTTGAAGAAATGCCCTAAGGTACGACTAACTAGAGGTTATATTGAAGCGAGGTTAAATTGCATACAAGAGTACTGGGCGACATTTAAACAGACGCATCAGGAATTAATAAAGGTTATGCCACGAGAACAACGAGCTGTGACGCAATATTTCATAAATGAAGAATATTTTATTTACGAAGATTTATACCTAAACATAGAAGGTGACCTTAAGGACTTGTTAAACAGCACACAGCAAATCAACCCCATCACAACTATCGCTGATAATCAATTAGGGAAGTTACCACGAATTAATCTTCCCACCTTTTATGGTGGATATGAACAATGGCCAGCCTTTAAAGACCTTTTCATGTCAATCGTGCATAACAACACGTCGCTTAGCAATGTACAAAAATTACATTATTTGAAAACGAGTGTGTCGGGCGAGGCAGAGGCAATATTAAAGCATGTACAAGTTTTGGAAAGTAATTATACTCAAGCATGGGACATCCTTCAAAAGCGCTACGGGAACAAAAGGCTAATTGTCAATTCCATATTAAAGAGGTTATTTATGCAAAGGAAATTGACTACTCAATCGGCCAGTCAATTAAAATCGTTGTTGGATACTACGACAGAATGTTTGAAAGGTTTGAATAATTTGAATGTAGCCACCGACTCCCGGGATCCTATAATTATGTTTCTGGTAGTGCAGAAATTGGACTCGGAGTCACATAAGGATTGGGAGGAGTGCGCTCACAAGGATAATTTTGAGGAATTACCCAAGTGGACAGACTTCGTCAAATTTCTGGAAGCCAAGTTTAGGACATTAGAACTCATCACTGCTTCTTCGTCAGCCCCGCGCGAGAGAATTGCCTGCAAAGAACGTGTGTTCCATGTCACCGACCAAGAGAAGAGTTGTGTTATGTGTAAAAATAATCACACAATAGCTCATTGTAAGAACTTTACACAAATGCCGGTTGCCGAGCGATGTGAATACGTAAAAAATAACCGGCTTTGTTACAACTGCCTGGCACCAGGACACGCAGTCTTTAAGTGTCACGTGCCTGTGTCTTGTCGCATATGTCACAAGCGCCATCATTCCCTCGTCCATGTAAGTAAGAACGCTGAACCTACAGAACAATACAACCAAATTCAATCTGCACTCTCCAAGGTCGATGAGAATGAACTAGAACTACAGGCATCCATGGCAATTGCGTCTCATCATACTGCGAAAGAAAGCGTTGCCTTATTAGCGACGGCTATTGTGAATGTACAAAGCGGGCAAGGACATCCCGTTGCACTCAGGGCGTTGATCGACCAGGGCTCACAGGCCTCTTTTATTAGTGAGAAAGCAGCTCAATTATTAAAACTCACAAGAGAACCAGCAAGAGGTAGTATAGTCGGAGTGGGGTCCACGAAGACAAGAATAAATCAAGTGGTTCAAATACAGGTTTCGTCGCACTATCCGTCGTCATTGAATATGCAACTTCGAGCCTATGTGATATCCAAGCAGTTGACCACTCAAATGCCTACGCAGACTATACCTACAAGCAAATGGACTCATATACAAGATCTACAACTGGCTGATCCGAGTTACAATACACCAGGTCCGATAGATCTACTTCTTGGAGTCAAAGAATATGCACAGATAATTGAGCACGACATAATCAGAGGTCCACCAGGTACACCATGTGCTCAGAAGACAAGCCTCGGCTGGATCCTTTTTGGAGAAATCAATACGAGTACAAAAGAGAGGTCATTTATGGTCATGCACCATCAAGTCGATGTTGAAGATTTATTGAAATCGATATGGGAAGTAGACACTGAAGAAAGAAGATCGTTGACCAAAGAAGAACAAGAATGCGAGAAAATATATGATAATACTTACACCAGAAATGAAGACGGAAGATATGTCGTCAAATTACCGCTAAAAACAAAAGTACCAAGAGCATGCGAAGGAAAAACAAGAGAAATAGCACAAAACAGATTACTACAATTGGAAAAAAGATTTTTGAGAATGCCAAAGTTGAAAGAAGAATACATAAAGGTTATTGAAGACTACATCAAACTGAATCACATTGAAAAGGTACCAACAGAAGAATTACTCACAAAGAAGAGTATATACTTGCCACATCATGCAATAGTCCGAGAGGAGAAGGAATCTACTAAAACGCGTATCGTCTTTGACGCGTCGTGTAAAGGTACTAATGGCTCTTCTTTAAACGACGATCTTATTGTAGGGCCGGTATTACAAGAAGATTTAAGAAGCTTAATAATGAGATGGCGGATGCACGCTGTATGCTTTGTGTCAGACATTCACAAAATGTACCGAATGGTGTTGATAACCAAAGAAGATGCGGACTATCAAAGAATACTATGGAGAAACAAAAGCGAAGACGAAATTGAGGATTACCGTCTTCTCACAGTAACATTTGGCACAGCATCAGCACCCTATTTGGCAGTAAGAACTTTGAAACAACTGGCTATAGACGAAGGAGACAAATATCCAGTTGCAGCAAAGAAGATAGCCGAAGATTTCTACGTTGATGACCTGATGTCCGGATGTGATACCACAGAACAAGCTATCGAAATTAGTAAACAGTTGCAAGACATTTTACAACGAGGTGGATTTCAGCTCAAAAAGTGGTCATCCAATGACGTTGAATTCATGCGCAGTTTAAAACCCGAAGACCGATCAGTCAACGCACATCTCGATTTAAATATGGATGGCACAATCAAGGCTCTGGGTGTCCAATGGAACATGGGAACAGACCAGTTTGAATATAATGTCTGCCTCCCAGAATTAAATAATCACATCAGCAAGCGTACAATTTTGTCTGACATTCAGAAACTGTTTGATCCTTTGGGTTGGATCTCACCATGCATCCTTATAGCTAAAATACTAATACAAAGGTTATGGATGGCGAAGGTAAGCTGGGACGAGGAACTCAATCAACCTTTGAAAGATGAGTGGATCAAATTGAGAGCAGACTTAAGACACGTCAACAACATTCGTATTGATCGATATCTTGATACTTTGAGCACTGAAATAGCAAACGTTCAGATACACGGCTACAGTGACGCTTCGATTTCCGCTTACGGTGCGTCAGTTTATACCAGAGTGGTAAGATTGGATGGCACGGTCACGACAAAATTGATTGCTTCGAGAACAAGAGTCGCTCCGGTTAAGACTATCTCACTGCCGAGACTTGAGCTCTGTGGAGCTGTCTTGTTATCGAAATTGTTAAAGCAGGTCAGCCACGCCATGAAAATACCAGCAACGCAAGTATTTGCATGGACAGACTCATCCATTGTTCATCCAAATTAAACATTGACCCTCTAAGAATTAACACAACTGATTTGGAAAACTCTCTCCACACATGTATAAAAATTGTTCAAAGGGAAGAATTTACGGAAGAAATAAAAAGATTAAATTTGAAAAAGGACGTTCAGAAACGGAGCTTAATAAGATCTTTAAATCCTTATCTAGAAGACGGCCTCCTGAGAGTGGGAGGTAGGTTAAGGCTTGCTACTATAAATGAAAACATCAAGCATCCCATAATTCTAGGAAACAAAAATAATTTAACTCCGCTAATTATAGCTGATGCACACTTGAAAACTCTACACGGCGGTATAACACTGACGATGAGCTATTTGAGATCGAAATATTGGATCATAAAGGCAAAGAACCTAGTGAAAGCTTATGTCAAGCGATGTCTAGTGTGCGCCAGACAGAATGCTACTCCTAAACCACAGCTCATGGGAGACCTGCCAAAGGAAAGAGTCACTCCTACTCGGCCATTTTTACATAGCGGCGTCGACTTTTCAGGTCCCTATACTACTCTTATATCATCGGGCAGAGGAGCAAAGACAACGAAGACGTACGTGGCGATATTCATATGCTTATCTGTCAAATGCATACACCTGGAACTGGTCGGTAATCTTACGTCTGAGGCCTTCATAGCTGCCTTCAGGAGGTTTGTGGCCAGAAGGGGGAGATGTACTCATTTGTGGAGTGACCAAGGACGAAATTTCATTGGGGCTAACAAGGAATTAGCTGCCGCATGGAAAGAAGCACAGCTGGAATTTACGGGAAAGATCTCGGATTCACTAGCTAGAGAAGGGACACAGTGGCACTTTATCCCAGCTTACAGTCCGAACTTTGGGGGTTTGTGGGAGGCTGGTGTCAAATCTTTGAAATACCACCTAAAAAGAATAATTACTACTCACCTTACATTCGAGGAGATGATTACCGTTCTTTGTGAAGTTGAGGCTTGCTTAAATTCCAGGCCGTTGTGTCCAATCGACTATGATGACATAGACAATATAGACATCTTAACACCGGGACATTTTCTGACCGGGGAAGCGCCCATAAATGTTCCATCACCCGATTTAAAAGATGTCAGAATGAGTTCACTATCACGATGGCAACACACACAAAAAATAGTCAGAGATTTCTGGAAGAGATGGCAACAAGAATACCTCTCACGTTTACAACAGCGACCAAAGTGGTTAAAAAGAGTAGAAGAATTCAAACAGGGCCAAATTGTTTTAATAAAAACTGACAATCTTCCACCTGGCAAATGGACTCTTGGCCGAATTGTTGATAGACATCCAGGACCAGACGGCATTACGCGAGTGTACAGTGTCAAAAGTGGTGATAGTGTGACTAAGAGACCTGTAACTAAATTATGTCTGATGCCAATAGAAGTTGATTAATGTTTTCATGTTATATGTCAATTTTGCATGCCGGGCACTTACACGTAGGTATTTGTAAAGGACTTAGTAGTCCTTTGGCCGGCGGTATGTTAACGCCACCTCTTCGAGCTAACAGCATTATGAATGTGTATTTATTATTTAGTCGCATTACAAAAATCATACCAACAAGACGTGTTTTCGTTCCTCATACAACAATGAACCTTACTGCATTCAACAGTTAGGATTATTAATTATATGTTTTTTTCAATTTTAAAGAATTATTAAAATAAATTCACATTAATGTCACTCCAGAAAAGTAATAAAAATAGACGTAAGCCATCTTACAAGAAAAAAAATGATAAGATTTTTTTTTAACTGCTAAATAGTCCACCATTTATTGTTTTGCTCCTGTTACAGGGCCCACACTGTATACCCCTTTCCGAATATTCTAGACGATAATCTCGATATCCATTTCGGTATTTATTTCGCTACTCGTTTGTTCCGAGTAGCTTGGGATATTCCAGAAACTTGCCCTGTAACGACGATTCTCGAACAATCTAGGAACGGGAAAATATGCGGCATGCTGTCTTTGCCTACAATCCTCTGACCTGATTGATATTCTAGGCAAATTAAGAAAAATTAACATTGAAATTTTAATCTAATAAACCGGCCAATAGCGTGTTGGATCACGCACAAAGAAAGGTTCCGTGCCGATACCTACTAGTCCAGCCCACATTTAAAACCACTATACAATAAATTGAATCAAAGATGGCAGTGTCTTAATAGGGAACTCATGCCACTTAATTCCAAGACAGTTTTCCAGCCTCCATAACTCGAAAACTGTTATGCCTATCTTGTTCAAATCAAAAATCTATTGGAAGTAAAATATGAATTAAGGTCAACTCGGCGAAGACCGTCTGTCGGCAAGGATCGTATAGCATGAATTACAGCAAATTCAGCACAGCTACGGGAATGACGGCACAATTTACGAAATGATAAAACTGTTCTTGGGGGCCGATTCTCGGGTTCGATCGAGATGATCTCTATTAGAGATTCCATACAAGTGACTCTACCATTCTATACAATGTCACGATAGACATGCATCTCGATCGGACCGAGAATTGGCCCCCTTCTTATAAATTTACACGAATGACGCTACGTCTAGCATAAAGAGAGAAACCGGCCTTTCAAGTTTAGTTCGCTTTCCAACTAGAATTGAAAGCATACATGTCGCCGGAAAAAAAACGTTTTATGTGTTTAAACTGAAGTATTTTTTAAATTCATACAAGTCAGTGTAATTAATTATTATATTTATATGAATATTATAATACAATAACGTTAAACTCGTATTCCACGAAGATATTTCTGGTGAAAAAAAAACTAATCTCAAAATGTAGTAGTGGCGAAGTCCGTCTAAATATTCGAGGCTAACATCGTCATATGCCGATCTTTGCCATTTTCAGAAGTCGTTAACCTTTTCTGTTTATGTATCAAATATTATCTCAGTATTATTATGTTCTAAAGTCTGTTCTTACTAAATAATAAATGTAATACTTACTATTATACTCAAAATATGTCAATAAAAGGTCGGGGACAAATCTAGACATACTTTGTATTAATAAAATTTTACTACGAAAATAATTCTTTTATATTAAGTGACATGTTTTCTACCCCTGAATGACGATGTATTACTTACCTTACTCGAAAAACGCTTCTTTTGACAAAATAAGCCATAATAAACCGTAATCTTGAGATCTTAGGGTAAACATTCAGTTGTTATTGTAATTCACATTCGTACAAAATATCTGTAATTACCTAAGCTGCCTATAGGAAAGTAAAATCGCCAGTAGACGATCTTAGCCGACATTGGCGGTAAGTTCGTCCATTGCACCTTGTTTTAAAACCGAGTGTTTATTTCATTAACCAGTGCCTTCTTTGTGAATTACGCAAGTTTAAATAGAAACCAACTAAATATTTGATCAACCAGTTTCAGAAAATTTGACTTCCAGGCCATAGGATAGCCTAAATTGTACAATTAGTTATTTCTTAAATGGAGTATGCCGGTCTTCGCCGAGTTGACCTTAATAATATTAAACTTCATAGTTTGTTAGATATCATACCTCTATATCATTTTCAAAGGCGTGTCAATAGATACTACACACGCATGTGCATTGTTTTTTTTTCATCCCTCGGTTACATTGTATGGGGCTTTTGGTTTTTTTTTATTTAAAAAAAAGGATGGTCGAACAAATGGACGTAAGTTCCGAGACTTTCCTATGAAAATACGACCTTTATTAATTCACAGTAGTAGAGGACCGTGGTTTTGAATTAGGTCTAGTGGTAGTAGGCAACTAGGCAAAGAACCCTTCATTTTGCGTGATGCAACACGCACTTGGCTTTTTTTCTCGCCTGATTTCATAAATGATTTACGAGTGAATTGTCACAAAGTTCCATTGTATTGTCATCTTAATGCACTTGATACAGTGATAAGTTTTAAAACACATTTAAAATGTAGCTAATAGGGATTATAATCGCGTGTGTAAACATATGCGCATACGCCGCTTTGGTTTGGGCTACGCCATTTTGGTGTTACTAAATTTAAACAGGTGTTCAACGGAATAAAGGAATTAAAAGTCATTGTTATTAAGAATCTGTTTTCTGAAAATACCTACAAGGTCGATTTATAGTTAGTATATTAGACAATCTTTACATAGTAACGCATGTATTGACTCAGGGAAACCAGTTAGGAGAAGCGGAACTGATAAAAACCATGTACTGATTTATGGAGCTCTTTAAAATAATGTAAGTCCTTCCCAGAGTATGGTGAGATTTCATTGAAGTAGCATCTAATGAAGTATCAACGATAATTCTTGGATCCTTGAGGAGTCGACGGGAAATCTTAAATACTATCGCCCACGTAAAAACCATGCTTAGATTTATGGAACTCCTTTAAATAATGTTGGTCTTTCGCAGAGTATGGTGAGATTTCGTTGAAGTGGCAACTAATGAAATATCAAGGATAATTCTTGGATCCTTAAGAAGTCCATAGGAAACCTCAAATACTATCGCCCACATAAAAACCATGCACAGATTTATGGAGATCCTTAAAATAATGTCAGTCCTACCCAGAGTATGGTGAGATTTCGTTGAAGTGGCAACTAATGAAGTACCTATCAAGGAAAATTCTTGGATCATTGAGGAGTCGACGGGAAACTTCAAATACCTACTATCGTCCACATACGGTACCTACAGGTGTTTTGTTTAGTTGTTCAGTTAGACTCTAACTAGACAACAAAACAAAACTTTTTCGTCTGCAAGTTCTAACTTTTAGAGGTCTAAATCATGCAGACAAAACCTTCAGAAAGAAATAACTAAAACTTTCAATACGTCAGGTGGACTGACGATCTGGTCAAGATGGTGGGAAGCCGTTGGATGAGGGCGGTGGAAGACCGGTCATTGTAATGGCATTTTTTTTAATGTTGGTACAATTTTCTATTTATTATGATATTAGCTCTTGCCCGCAACTTCGTCTGCGTAGAACTCGTTTTTGCCTTAAAATTATTTGTTTTCCCATACAATCTTTCACCCTTCTCTACATCCCCTTAAGAAATGATTAAATTCAATATGACATGCTCTTTCCCGTGCACGGTAATTTTTTAATAAGAATCCTAATTAATAGAAATCCTATTACCACCAAAACGAATGATTAAAGTGCTTATATCAGAATATCAAATGTACCGATTCAAGACGAATGAATCCCGTCAAAACATTGTACAGTGATATAAGTCTTGCAGCGTTGCCGTAAAACGTTGTCCCAAAAGAATGGTTTCTTCATGTAAGTATTATGGCCGAATGCCGGAAGCAGAGCGGCAAGACATGCGAGGCGGAATGCCGAGTATTCACACAGAGTAGGCTTCTTATGTAAGGCTGAAGGCCGGAGGCCCGAAACAGAGAGGCAGGACACAGAGTGGATTCTTCATGTAAGGTCGATGACTGAAGGGCCGAAGCAGAGTGGCAAGGCATGCGAGGCCGAAGGCCGAACATTCACACAGAGAGGGCTCCTTATGTAAAGCTGAGGGCCGAAGGCCCGAAGCTTAGTGGCAAGGCGCGCGAGACCGAAAGCCGAGCATCCCAACGGAGCGGGCTCCTTATGCAAGGTTGAGGGCCGAAGGCCGCAAGCAGAGCCGCCATGCACGCGAGGCCGTAGGCCGTGAGTCCCAACAGAGCGGGTTATTCATGTAAGTATTATGGCCAAAGGTCCGAAGTAGACCGGCAAGGCATGCGAGTCTGAAAGCCGAGCATTCACACAGAGAGGGCTCCTTATGTAAGGCTGAACGTCCCAAAAGAGCGAGCTTCTTATGTAAGGCTAAGGGCCGAAGGCCCGAAACAGAGCGACAATGCACGCGAGGCCGAAGGCCGATAATTCACACAGAACGGGCTCCTTATGTAATGGCCAGAGTGGTAAAGTAGCCAACAGAGCAGGCTCCTCGTGTAAGGCCAAGCGAAACAATACACGTGCACGCGAGGCCGGATGCCGGGCATCCCAACAGAGCGTGGCTCTTTTTCTAAGGCTGAAGGCCCGAGGGGCGAGGCAACGCGATACTACCTGTCCCCGAGCGGCTTAAAGCGAACCTGAGGGCCAAAGGCCTCAAGCAGCAGGCTCTTCACGTAACTCTGAGGGCCGAAGGCCCGAAGCTAAGTGGTAAGACTCGCGAGGCCGAAGTTCGAGCATCCCAACAGAGTGGGCTTTTTATATATAAGGCTGAGGGCCGAAAGCCCGATGGGCGAGCCAAGTCAAGCCAAGAGTGTTATACGTGATCATGAGAGCTGAAGGTGCGGTGGAGGGCGGCGAGGCCGACGCCAGAGCGCAGTAGCTATTTATAGGTTATTTAGGAAGACATCAATGTATCATGTGTCTATCTTTCTTTCTTTATCTTTCTATTTATGTGTTTTAAATGATTTCTGAACATTAAGTAAACTAATTTGGTTTCTGGGCCACATAGTGACAATAATATAAGATCTGTAGCAGCTTTCATTTTGATTTTTATTATGACAAAGTAGGAAGTGGTCTGGAGTCGAGAAATACAGATCTAAGGTGCTCCAACTGTCAATGTTGACGATTGGGTATGTCGTGCATTACGTAAAATAATACACGACAAAATTAAATGGTACACCGACGATACAAAGTCTGCATTGAAGTAACTGTTTTTGTATTTAAGTATATGGATAAAAACAATGCCAAAGTGTCGCAAATTCATTTTGGTTTACACGCAATTAGAACTAATTGCTAAAAGGATACGCACAAAAATAGCGTTAGCAATCAGAAGGATTTATGATACTTCGGCTTTGACATACCGAAAAGTCAATTTTTTTACAATTAGTCAAACTCTGCTATGCTTTAAGTTAAATTTCTTGACACGCCGTTATACTCCCAATTAGCTGAAACTTAAGTCCTAGAATGGCGTATGAGGATTTAAACAACCCCGTTTCGTCTTGAAGAGTTCCGTTCTGATCATCATCAGCAGTTCCATTTCATCAAATGTCACTTTTTTGAATGAAAATGCTTGATTAGTCCATTAAAATTCCTCATGGATCATGGATCCCATCATCAGAACTCGAGCATGACAAAAATTAATCGTGAAAATAGAACTTGCTTAACAAACAAACTTGCCAAACGTGAACTTTTCTTCGTTGAAGAGTTCTGTTCTGATCATCATCAGCAGTTCCACTTCATCAAATGTCACATTTTTTTATGAAAATGCTTGATTTTGTTTTTAAGATTTGAGGAGTTTCCTCGATTACTCATAAATCCCATCATCAAAACTGCGTTCGGACAAAACGGGATCAATATACTTACAATCAAAAAAAGAATTTTCAAAATCGGTTCAGACATGACGAAGTTCTGGAGTAACAAACATTAGAAAAAGCTTACAACCGAATTGAGAACCGCCTCTTTTGAAATCTTGAAGTCGGTTAGAAATCCAAAAATATACATGCAAAATTTATGACATTATGCTGTAATTGTCCGTACTAGATAGTAACAAAAAGAAAATCGCAGAACATACAGAACGTCAAAAATGCAAATATGGCAGTCACGGCCAAGGAGTATCGGCTATGTGCGAAGTAGGTGGTGGGGGTAAACTAAGCGATCGCAGCGCAGACCATGGCAGATATGTGCAATTTCCGGGGACTTACATGTCAAATTTACTTCGACGTTTCCTATTGGTTTCCTACGATTCGTTTCGTTTGTATTTATTTATTTATTTTCTTATTTATTTCAGTCAAATTTCCAGTAAGGGGTCTTTCTCGCTTACTAAAATAAATTAAATATTCATGTGTCATTATTTGACATCTCTGAGTTTGACATTACCCCGGGACCCATGACGTTTGACGTTTCTGACGTGCACATAGCCAATATTGAATATAAGTATATTAGGAAAGTCACGGCAGTAGCCGTAGAAAGAGGATCCTTACTTCATGGCAGTAGCCAATCACGGGTCGGCAATTGTCAAAATCTTGTAAAAACAATATGGCGCTATCGTACACGTTTCCTTGCACATACCTAGAATAAACAGCCAGGGCTGGATCTATGTGACAGAGTCATTGAAAATTTTACCAATCGGATTTGTACAACCGTGATGCCCGACCAACACAATGATGACGGCCAACCTACAGGATGCAGTTATGCGGTGGAACGAGATAATAAATATGTCTTTCTCCCTTTAACGCATAACTGCTTTCATTTGAACGACACATCCTTGTTGGAAAACCCTGTATATAAGACAAGGATAGGCAAAACAATTTTGGGTTGTTCACGGAACTCTGTTTTTTTTTTAATTTAACTTCTAACTTTATTTTTACTTTTTTTTTACCGCGCTAAATACCCACATTTATCTAGACCTTCATTGTATACTTTTTTGAAATAATAAACCATTCATTTTTATTCCTATTAGGTGTCATAACTAAGTATAAGCGAAAAATAAATCTTCTTACAATTACAACATCATAAAGATATTGCTAAGACAGAAAATGTAGGCGCTGCCACCAAATAAACACATCAGTTGTTGCGAAACTTGCGAATATGCCTAACGCACCCCTAATAAAACCATTCTATGGTCGACACATGGCAATTGGCAACACCGTGATTTCTGTGGTAAGTGAGGTCGTCGTTCGTGCAAAGTATTCTTATTAGTAGTAAGTATTATTATGTATTGTATATCGCTGGCAAAAAGCGGAACTGCTGTAGTGCTGTAACCTCAGAGTACCCAGAGTAGACGTCAAATAATAATAACGCTAAGAGCGAGAAGATCATATACGGAATTGTATAAGAGCGACAGAGAAGGATATATCATTTGCTGTCTTTGTCATAGTTCCACTTTTCTTTATTTGCCTCAATGTCATCTAAACGTCAAGTCAAATAGTTTGAGGCAAATACACGATTACCCGGCCAATTTAAAGAGGTTGTTTATTGTAAGCCGCTCGAAGTTTAAAACTAGTTCTCATTTTAGCGGCATAAGAGCTTTTCTGTCCCCCTTGGTGAAACTCGTATAGGATCTCTATAGAAATCCTTACTCTGAGGCTGTAACCGTCAAAATGCGAACTTTTCATCAGAGCACAGAATAAGTAATAGATCGTAGTACAACAGAACAACACAACACAACAAGAGCAGAGCCAAAAAGCTTTTCGTTTTATGAAAAAAAAAAAACTTAACTTCGTCGTTTTTAAACAGAAACACTTGAAAATTAGATCAAATACATAACTCATAGATTACTTTCAATTGACATTCTAAAAATTAAATGAAAGTGCGTCGTTTCCATTTCAGTGGCGCTTACAGCAATAGCACTTATTTTCATAACGCTTAAATGATGTAAAAGAAAAAGGTAAATGTACTACTAAAATCGTTGGCCCAGTATAAATTCTATAAAGCATAAATGCTGTAAGCTGCTGCACATTATTTATTTATTTATTTTAGGGATAAAAAACAACCATACAGTATAAGTTACAATTACACTTACAATTACTTTATGTATAGCCAACGACATTATCCACAAATTACTGCTAAAACAGGTTAAGATTGGCACAAATAGCACAGTCTTACTATACTATAGTAAATATACAATGTAATTGGGTTGAGTACCTTAAAACAAACAATATTCATGTTTTCAAACTAATGAAGTACTTACATACTATTATGCATTCGAGAGACATTATATGGCATAGTTTTAAACTTCTTAAAGTCTAGATTTAAATATTTGTACATTTTATGAATATAAATCAACAAATTACTATATTAAGTGTTACTCGTAGGTACACTGTTGTGCTAAGTTAAGGTTCTTAAAGTTTCTAAGATGTCTTTTCTATACTTAGCCTCGGGTAGGTGACATATATCTAATTGGGTAAAGTATTGATTGAAGTATTGACGTAGTCAGGAGTCTTCGAAGAGGCATATTTAGGTTTAAAGAAGTTTATTTCTCATAAGAATATTACAATTCACTTACATGAGAATTAGAACTAAGTTAACAATGATTTGGTGAGCGTATATGCATGCATATTTACATTCACAAAGAAAAATGCTTACATTAACTACGAGTACATATATTTTAAGGTACTTACATGCGATTTTACTTTAAACTTACTACGTAAAAAGAGATTACTTATAAGTAAAATAAGTATCTTATCTGTAATATTTTTAAAGTGTTCGAGGGTAAACTTAAATTAATCGGTTGACAAGGTACACAAACAATTGCACCGGGTAGGCACACGGCTAATATTGTGTTGACGCCATGCTACATAGTTGCAGCGATAACGAAGTGGCTTAGAGCGAGTTGCGGATATCAGAGCGCACTTGGTCAGTTACAAAAAACTTAAGCAATCTTTTGATATTTGGCATGGTTTTAGCGTCTTTTATGCTTACAGGAAGCTTATTATATATTTATTTGAAGTAATCTTATATTTTGACGCATGTGTCATTAACGATACCTAAGTGTTTGGCGGCACAGTAAAGTAGTAGGTAGTTCATTAACGATTAACAGACTTATGGAAAGTTAACGGAAATTAATGAGTGCGTTAACAATTATTGGAGTTAACTTAAAAGTTAATCCGTTTAGCATTATGTTAACTTCGCTAATTATCGATTAACGGATTAACGAGTTAATGCCCACCTATGCATATGAATCACGCCGACGAAACGGTAGAACAAAGTTTAAAAAACCGGCAACGTTTAAAATCGCTATACTTATTATTTTCAGTGTATGGTATACCATACACTGAATCACACTGAATCTAAAAGGTCGTGTATTATGTTCGGGCAAGACAGGTCTTCAGCGATAACATACAACCGTTAGACATATCTTGTTCAATCTGAAAACCGTTGAAATTATTTATTCATCTTCATCATCATATCAGCCGAAGGACGTCCACTGCTGGACATAGGCCTCCTCCAAAGAGTGCCACGTGCAATGACCGGTCCTGCGCCACCCGCATCCAGCGGACTCCTACGACCTTTACCAGGTCATCAGTCCACCTTGTGGGGGGCCTGCCCACGCTGCGCCTTCCGGTACGTGCGTGGTCGCCACTCGAGAACCTTTCCGCCTCAACGGCCATCGTTTCTACGTGCAATGTGCTCCACCCACTCCCACTTAAGAGGGCGCAGTACGCTCGGTTCTCCATACAAAGGTATTTATGCTCTCAATTTAAAACGCCATGCTAGAATAACATGAAACTTTGTATACACAATGGGATCCGGCATATCTAGGTCGGAACATAGTTTCTGTTGCTTGAAATTATAATGGAGAAGAAATACAGCGATTATAAAGGTTTTCATACAAGCCGTAAAAAAACTCAAAAAACCGCTGTATTTTTTTTCTTTTACAATTTCTAGCAACAAAAACTAATTTCCGACCTAGATATGCCGGATCCCATTGTGTATTAGGATCCTTTAAAACAACTAGAAGCCCAAATTTCATAAATATAGGGTTAATAATTATTGAGATATTAAATTCCAAAAACCGGCATTTTTACCACTGATAGACTGACTAACTAGTAATCAAAAACCTAACCCACTTCTAGGTGACCTAGAAAGCTGAAATTTGGCATTCAGTTTGGTAATAGTGTGTGTACACCAGAAAAAATCAGAAAACAGTGTTTTTTTTATTAGTTTTATTATAATTATTATTTATGCTAGTTGACCCGGGTGTAGTGGACCCGGGTATGTCCTAAAACTACGACCAAGACCACCGGGGGATGGGCAGCAGCATCCCTGGAGTGCGGTGGAGATACTGCGATCGCCAACCCGCATGCCAAGCGTGGCGATTATGGCATTTACCCCCCATGAAATTGGGGGAGGCCTATGTCCAGCAGTGGACATCCTTCGGCTGATGTGGTGTGGTTATGCTAGTTATCTCAGAACTCCGTCATTTATTAACCGATTTGGAAAATTCTTTTTTTGTTTGAAACTGTATACTTCAGGGGTAGTCCCATAATTATAAGGTAAAAATCTGATCATAGGGTTCTGGAGAAATCGAGGGAACTCTTCAAATATTTGAGATGCACCTAAAGTGATTTGGGTATTTTGTATAGTAAAGTAAGTCGTGCATTCGCTCTTGGAAAGCACCTCTAATGAAGTTTGACGGCACTATAAGTACATCATATTACGCAAACGGTTAGAACTCACGTATAAATTGTCACTCCGGGCGACATGTTTCGAACTCTTCGGGAGTTCTTCCTCAGGACGAGTGCACCTGCGACGAGCGCGCCTCGCACACTCGTCCTGAGGAAGAACTCCCGAAGAGTTCGAAACATGTCGCCCGGAGTGACAATTTATACGTGAGTTCTAACCGTTTGCGTAATATAATTTTGAAATGACTCACGAAAGTTTAAATTCAAGTATAAGTACATTGTTTACAGTAAAACTAATTTACTACGACTTAATGCATTTTGAGCTTTAACTTGGCAGTTTTTTTAAATATCCAACAGCTTTAATGGTATTATATCATACTGCATAGAAAACAGCTAAGTTAAGGCTCAAAATTCATTAAGTCGCAGTAAACTAGTTTTACTGTAAATAATGTAGTGCCGGACTTGGCACCTTTTCAGTGAATCTACGGAACTTGGCACCCATTTAGATCTCAATTCTTTTGTCGGTGAAGACGACAACCACGCATCGCATATTGAACTTGGCTGCCATTTTTACATTTATGTTTTTGATCGGATTTATACTATCTCGGTGACAAACAAGCGTATTGCCCGCCTGATGCTTGGCGGTCACCGCTGCCTATGGACGCCTGACACTCCATGGGTGTCACATGGGCGTTGCCGACACTTTAAACATGTATATGTACACAAGCGCCTTGCCGACCCTCTGTTGACTTGAGTATTCGCTGTATTCACAGCTAAAGACAGCGCATCCTCGGGAGCTCCTGGCGACCTTATTCACCACCAGGAAGACATCACTACATACCTAAAGAGCATATCTCTTTCCTATACTGACCCACTGTCCTCACCATATTCATAATCTTATGTATATTAACCGCACTGACGCAGCGGTTTTTGCAACGTCACTCAAATATATCCCGTATAACCTGAGCTCTAAATCCACACTAACTGTTCGGTATTGGAGGTCAAGTTTAAGATGGTTCGTAAGGCGAGTAGGCGATGAGCATTGTGAGTACGTAGTGACGTCACACGCGCTCGCGCATTAACGGCGCCCGGTTTATAGGGTTGTCACTCTAGTTTTATTTAAAATATACTTTTCTCAAACATGCACTGAAATATTGATGTTATGTTTCAGGTGCGGCTAGGACAAGAGGTCGTTAATGGAATTTCATACAAATCTTGCAGGCCAAGGCCGGCAAAGTCCTCTTTTTTAATTTCCATTCTACATAAATTTGTGGTACAGGCATCATGACATTCTGCCTCTTATTATTATTATTATAGCCTGTTTATTTCCTTTTTATAGTATAAATCATCAGTAATAATAACAATTTTAACTTAACATAATTTTACATAACATAATTTTTCGCAGTTTATATGATAAAAAAAGTACTTAAAGCATGCGTTTTAACATTGCAATATAATATAATTTTTTTGATGCACAGTTGATGAAATGCATAGTTGTAAAATTGTGTAGAATATCAAAAGCATAGTAATAATTAAAATCGACTTAAAATATAAAATTATTGTAGATATCACAGTGTAAAGATATATTGTGTACTTTTCATTTAATTTATGTTTTTATAAAAATCTAAATAAAACTTCATTAAAGAATAAAATAATAAAATGAAAATATGGGGTATGTTTAACATGCATGTTTTCTTTTTTTTTGTTAAGTTATAATAATAATAATAATAATAATAATAATATATTCTTTATTGCACCACAAACAGAAATTCTTACAAGATAATCCTTAAAAACTAATAGGTAACAACAGGCGGTCTTATCGCTATAGAGCGATCTCTTCCAGACAACCTTTGGGTAGCAGGAGATGAAAACAAAAAGAAAAAATAACAACAGGTAGTGCTAAGATAAAGCAAGAGAGGTAGAATGACACATACATCTAGGCTAATATATAGAGCCTTTAATACAATACATTAATAAATATATATATATATATACATAACTACATAAATATATACATACATAACTACATAAATATATACATACATAACTACATAAATATATACATACATAACTACTTAAATATATAGCTACAAAGATAATACAAGCTAAGAGAGTGACAAGTAATGTTGTCTCAGGAGATTTTTGAAAATGGGCAGAGACTTGGCACATCTAATATCTAACGGCAGAGCATTCCATAACCGAACAGCTTGAAAAGTGAAAGATTTGTTGTAAAATTTTGAAGAAGAAGATGGTGGAGCAAGAAGTCTGTTTTGAGTAGATCTCACGGACGAGAGGTACTTAAAACGCTCTTTGAGATACGCAGGGGTGGTTGGGTTGAATAGTACACTATACAGAAGAGCTAGGATATGCGAATCACGACGAAGACGAATAGGAAGCCACTTGAGTTGAGAACGAAAGCTGGAGACGTGGTCATACTTGCGCAAGCCAAATATGAACCTGATGCAAAGATTTTGAAGCCTCTCAAGTTTATTTAGCTGTTCCTCAGAAAGATCAAGATAGGAAATGTCGGCGTAATCTAGGATAGGGAGAAGAAGAGATTGAGCAAGCGCAGTTTTAGTGGCGAGCGGTAAGAAGTTACGAAGTCTACGGAGTGATCCCACAGAAGCAAACATTTTCCTGCTGACCTCGCTCACCTGAGGTATCCAAGATAAAGTGCGGTCCAAGATAATGCCAAGATTTTTCACTTGGTGAGAATAGGGAATTACAACACCGTCAAACATGATGGGCGGTAGAGTACCAACAACGACCCGAGGCATGAGCTTAGGACTACCTATAATTATAGCTTGAGTTTTACTCGGGTTGACTTTGAGACCGTAGCGCCTACTCCAGTCCGAAATGCGTGCCAGATCATTATTAGTGGAGAGAATCAACTGAGGTAGATCGCTTAATGCACCCTGAGAGTAAATTTGGAGATCGTCGGCATAAAGGTGATAAGATGAGAAGATATTGCTCGTAATGGAATTAATGAAAATAGAGAAAAGAAGAGGCGACAACACGCCACCTTGCGGAACGCCGGCAAGCGTGTTGCACCATGAGGACCGGGAAGAATCTACCTTTATACGCTGCCGACGACCAACTAAGTAACTATGAAACCAATCAATTACCGCAGGAGATATGTTAAGAGAACGCATTATACCAAGCAAAATGTCAGAATCAACCGTGTTAAAGGCATTGCTGAAATCCAACAGCGATAACACCGTGACCTTTCTGCTATCCATGCCTGCACGGATATCATCAGTGATTTTCACCAGAGCGGTAGCCGTACTATGACCCGTACGAAAACCGGATTGAAAAGGGTTCATGAGATTATTCCTATTAAGGAAGGATGTCAGCTGTTGGTGAACAAGGCGCTCAAGAACTTTTGATAGGAATGGGAGAATGGATATGGGGCGATAGTCAGAAAAGGAAGAAGGATTAGACTTCTTCGGCAATGGAATGATATCGGCATCTTTCCAGAGCGAAGGAAAAACGCTAGACGAAATGGATGTATTAAGGATGCAGGTGATGATAGGAACAAGGAGATCAAGGAGAGGAAGGATCATATTACGGCTAACACTGTCAACTCCAACGGCATTGGATGTAATGGCTAATACGTTCTTCCTAACATCACTGTCAGTAAATTGAGTAAGAGAGAAAGGAGGAAAGTCAGGAGTTGGGACACTTGAAAGAAAGTTAAGAGTATCGGTCTTATCTGGTCCGGTAAAGGTCGTGGTAGAAGAAAAGTGCTGGTTAAGCTGGTTGAAGTCAACATCGTTTCTAATGGGATTTTGCGTAGATTTACCAACTCCTAATGACTTGAGAAACTTCCAAACTTTAGCAGGATCACCATTCTCTACAGATGCGTGAATGTGACGCCTTTGAGCATCACGACAAACGGTGCTGCATCTGTTATATATTTTCTAAGGACCTCTTCTCGAGTAAAGGCCTCCTCCATACTCTTCCAGTTGTCTCTATCTCTTGCTTTTATGATCCAGTCTTTTCCTGCTGTTTTGTTTAACTCGTCAATCCATCTTTCTCTTGGCTTTCCTTTTTTTCTTTTGTTGGGGGGTCCTGCCCATGTAGTTATTTTTCTCGTCCACCTATTTTCATTCATACGTGAAACATGGCCTGCCCATCTCCATTTTAGAGTTTTACAATATTCTACGGCATCTATGACATTAGTTATTTCCCTGATATCAGCATTTCTTTTCCGGTCTCTCCTTTTAATATTTAAAATACTTCTTTCCAAAGCTGTTTGACAAGTCCGTATTTTTTGTTTTGTGTGTTTACTGAATATCCATGTTTGGCTGCCATATGAAAGACAAGGAAGTATACAGGTGTCTAAAACTTTTTTCTTTAGTTTTACAGGTAAGTTTGATTTTAGCACTTCTTTATAACTCCAAAATTTATTCCATGCGATAGTTACTCGTCTTTTTACTTCATCTTGATGTCTAGTTTTGGAAAATGATATTTGTTTTCCTAAATAAACGTATTCTGATACATATTCCAAAGCGGTGTTGTTGACGTGGATGGGTATTTTTGCAGAGTTTGTCATTATTTTTGTTTTTGTAGTATTTAGTTCTAGACCGATTTCTAGGCTGACTGTGTTAAGTTCGCAGACCATTTTTTCTAGTTGGCTTGCTGATTCTGAGAAAAGAATGATATCGTCGGCGAACCTAAGATTTGTCAAAAATTCTCCTTTAATGTATATGCCTTTTCCTTTCCAGTTAAGTTTTTTAATAATATTTTCGAGCACGGTTATAAAAATTCTAGGTGAGAGGGGGTCTCCCTGTCTGACTCCTCTGCTTATTTTTATTTCTGGGCCTTTTGTTTCCAATTTTACGAATGACAAGCTTTTGCTATATATATCTTGTAAGAGCTCTATAGTTTCCGTCGGTACATTGCAGTCGCGTAAAGCTCCCCACATACTATTGTGAGAAATCGAATCAAACGCCTTGGCGTAGTCAATGAAAGCCAGGTACAGAGGTGTATTACGTTCTTCGTATTTCTCTATGATTAGATTTAATGTGTGTATGTGGTCAGTTGTAGAGAAATATTTTCGGAAACCAGCTTGTTCAGGTGGTTGATAATTTTCTGTATATTTTAAAAGACGTGATTCAAGGCACGAGGCAAATAGTTTATAAATGTTGGGTTGTAGGCTGATTGGTCTATAATTGCTGATATTAGCTGGGTCGCCCTTCTTGTATAATAAAGTTATATCGGATTTTGCCCATTCTGTAGGTATTTTTTTAGCATCTAGAATTTTATTGAACAATTTAGTAATAGGAGATATAAGCAGAAACCGGCATGCTTTTATTGCTTCATTCGGAATTCCGTCGGGCCCAGGACTTTTGTCTGTTTTTAATCCTTCCAATTTTTTCATGATCTCTGAAGCTGAAAATCGTTCTATTTTGGTAGAGTCCTGCGAAAATAGTTGGCAATGCTCTTGTTCTTCAGAGTGTAAAGAATAAAGCGATCTATAAAATGATGTAGCAGTGTCGATTATTTTTGATCTAGAGAAGGTTTTGGTTCTTGTAGAGTCTTCATACAGGCAGGGAATCCATCGTTTGGTGTTATTTAATGTTTTGTATCCTTTCTTTAAGCTTCCTGTTGATTTGAGGTGGTATTCTATTGTTTTTATTCTGTAGCTTTGATTTTCTTTTTTTATCAGTTTGTGAATATGTTTATACAGGTAGCTCCGCTCTATCTTTTCTTCTTTTGTTAAGTTTTTCTTATTCGTCAATTCGTGTCGTCTATCTATGAGGTGTTTTATTTCATGTGAAATTATGTTGTTTTTTTTTGGAGCTTTTACTTCAGTGTACTTTAAACTTTCTATTATAGAGTTTTTTATTTCCTTATAAAAGGTTTCTATGTCTTCGGTGTCGCATATTTCTAACTTTTTGATTCGCGCTCTTAAGTTCACTAGGAAATGTTCGGTTTCTTCTGGTGATTTTAGTTTGGTTATTTTATTTTTGTATTTGGCTCTACTTTTGGCCGTGTTTGATAGCAAAATCGTACTTCTGATTAGACGATGGTCGCTGGGAAATGGAATGTTATTTATAACTTCGATGTTACTGATTCTATCCTTGTTATTGGCTAGAATGTAGTCTATCTGACTTTTTTTATTTTTAGGAGATAACCATGTCCATAGCTTTTTGGTTTTCTTTCTGAATAGGCCATTTGTAATTACTAAATTATTTTGGTGACAAAATTGCAGAAGGGTTTCGCCTCTTTTATCTCTCTTTCCATAACCGTATTTTCCCAGTATTTTTTCTTCACCTGTAAGTCGCTGTCCGACACGGGCGTTGAAATCACCCATTATTAATTGGAAATCTTGACAGTGTTCGTAAGTTTGCTGAAGTTGGTTGTAAAAAATATTTAATTTATCTTCGCTCGAATCTATCGTTGGTGCATGGACTTGTATTAATGTAAACTTTGTGTTTTCAAAGGACAGTTTTAAGACACATATGCGTTCCGATACTCCAATAAAGCTTTCAATGTTTTGTTTATATTTCTTTTTTAAGATGAATCCAACTCCGTATTGGCCTTTAGTTTGACCATAGCTGCAGAATATGTGATCATCGTCCTCTTCAATGTTATAACCCGTTCTTCTTATTTCAGCTAAGCCGATAATGTCATATTTTATATTTGAAATAGCTTGCTTGAAGTCGACTAACCTTTCGTGTGACAATAGAGATCTAGCATTGTATGTACAGATGTATAGCTGTTGGCATGGAGGGTTGTGGTCGTTTACTTCCACGGTGACCAACCGGCTTGGAAGTTGATTTTTTTTTCTTGTGTTTTTTTGCTTCTTTGAGGAATGTGAGTTGGAGGAGGGGCTTAATTGCTATGCGTTATCTTTTCCATCTTGATTATTATTTGTCTTATTTGTGTTTTTATTGACTAAGAAATTAAGCATGCCCGGCTTTATGATTCCGTCGGTGAGATTATTTGACCTATTGACCGATGATGCAGATTGTTGTATTTTATTCTTCTTATTTGCTTGTGTGTTTCTGCTTTCTTTTTGCTGTGTGACGTTGATGGGTGATGTTGGAAATTTTCTTTTTGTGTTGTTTTTGGTAATGATCAGTCTATCGTATTTGAGTATAGCCGTGTTTCCTTTTTCTCTTTCCAATTTCAGTTGGGCTTGTAATTCTTTCCTCTTTTCTAGAACATACTTTGGATAGTCTTCTTTCATGTAGTATTGAGTATCTTTCAGTGCACTTTTCTCCTTCAATATTCTGATTTTTAAACCTAAGGTTGTGAAAGTTACTACTAGTGGTCGTGGTTTTTCCCCCTTTCTTCCCAATCTTCTAGCTTCTTGTACGTCACTGTAATTTAGCTTAATGGAGAAGTATTGTTCTATCCATTTAATAGTATTACTCTCTAGGTTTTCGTACGATGACTCAGTCTCTTCAACACCAAAAAATACTATATTTCTATTTCTCGCCTGTTTTTCCAAAAAATAAATTCTTTTTTCTTGATTTTCTAATACTTCTTTAAGTTTTTCATGTTTTTGTTCCCATAAACAAAAATTTTCTTCTAACAATTTGTTAACATTCTGTGTGACTTGATCCGTTACATTCTTTCCACTTTCTTGAATTGTTAATTTTTGCTCGTCCAACTCTTTTTGAATTCTTTTCAGTTCTTTCAATATTTCTTCCATATTTATATGATGTGATTCGCGTGTATTTTGGTTGCAGTGTCGCCCTCTGTTAGCGCTTCTTTCTATTAGCTAAGTCTATATAGGTTTACAATAAATTATAAATCTGTCTACGAGCAGCTCGGGTGTTTCAACCAACGTTGACGTCGCTGTGGTTCGTTCGTATTGCAACAGATGGCGCTTTATGCTCGCTTCTTAGCGTTTAGACTTGCGTGGTTGTCACTAACGTACACAGCACTATAGTTCGTTGTTATTACGATAGAATGCGCTAGTAACCGTATTGATTGTTTACTGTCACGTTGTACATAAAGTAGGGTTAAGTTAATTATTATATTGATCACAATGTCTATATAATTCACTTATTTGGGTCTGGTTGTACACATCCACATATAAAAATAGTCCGGTTTGGCTAACTTCGGTTTGAATAATTCGAAAGTCCACAAAAATGTAACGTCCGTGATGAGTTTGCACTTCACTTTATTTTAAGTTTTTACACTCTTTTTGCGTTTAGTTTTCATTGTCTTCAATGTATCACCAAATTAATTGATCACTTTATCACTCTAAGCGTTTATTTTAGTGAAAAAACACTTATAAATATTTTTATTCTCGTATTATTTACGGAGCCTATATATGCCGCGGCACAGTAGCGCCCTTCTGCCTCTATGCGTATTAAAATAAAACTATGATTTTTTTGTTGTTTATTTCATTGCATGTTTGAGAAAAGCACTATACATACCTCGGCGGGAAATATGGGGTTGCCCGCCTCAGACCTATCCGGCCTCGCTGTGCTCGGCCGTCTATATGTCTTCGGCCGGCCACCCCTTTCGTCCCGGCCTCTGTAGTAATATACTATAATTGTACATACATTCAAGCCTAACTAAATTCCCAAAGGGGGTACAGAGCACATTAAATTTTAATGCCATTTTCAGCAATATAGGTTTAATAGTCCGCAGGAAGCTCGGTTCTCCATACAAACGTAGTTTCGCTCTCATTTTAAAACGGCATGCTGGAATAACATGAAACTTTGTTTACACAATGGGATCCGGCATATCTAGTCCGGAAAATAGTTTCTGTTGCTTGAAAATACAGCTATTATGAAGGTTTTCATACAAGACCCGCTGTCTTAGTTTATAAGAAATATTGTATGCAACGTTACATAATTAGGTCTTAATTCTCGAGTCTTTAATAACACTTATAATGTAACTGTTGCATAAAAGACTATAATCATCTTTCTATTTTATTTATGAAGAACTTTGAAGTTTGTAGACAACCCTACTAAAGAGCGGGGGAAACCGAAGCATCTCATTACCACACCATATTCTCTTTGTATGTGACAAACCTTCGCGCTGCGCGGGCGCATCGTAATATAAATACATATTATTAAAATAACGCTAGTTTTTTTCCGGTGGAGGTAGGCAGAGACGGTCCACTTACTACGAAATTGTGAATAGTGTAATATAAACAAAATAAAACGACATAACAAACAAGTGAAATCTGAACATAATAAAAAAAAACTATTAAAAAGTGTTGTTGTGGGTGGTTTTAAGTGTTGTGGTAAATATTGTGAGTATTTTTTTAGGTACTTCTATTACTTGTCAGTATAATAAAGGTTTCGAATCCCGACTTGTACAGTCGGCCTCATAAGTAGCTGGACACTTTAGGACTTTGTCGCTTTTACTCGTTAGACATTTAGTATGACAGTTTAAGAGTCCGCAGGACGCTCAGTTGTCCATATAGGTACAAACATAGTTTCGCTCTCATTTTAAAACGCCATGCTGGAATAAAATGAAACTTTGTATCATCATCAGGCCTCAGACATCTTGACAGATGATTCAAACTTTGTATACACGATGGGATTCGGCATATCTAGGTCGGAAATTAGTTTCTGTTGCTTGAAATTATAATGGAGAAAAAAAACGGCGATTATCAAGGTTTTCATACATAGACCTAAAAAATTCAAAAACTTGCTGTACTTTTTTTTTCTATTTCAATTTCTACCAACAGAAAATAATTTCCGACCTAGATATGGCAGCTCCCATTGTGTATACAAAGTTTCATGTTATTTCAGCACGGCGTTTTAAAATGCGAACGAAACTAAGTTTGTATGGAGAATCGAGTTCAGCCTAGCGTGCGGGGGACCCTTAGCACCAACTTTCAAAGTTCATAAGGTCAATGGGAAATTAAAAATCTTCGGAATAAAATGTGTGACCGACAGACACGCGAGTGATACCAATAGGGCTCCGTTTGCACCCATCGGGTACGGAACCCTAAAAAAAAGAAAGTGCCACTAAATGGACTTGACTGTACGAAATATGATTTGATGTACAATACAATACAAAAACTATTTACAGTACACATGGTGTTAGATTACCGCACGAGTGCGGTAATCAGCTGATTACGTGCATATGTCGAAACTTTAAAGAGCCATATGTACTGTAAAACGTTGTACGATACACGTGCGAATAGGTAATTCGCAACTCGTGTCGATTTAAAACACTCCCTTCGGTCGTGTTTTAATTTATCACCACTCGTTGCGAATTTCCTATTCTCTGCACTTGTATTGTAATGTACTATTATTGCACACCTCAATAAATTAAAGTGATAATAAAATAATAATAACAATAATAATCGTATGGCATTTATTTTCAAACCGTGGGATCTTCGAGAAGACAAGTACTGTTGCCAGTTTTGTTAATACAGAGATATTCATATTTATTTTAGTTATACTGTTTACGAAAAAAGGTTTATTTTCATAAAGCACAATACAATATACAACATATCAAATTATAAGCTAAACTAAAACTAAACTAAACCATAAGTTTATCCAGAATGCTGGAAGACAACAAGGGTACCGAAAGGAGGGCCCGGAACAGACGTGACTGGTTTCCGTCCGGTGGCAGTCCTATCGACGTTTGCCAAGGTTTTCGAATCAGTGATACACGCCGCAATATTTCCTCAGGTTAATGGGCGGTTGAGCGATGCGCAACACGGCTTTCGGCCGGGCCGCAGCACAGAGAGCAATCTCCTGTGCTTCATGAACTATGCGGCGCCGGAGGTGGACCGTCTGGGCGGACAGGTCGATGTTGCGTACCTCGACTTTAAAAAGGCGTTTGATACCGTTGATAACGACATATTGCTGATGAAACTAGCCGAGGTCGGTTTCACTCCACGACTTCTTAATTTCTTTGCAAATTACCTGAAGAACCGGAAGCAATATGTCGATTATAGAGGTTATATTTCGGACTGCTATCGGACGCCCTCGGGAATAAGTCAGGGGAGCAACTTGGGGCCGTTAAATTTCACTCTAATGATCAATGATCTTCCAGAAATTGTCGAGCATGCTACTTGCATACTTTTCGCAGATGACCTAAAACTACTACTAAAAGTCAATAATAGTTGTGACTGTGAACGATTGCAAAGCGACATTGACAGGGTTGTGAATTGGAGTCATGTAAATAAATTGTATTTCAATTTATCTAAATGTAATATAATTTCTTACAGCAAAGCACTTACTCCGTTGCATCACGCTTATAATGTAGATGGGCAGCCGGCCGCGCGCGTGTCAGCGGTGCGGGACTTGGGACTACATGTTGAATCTGATCTGTGTTTCCGGAAAAACATAGTAGAAATTTGTAAAAAAGCTTTCAGGAACTTAGGTTTCATATTGCGCCAGACTAAGAATTTTTATAATACCGCAGCCGTAAAAGCTCTGTATAACGCCTTAGTGAGAAGCAGGCTAGAGAGTGGGGCAATTATATGGAACCCGCACGAAAGGAAATACGTCCAGATGCTCGAGAAAATACAAAATAAATTTGTCAGGCATCTGTATTTCAAACAATACGGGGTATATCCATTTTACCCCTTAATGTACCCAACACTTTTCGTATTAGGTATGGTAGGGTATGTCAAGTTAGAGGTAAGAAGAAATGTAGCGCTGGCCATATATATATTTAGGGTATTACGGGGAAAGCTGCATAACCCTAGAGTGCTGGAGTTGCTCGGGCTGGCGGTGCCGAGCGGGCCGCGGCGGCGCGCGGCGCGCCTGCTCGCGCGCCCGACCGCGCGTACCAACTTACTCGCCAATGCACCCCTTGTTAGGGCCATAAACATGCTCAATGAAATTTCTACCAAAACTGACCTATTTAACTGCACTCTGACTGAATTCACAGATGTCGCATGTAAGCATTTAAGTTTTTCGTAATTATTATTATGTAGTTTGTAAGTATTTTGTTTGTTTGTTGTTGTGTTTGTTTGTGTTATTTTTGTTTTTGTAATATATATCACGTTTTGGTACATCTGTAAGTGATATATATATTTTGTAAATAAATAAATAAATAAATAAATAAATAATAACTTGCCTACACGAACAACCCACCCCGAGTCATACCCGGTGCAGAGGTGCCCATCACGCTAGCGGCATTGCCCCGCTGAACGGCGACCGCCTTTGCACCAGGAATGACCCGGAACGGGGGTCCAAATGAAAAATGAAAATGAAAAATATTTTATTTGTGTTTTAACAAGTTTTAAAATACATTTAAGGTTGGAACCTCCTTTTAAGCATAGTGTTTGCTTGTGTCAGGAGAGAATACTTATTTATATATTGATATTTATTTAAGAAACCGGTTTAACCCAAAAAGTTCTGTTTCTTGGTTAAAAGCTCGCTTGGCATTCGTTTTCTTAAAACTAGTACCTACGCCAAATTGTGGAGTTAGGTGCCAATGCACTACCCGGGCTACTTTAGGCCATAACCGGGAATTGCTTGGAAGATGAGTCAGTATAGTGTTGATTAAGGGTAACATTTGCGTATCCATACAAAAGTTTAGGACTAAATTGCTTAGTTACAGAACAATTTTATGTTATTATTGTTTCATTAAGTCAATCTCATCACTCATTCTTTCACATCATTTAAGGATTGTTATACAAAACTGAGAAGGTAAACGTGTCAACTAATGGGTTTTAAGGTGTCAGACACGGAAACATTTACCTTAATGCGAAAATAACTGTACGAATTTCAACGGGTGTCCAAGGGCGGCGCTAATCGCTTACCATCAGGCGATTCGTCTGCTCGTTTGCCTCGAAAATCATTAAAAAAAAATGTCACTTTTTACGTGGCATGACGTTAAGCTCAAACCTTAACTTCGGCACTACCATCGAGTCCAAAGCCGGAACAGCGGCCAAAAAGCTGAGCATCCTAAATAAGGTCAAGCGATACTTCACCCCTGGGCAGCTTCTATCTTTATATAAAGCCCAAGTCTGGTCTTGCATGGAGTATTGTAGTCACCTTTGGGATGGCTCGGCTAAGTTCCAACTTGCCGCACTCGACTCGGTGGACCGCAGAGCCAGGAGGCTCATTGGCGGCAGTACGGTAGTGGGAAATAAGCTGCAGAGCTTAGCACATCGACGCAAAGTAGCATGTCTGTGCGTCTTCTACAAACTGTACTTCGGTGAGTGTGCTCAGGAGCTCCATGAGCTCATACCGCCTTCCCCCTTCTTCCATCGGACATCCAGACGTACGGCTGGCTACCATCCTTACCTGGTCGAAATTCCTCTAATTCGAACCAAGCGCTTTGCATCTTCTTTTATAATGCGCACTTCTAAGGTTTGGAATTCTCTGCCGGCGTCTGTATTTCCGAGTTCATATAACCTGGACCTTTTTAAGGCACGAGTGAATAGGCATCTTCTGGGTGAGCTCGCTTCATCGTCGGCCTCATCTTTGCCCCCTGGCTAGATGCTGGCCAAGAGCAATCCCATTTTTAATAAAAATAAAAAAAACTCGCATTAATCAAATAGCAATACTATACAAATACCTAATTATTATAGAAAGACAAGATCTAGAGGAATAGAAGTATTTGTCGTACAGTCATTATCAAAATTAGCTACACAAATGTAACTCCCAAGCTCTTTCTCCCTTATAAAGACTTTTGAACTTTTCAAAATTCTATTCAATGCGTAACTACTTTTTATGCTGACTGTACAACAAAAGTGCACTTGACTTGATCCCCGGTTTTTTTTTTTTAATCGTATGGCATTTATTTACGAACCGTGAGATCTTCGAGAAGACAAGTATGGTTGCCAGTTTTGTTGCACTTGTAGCACCACCCATAGGTCACGTGTAGGGTAACGGTGGGTACTCCCTACGGACGTGGTGCAACTTCGACCCGCCTTTGTCAAGTGAGTGGGCAACTTGACTGTTAGAAGTTCCCGGTATTATTGATTTTTGTCTTCTTCCTCATGTGCCTCTCCATTACTGAAGGTTGGCAGTCAGCTTTTTAAAATTCTCCTTATCACCTGCCAGTCTGTAGAGTTGCTCAACGGTCTCAATCCCAGTCCAATCTCTGATATTACAACAAACATTTGATGACTGATATTACTACAAAGATTTGTTTCACATTTCTAGGAGTAGAACATGTTATGATAGAAATGCGTTCATTAAGCGCGCTTGCAAATTATTTAATGATGCCACTAAACTCAAGGATATTGACATATTTAACTGTTCAATTACATTGCTTAAGAGTGCATTTAAACATAATTTTTAAGAAAAAAAAACCGACTTCAATGGGTGAGGCCGGTGAAAGATTATTATACTAATGAGATGGTGCACTCTTAGATTCCATACAATAAAATAAAAATGGCTATAAGTATGTTTATAATGGTAGAAGACTAAGTACCCTCAATTCCTCATGGAATCATGGAAAAATCTTGCTTGCTTGACAAACAAAACGAAGAGAACAAATCGCCAAACTTGAACTACGCGTCGTTGAAGAGTTCCGTTCTGATCATCATCAGCAGTTCCACTTCATCAAATGTCACTTTTATGAATGAAAATGCTTGATTAGTTCATGAAAATACTAAAATTACTATTTGTGTGCCTTTCACATTTGAGGAGTTCCCTCGATTCCTAATGGATCCCATCATCAGAACTCGAGCATGACAAAAATCAATCGTAAAATAGAACTTGCTTAACAAACACAGCTAGAAGGACAAATCGCCAAACGTGAACTTTTCGTCGTTGAAGAGTTAGTTCTGTTCTGATCATCATCAGCAGTTCCACTTCAACAAATGTCACATTTTTGGATGAAAATGCTCGATTTGTTGACAAAAACACAAAAATCACTATATGTTTGCTTTTAAGATTTGAGGAGTTCCCTCAATTTCTCATGGATTCCATCATCAAAACTGCGTTTTGACAAAAAGGAGACCAACTTGGATACATATACTTACAATCAAAAAAAGAATTTTTCAAATCGGTTAAGAAATGACGGAGTTATGGACTAACAAACATTAAAAACAAAAAAAACATACAACCGAATTGATAACCTCCTCTTTTGAAATCTTGAAGTCGGTTAAAAAGCCAAAATAGTTTTTACTAATGTATTATACTAGTATAATTTATTTAAAGTACCCAATCAACTTAATCATATAGAATTGAAATGGCATGCTTTAGTGTTACAATTATACCCAGATATTTTTCTAGCAGGAACGACATTTGTTTAGTGCTAGCCACAATAAAATATTGACAATCCTGTTATCGATAAGTACATACCTCTTCATCGACAAGACGTACATAAAATCACAGACTTATTGGCTATGTGCACGTCTGAAACGTCAAACGTCAAAGGTCCCGAGACAATGTCAAAATTTAGAGTCGTCAAATAATGACACATGAATATTTTATTTACTTTAGTAAACGAGAAAGACCCCGCATTGGAAATTTTACTGAAATAAATAAGAGAATAAATAAATACATACAAACGAAACGAATCGTAGGAAACCGT
Source organism: Notocelia uddmanniana (assembly GCA_905163555.1). NCBI lineage: Eukaryota > Metazoa > Arthropoda > Insecta > Lepidoptera > Tortricidae > Notocelia > Notocelia uddmanniana. Next base: position 2,517,366 of record LR991078.1, on the reverse strand, counting down.
TAAGAAACCAATAGAAAACGTGAAAGTAAATTTGACAGTGGTCCCCGGTAAGTGCACATTTCTGCCATGGTGTGCGCTGCGATCGCCTAGCTTACCCCGCCACCTACTTCGCACATAGCCAATATCGGCTACCTACCTAGACGCCGCGTGCACCGATCTTGTACAAATTGAACGTAATCCGTACACTTTCGATCCAATTTATTTTTATAATTTGCAATGAATAGTTCTTTATATAGAGCAGCCTACACGAAATTTTCAGGATGTATTGTCTTTTTTGTTTATGTTGATAGTAGTATAAAAAAAGAGTTACAAAAATATTTAAGGCAGGGCAAGTTTATCAAGTCAATGTTCTGTGTCTACACTGTCTACTTCAAAAACATTCTACTGAAGTCACGTTTTATTTCTTTATAGTTGGGCATTTTTGCTGACGTACAAATCACTGTACTTGCGGCATGTACTTCATTATAAGTCTGTTAGGAAAACATGCGGTATAGCTATTTAAAAATATTCACATGTCATCCAACTCATCGAAGTAATGATAAAGAGGCAAAATCGTAATACACATTTCATTTATTTCCTCTACTTATTACCAACGTCAAAAAGTAAACAAATTTTTTTATATTCTTAGTCGTTATTCATTAAAAAAGTAAATAATTGACATACAATGTGACATTTATTCACATTGCATATTAAGCATCGTCCCAAAGAAACATAACATCACATGTCACATTAACACAGACAAGCTTAAGAATATTCGGGAAGAAAAAAATCGATTTCATATTTACCTAACAAAGTTTATGATCAACTGCATTCTGCCATGGTACCTACCAACTAGACAACCCCAGTAATTTTCGAACATTTATCTATGACGTTGAAGTGGCACTTATCGATAACAGGACTGTCGATGTTTTTATTTTGTCAATCACTTAAATCAAGTCGTTCCTGCTAGAAAAATATCTAGGTGTAGTTACAATACTTAAGGCGAAGGGTACGGCAAGGCATTCTCCATACAAAGGTTGTGCAAGTTTTATTCGTTAGTTTTGGCACTACAGCATTTAATTTTAATTTTTGCTTGTACATATTGGATATACGCAGAACTTGAAGTTGAAATTTTATTTTATCTCAAAAAAAGGTAAAAATTAAAAAATACAAAAAATATTAAAATTAAAAAAAAATAACTAGAAGAAATAGCTAACAGAAAAATAAGCATATTGACCAAAAATAATAACTGTAGTGCAAATAAAAACAAAGAAAAACGTACACAAAGTTTGTATGGAAAGAGCTTGCCTACCCCTTCGCCTTAAAAGGGTGTACGTTTTTTTTATTAATCTAATATTTAAGGAAACTCTAGCTCTACATTTATAGACATTATGTTTATACTTTAATTTATATAAGACTGTTTGTTTCTTATCAATAAAAAAAAATTACGAAACCGAGACATCCTGCGTCCTCCGGATTTGGGTTTTCCGGATACTTTTCCCATCATGATGGTCTTTAGGAGAGAATAGCGATCATGATCGATTTTTGTGTACGGTGCCGAAACCTAGAGTTTGAAGAGTCGCGATGGGGCAAAGATCGAGGCCTTCGAGATGTGGTGTTGGAGAAGACTTCTGCGCATACCCTGGACGGATAGAAGAACTAATCAGACCATCCTTCAGGAGCTGATGAAAATCACCACACGCCTCTCCACGATATGCCGGGAGCGCACGCTCAGCTTTGGATATATGCGGTCTAAAAAGCCTGATGATCCTAGTCAAATAGACACCAGGCGTGCTCAAGGTAGAGCACCCATGAGATGGTCTGATGCTATAAAGAAGGCGGTTGGCGGCAGTATGCAGAGTGCGACCCACATGGCCTATAACCACACTTGGAGACAGACCATACGTGGCGCGATCATCAGGAATGAGGGACCGAGAAAGAAGAATTATAGCACTCTCCACACAATTTATTTTTTTCTCATTTCATTTTCATTTCATAGTGAGACGAAACAATTTCTACTACTCGTCGACTTTAATGTTTGAATTAAAATTTCGTATTAGACTAAACAATAATCAAATCACACTCACTTTTCGCTATGGAGCTCCCGACTTAACTCTAAGCACTCATAAGACAACACTTAAGTGAACTATAATGAAGATGACCAATCAAGTGTCGCCGCGGACAAAAAAAGACATCAGCGAACTCTGACGCATTATGCGTTCTCCGACGACTCGGAATAACTATACGCAACATACGCGTGCCCTTGGATCATCATCATCATATCAGCCACAGGACACTGCTGGACATAGGCCTCCCCAAAGGGTATCACAATGACCGATCCTGCGGACTCCCACGGGCTTTAACAAATCATCAGTCCACTTTGTGGGAGGTCTACCCAAGCTGCACCTTCCGGTATAGGGTATATCAAGTACTTAGATGCGGCTAAATCGAGAGGTGGTTGAAAAATAGCTGACTGCTTTCAGCGGAGAGAAGTTAATTCGAGACAAAATAATAGCACCAAAAGAAAACATATTATATTGTCACGAAACGGTTCCATCTCAGCATAATACGTTGCCAGCGCTGATTTTGAACTTTGTCGGGTTATAGTTTGTTTGTCGCAACCTCTTATTAAACCGATTGTGATCGCTGGTCGACAAAACGAATTTGACAACGAGTAAAGCCTTCCTTGGGGTGATAGAGAGATGTGGATGACCCCCATTTAGTCGCCTTTTACGACAGGTGGGGGAGACCGTAGACGTAGATCTACCTATTCTTGCCCAAGTGATTTGCTTCTTCTTTCTTAATGCGAACAGCTAAGGACTGGAATTTACTGCCGCCGTCTGTATTTCCTGATACATACAATCTGGGTCTCTTCAAGACAAGAGTGAATAGGCTATTACTGAATCAGTGAGCAACATCTTAGGCCTTGTCATCGCTCTCCATCAGGTGAGACTAAGGCCAATCGCTGGTCAGTCAATAATAAAAAAAAAACACACGGTAAGAACTGATTAGCCTATGAATTCTCAAGCTACGTAGAAACCATTGTTTATGATATTATGATGCGACAACAATTAAATATCAATTAGACATTGTGTCGGTAAAAAAATAATTGCCACGCTGCATTCAGAAGTCGAATAGGCGTATGTGTACACAGGTTTCGTGGCGTGTAGACTTTTTTGCATCGGGGAAGATATGGCAGTATTTTTCCAAATAACGTGTGGTTCTGAGTTAAATCGTCAGATCAAACAGGTTTATTTAATTAAAGCGAATGTGTCCCTCAAAGTTCTGTCTTGATAATTTGCTAGTGTTAACCCCTGCGGTTAGCCGGCGCACGGAAACTTTAGAAGATCTGCATGGGTTTTGTGACAAAACTGATTCATATTGATCCACGACGTCAATTTATTTAGTACTTGTAACTTTTGCGGCTTAACAGTGAAGTTGCCCACTCACTTGACAAAGGGGGGTCGAAGTTGCACCACGTCCGTAGGGAGTACCCACCGATACCCTACACGTGATCCCTGGATGGTCCTAAAAGTGCAACAAACCTGAGGGCGTACCGCGGACTTCGAAAATCGAACTTCGCATCGTACCGTCCCTTTCGGTCATATAGTGTATAACACGAGAGTGAAAGGGACGGCACGACACGAAGTTCGATTTACGAAGTTCGCGCTACGCCTTCTGGTATCTACTGTCTTCTCGAAGATCTCACGGTTCAAAGAATAAATGCCATACGATTCATATTATTATGAAACTTTTGTCTGCGAAAGAAGGTGCCGCGGTCATTTTTACTCGCTTAGCTTCAGAGTCTTGCCTTCAACATATTTTTACCAGTGTAGCTTGCACGATATCGTCACGTTATATGGCCAAAATGTACTAAAACTTCACATAAAGGATGATTCAAAGAAATAGATATTCTAACCCTGCCGTCCCTATACATATTTGAAATAATAATGTATGTTAGGAAGAATTTGGGCAATTTTCCAACGAACGCTGATAAACCAATAGCCACGAGAAATACTGGGAAACTCAAAATAACCTTCTATAGACTAGTAAAGGTGAAAAAGTCGTTCTTGGGAAATTGTATCAAATTCTACAATAAAATTCCTAAACACATTACTGAACTTAGCAATTCTAAATTCAAATCTGTAGTAAAACAAACACTTATTGCAAGAGCATATTATAAGATAAACGATTACATCATGGATAGGGATGTTTGGCAGTGATAGCGTCCTGCACGGGTAATCTTTCGCGAAAATATATTTTCTACTGTAGCATTGTTATTTAAATTATTTTGTAGTAATGTAATTTTATATTTAACTATATAATGTATATTGTTTTGAAAAAATGACACCTCGCCGAGTTTCTTACGCCGGTTCTTCTCGTGGCAGAGGTATATTTTTCCGAACCGGTGGTAGTTTATTGACGTTCATAGGTGCATGTAATATGCCTAATTTGAAGAATAAACTACTTTTTCAAACCACATGCTCGACAATGCCGAATTATAGGTCATGTAAACCCTACCGAAAGCAAGACATTAAATCCCTTGGTATTAGCCGGGTTATAATGTTGTACTGAATTTCATTATAACCCGCTGGTTAATAATATGATTTCACTTTTCATAATTCTTATTACTATATGCATAAAGTTTAATTTTGCTAAACACAATTTGTCCTAGGCCACGGCCTACTTGATTTGACAAAATAAATGAAGTTTGCCTCCGTGTGAACCCCGGTCCGGAGGAGCGCGGTGTTCGAAATTCGAATTTCGAATCTAGGACCACGGCTTGTGCTTTCGAATTTGGATCGTCGCGCGCCTTCATTTGTTCACGCGTGACGAACAAATCGAGTTCTTGTAGGTGCCTATAGAAGATTTAATTTCAAAAATAATATTGAAAATGTCGAGTGATGAAAGTGTTTTGACTCCTGAGTTTATCAAATTAGATGCCATAGGCATTGTCAACAATCTGCTGCCAGAGAAGTCAAAGGAAAAATACCTAAAAGCCTACAACCTACTGCCTATTTATCTACCGAGCCTGTTTTTTTGTCTCGCATAAGGTGTGAAAAGTAGAGTATACACCTCGGGGATAAGACTGTTTTAGTCTTGGGCGGTTGAACCCCTCACTGCACTCAGGACTCAGTCTTAATTCCCTCGCTTCGCTCAGGAATTAACTTATAACTCCCTCGCTACGCTCAGGAGTTAAATTATGAGTCCTTCGTTACGTTCGGGATTCAATTCGCTCCCGTGACATAAAACAGTGCTTTATCCCCTTAGTGTATAATCTACTATTGTATGGAGAACCGAGCGTACTGCGCACTATTAATATAAGTAAATCTGAGTATGGATACAAAAAGAGGAAATATATTTACAATGCGTAGTTCGACAAGACAACATGTGATAACTAATTTCCTAGACGTGATAAAATGAAATTATAAATTACGTATATGAATATTAATGCTCTTTAGGTATCTGGTTCTGGTTCTGAGTGGTGCTCATGTTATCTTAGTTTATCTCTATACGCATTAAATCAGTTACAACGTCACTGGACAGTCGATGACGTCACTGGTCACCCCAGGGTTACCCCCTGTGAGAAATGAATATGTGATACGAAGTCGCATTGTTATATGTCCGTCGCAAGGTCAATGTATCTTCTTATCTGTATCCTTGTGGGCGGATATCCGGCATGTTATACGTATGATATTCATAGTATAAATACAAAAACAATTAAATATCGCACAGGTTTTTATAAGACTGGCAAACAAGCTTACAGCCTGCTGGATGGTAAGCAATACCGTAGGCTATGGACATTGCAACTGCAGGGTAATCACGTAATATTTCGAACGTACGGTAGGCAGATTTCTGTCATCTTTAATATTACCGTTTCAAAAAGTTGTAGCAACTTTGACGGTAGATGTCGCTACTAGTCTCCCTAAGGCTTAATCAAAAAGAGTGAACTGATTGAAAGATTCGTCGCCTCGGGATGACCCGCGGTAGCTCAGTTCGAACGAGCGATTGACGGATTCCAGAGGTCGCGGGTTCACATCCCGCCCGGATTGATCAATTTTTCATTTTCGATTGGAAATCTTTAATATTTGTGAATAAAGGTCGCGCCAGTCCTTTGGATGCGAGTGCAGGACCGGTCATTGTGGTTGTCTTTGATGGAGGCCTATGATGATGATGAACACATGTATTATGCAATTTTCTGACGGTAATAAGTAAAGGTATCTAATCGATGCAAAAACATTGATATTAGGAAGAAAACTAGTGTTATCGACGCTCTTCACCATGCAAAACGCCTTAAGTAGAAATGGGCAGGATATGTCGCCTGGCACAGAGACAAAAGATGGACAAAGACGGCTACCCTTTGGAAAGGCCCAATTGGCAAAAGGAAAAGAGGTAGACCGAAAGGAGTATGGTCAGATGAGCTTTTTGAAGTGGCTGGCAGCACCTGGACAGAAACTGCTTGGGATTGAAGGCTATGGGAAAAATTGGAGGAAACCTAGGAAGGGACCTTATATAAGTATTAGTTAGTGTTCAGTTAGTTTATCTGAAATTAGTCCCCGTCATTTATGTATGACTTTACTGAAATATAAAACCGGCCAAGTGCGAGTCGGACTCGCGCAGAAAGGGTTCCGTACCAGAAAAAAAAATATTTTGATTTTAGTATTTGTTGTTGTAGCCACAATAAAAAAATATAATCTGTGCAAATTTCAACTGTCTAGCTATTACGGTTCTTGAGATCTAGCTCGGCGAGTGGTAGCCATGAAAAAGGGCTAAAATATCACGATTTTTTGTATGGGATCCCCCCTTAATTATTATTATTATTTTGTTTTCAGTATTTGTCGTTATAGCGGCAACAGAAATACACAATCTGTGAACAACTGTCTAGCTATTACGGTTCTTGAGATACAGCCTGGTGACAGACGGACGGACGGACGGACAGCGAAGTCTTAGTAATAGGGTCCCGTTTTTACCCTTTGGGTACGGAACCCTAAATAACGAAAATTGAAAAATGTGCTCCGCTTATTCCTTAGAAGACTATCAATGCAAAACATATAATTATTTATTTGCATACCAGTTTGACGTCAAATTATATGTTATAGATGCCCGTTTTAAACCCTTCTCGGCACAAATGAGCAAAACAGTCGTTGCATTGAGGTAGATAATTTAAAATTACAATATCATAAATGTGGCACACTTATTCCATTAAACATGAAACAATCTATCATTATAATATTTACACCACACCTTGCCAAAAAGCGCGTTTTGCCGCACGCTGCGCGTCCGGAAAATCCCACTTTTTGGCCAAGTGGTGACGTAAAATTGTGTACAAAACACGGGTCGTAAAACAGAAATCCCTCTCTCGCATTTTTTTTATGATAGACTGACCAGCGATTTGCCATAGTCTCACCTGATGGAAAGCGATGACAAGGCCTGAAAACAAAGAAAGAAACATCTGCGATATCGGCCTTTCTTTGTTTTACAACCCTTGTATCGTAATAGTACATTACGATACAAGTGCAGAGAATAGGAAATTCGTAACGAGTGGTGATAAATTAAAACACGACCGAAGGGACTGTTTTTAATCGACACGAGTTGCGAATTACCTGTTCGCACGTGTATCGTACAACGTTTTACAGTACATATGGCTTTTTAAAGTTTCGACATATGCACGTAATCTGCTGATTACCGCACTCGTGCGGTAAAGTAGCACCACATTTTTTTTTATTAAAAATGGGATTGCTCTTGGCCAGCATCTAGCCAGGGGGCAAAGATGAGGCCGACGATGAAGCGAACTCACCCAGAAGATGCCTATTCACTCGTGCCTTAAAAAGGTCCAGGTTATATGAACTCGGAAATACAGACGCCGGCAGAGAATTCCAAACCTTAGAAGTGCGCATTATAAAAGAAGATGCAAAGCGCTTGGTTCGAATTAGAGGAATTTCGACCAGGTAAGGATGGTAGCCAGCCGTACGTCTGGATGTCCGATGGAAGAAGAGGGAAGGCGGTATGAGCTCATGGAGCTCCTGAGCACACTCACCGAAGTACAGTTTGTAGAAGACGCACAGACATGCTACTTTGCGTCGATGTGCTAAGCTCTGCAGCTTATTTCCCACTACCGTACTGCCGCCAATGAGCCTCCTGGCTCTGCGGTCCACCGAGTCGAGTGCGGCAAGTTGGTACTTAGCCGAGCCATCCCAAAGGTGACTACAATACTCCATGCAAGACCGGACTTGGGCTTTATATAAAGATAGAAGCTGCCCAGGGGTGAAGTATCGCTTGACCTTATTTAGGATGCTCAGCGTTTACATGTACTGTAAATAGCTATTATAATGCATTAAAACTGGTAGTAAATGCTGTTTCTCTGTGAGAAACAACGTTACTAATAAGTTTAACCACAGAATAGTATAATAAGTAGTATTGCATAGTTTAACAACATAGCGAAAAAGGATTATATGGAATCTGAACCTGATTTTACTTTTAACTACTTATTTGACCTAGGTAATATAAAAAAGAAAAGAATTATTAATTTTTTATTATTATTAAATTTTTTTATTTTTATTTGTATCTCCGTTTTTAAACTCTCGGGTCTTCACAGCCCGGTCATTTGGTAGGCGTGCGTGGGGATATAGATCCAACACGTAGAGGCCTTTGGGAGACGAAATTTGATGTAATATAGTACACCTATTAGAACCCATTGACAGGTACAACCAACAAATACCCGTGAACCGGTCCCAATATTATTATTTTTTTTTAATATTATTATTATGAATACTCCTACATTTATCCTATAATTAGCCTCAAAAGTAGCTACACATTCATGTCAAACGTGTGTCAAACCAAAAGATAAGACCTTCTACATATTCTGACCTACATTTAGGCAATCCGCATTAAAAGTTCCTATTCCACTGTAATATAAATAATAATAATAATAATAATGTAATGTAAATAAATAAATAAATAATAAATAAACTACTTAACTCCTCATATGTGTAGCTTTTGACATAACACGTTACTGTACGCAATAAGCGATAATGCCTCTCCATCCTACAATCAGATATAACACATATTTATTTACGATTATTGCTTCTAAAACATGTGATTGTGTTTAACATTCACCAACACGGCTGAACCAGTGTCTGAACTCCGGCTTCAAAGACTATACAGAGTGTGGCCTGTAATAGGAGCACAAAATTAAACGGTACACTTTGAGCTCTCCAGCAATTACATCCAAATGATTTTAATTGAAAAAAAAAAGTTTTTTTTGGATTTTTTTTTCGCAATTGTAGTTTATATGTACTTTTTTACTCTACTGGAGTGATATTAATAACAATTCATTCAAAAAACACTAAATTTATAAAAAAAAATGAAAAAATCGCAAAAATATTCTTTTAAACCAAAAATGCGGCTACGATTATGAGTCATAACTTGAAGCAACCTCAAAATTAGCATTGACTGCCGCGCTATAATCTCTGGGTGCCAAGATCCATTACTAGGAGGTCATAACTTTAGATCAAAATTTCTCCCAATTGAAAAAAAATATTTTTTTTTGGACACAAGAGGTTACTGCAGATGCTCTAAGGAAGCGTCCTTTAAATTTATTGCTCCTATTACAGGCCACACCTGTATATGAAGAGTCCACGGAAAAAACATCTCTAGTCCTTTGAAATTTCAAAGGCAATTTGCACCCTATGTCTTTATCAGTTAGGTTGCTTTTTGTTATGAAATTTAAGTGGTCTAGACATGGTTTTTCCGTGGACCTTTCATATGGTAACTGGGGTTTAGTTATGCGAGTTATTATGTCGATCGTTATAATCTTAACACTTATAACTGTATTTTATTGCCTGTTTATGGATCGTGATGGTATACTTAGCCATAATAATAATTAAACGGAAAGCGAGCTGAGTTGAAAGTGTTGAAACGGATATACTTCGATTATGTTTCGTACAGTCAATAGCACTTTGTCGCACTAACGTAACAATACTGCTACAATTGGGCCACGTCAAAGTAGTGAAAGAGACGGGTTACTAAAAAAAATTCAAATAAAACCTTAATAACATTTAACAATATCCTGCGGCCCAACACTAGGCTTAGCCTGTTTGTGTACTAAAATGATCATCTACTTTTGCTGTTGACCGTACGGACCAATAACCCGTACTCGGGTTAGATTAGACCGGGGACAATAGTATCAGTTTTTAAATAATGACCCATAACTCAGAACCTAAGGCCACCGCGTAAATATCGCTTAGGGTAGTACATTCTAGTCTAATTGGCTATCAGAATCTAGAAAATAATTTTCATTTAATCGCATCAGAATGATGCAAATTGAGTTTTTGTTCATGAAGTCCTTGTGTTACAATTGACCCCTAATACGGATCAATTGTACCAGAAAAACAAAGGTAAATAAAACCCAAAATAATGCACTAATCAATCAGTATTTGTGTGTGTTATAGTGTAGTGATATGAGAACCGCCAAGCTGTAGAACTCCTTGCCAAAATCCTTGTTCCCCGTGAACGACAACCTTACGGTCAAGACTAGAATGAACTGGTTTTATAGGTAAGCGTACTCCATGTTAGACCACAACATCGCTTACCACAGCATGTGATCTGTGAATTGATGCATCAGGTGGTTTGTGGTCAAGCGCAAACCTATCAAGAGTAAAAAAACAGCCAAGTGCGAGCCGGGCTCTTATCTATAAAAACGGTAAATAAATCACGTTTGTTGTATCGGAGCCCCCCTTAAATATTTAAATTTATCCTGTTTTTTAGTATTTGTTATTAATAGCGGATACAGAAATACATCATCTGTGAAAATTCCAACTGTCTAACTATCACGGTTCATGAGATACAGCCTGGTGACACTGACAGACGGGCGGACAGACGGACGGACAGCGGAGTTTTAGTAATAAGTTCCCGTTTTTACCCTTTGGGTACGGAACCCTAAAAATTCCCCATACGCGAACTTCCCTACAAGACTGTAGTCAGGTCCTGGAACTTACTATGCTGTATCATTGTACTAGTGCCTCTGTGAGCTGTAGAAGTGTAGACCCCGCAAAAAAAAAACAAATTTTAATATTTCTAAAAACTGACTCAACAAAAATATTCTATATAATTAATTATGATTCACAGTAGACCGTTCCGTGTCCGGGCCGGCCCGTTTTCTATGACAGCAAACGCAACGGCCGGCGTATTTCTCTACAAAAACGGGCCGGCCCGGACACGGACCTGCTCACAAAATGTCACAAGAATCGCTTGAGAAATGCGACCTGTAGAGGAGAACGTCCGGACATACGACAGAATTTTTGTCGATAACTGAAACGGAGACGCTTCGCTCGCTCGGTCGATGAAATCAAGGTTTGTTTGAAAACAATAGCTACTAACTAATACATACCTAGTTATGTTAGATTATAAGTAAGTCGATTGGAATGTAAGGCTAATGAACCATTAGTCACTGGCGTGAATCAAATTAATACAGCCCCTGTCCTTTCATTTGTCGGAACTTTATTAAACCACACAATTCAATGAACACTATTTTACTCTGCCTATAGTTGGAGCGTTCGCGTGCGGTACGCGAAGTTAAGCAATGTGGGCGCAGGTCAGTTTTTGGATGGGTGACCGCTTTGAGTGGTTACTAACTGAGCGCTCCCGTGCTTTGGAAGGCACATTAAGCCGTTGATCCCGGCTGCTGTCTACGACAGACTACTCTTGAAACCATAGAGAAATATTTTTTGACAATTTGAATAGCGTTGGGTCAACATATTCATTGACCACGTGGTCATTCCAAAAACTGAGGCATTTAAATAGGTACCTTGGCTATAAAGTAACTGCAGATGCCAGTATTGATGCCGACGTCATGCATAGGATACAGACAGCCTGGATGAGGTGGAGAGCTCTCACTGGTGTTCTTTGTTTTTTTTTTATGACATAGGTGGCAAACGAGCAGACGAATCGCCTGATGGTAAGCGATTAGCGTCGCCCATGGACACTCGCAACACCAGAGGGGTTGTAAGTGCGTTGCCGGCCTTTAAGATGGGAATACGCTCTTTTCTTGAAGGTTTGAAGGTCGAATCGGTCCGGAAATACCGCAGGCGACAGTTCGTCCACAGTTTAGCTGACGCAAGAATGCCCGTGAAAACGAAAGGACGGGTCTACAAAACAGCGGTCAAACCTGCAATGCTGTACGGAGCAGAATGCTGGGCAACCAATGCAAAACACCTACAAAAACTTCACACTAACGAGATGAAGATGCTGAGATGGGCCGGCGGTGTAACTAGACTCGATACAGTACTAAACAAGTACACCAGAGGAAGTTTTGCAGTCGCCCCTATCACAGACAAGCTTCAAGAAAGTCGCCTGAGATGGTGCGAACATATAAAGAGAATCCGAGAAATCGAGCTTTAGCACTTTCTGAAAGAAAGCGCGGTAGAGGCCGACCACTCGCCACATGGCTCTCTACTGTGACCCGTGACTTGAAGACCCTGCATATTGACAATCAGACTACCCAGGAAAGAGCATCCTGGCGCCGAGTAACGAGGAGAGCTGACCCCAAATGATGACAAGAGGCAAAGGAAAAGAAGAAGAATAGTGTTGGGTCAACACAGTGCAATTATCATCATCCTCCTAGCGTTATTCCCAGTACAGTTGCATCCTGAAAGATGCCTGGGGTCCGCTACCTAATCTCAAGATTGGCGTAGGCACTAGTTTTTACGAAAGCGACTGCCATCTGACCTTCCAACCCGAGGGGGAAACCAAACCTTATGGGGATTAGGCTTGTCAAGTGAGTGGGCAACTTGACTGTTAGAAGTTCTCTAGCCGCCCGGAGGCCTCTAACTTGGCTTAACGACTGCTATCATTGACAATAACCGGGATCAACGGCTTAACATGCCTTCCACAGCACGGGAGCGCTCAGTTAGTAACCACTCAAAGCGGTCACGCATCCAAGGACTGACCTCACCCGACATTGCTTAACCTCGTATACCGCATGCATAACACAGTACAATTATATTGTGAAAATTTGAAAGAGTTGCTTACTTTATATCAAGCACAGGTACGAACGTGCATGGAGTACTGTTCGCATTTATGGGATGGATCGGCTAAATACCAGCTTGAGGCGTTGGAAACAATCGAGAAACGTGCCAGGAAGCTCATAGGAAAGGACTCTCTTTGCAATGCGAAGCTGCACAGTTTAGAACATCGCCGCAAAGTTGCTAGTCTTTCCGTTTTCTATCGGTTGCATTTCGGGGAGTGTGCTGATGAACTGCACAGTATAATACCCCCCGCTCCCTTCTACCATCGGACGACCAGGGATACGGCAAGGCGACATTGTTTTACGGTGGCAGTTCCAATAACTCGCACGACGCGTTTCGCTTCCTCCTTTATTGTGAGAACAGCCAAGCTGTGGAACTCCTTGCCGGAATCCTTGTTCCCTGAAAACTACAACCTTACGGTCTTCAAGACGAGAGTGAACCGGTTTTTACTAGGTAAGCGCGCTCCATCCTAGACCACAATATCGCTTACCATCAGGTGATTTGTGGTCAAGCGCAAACCTATCCGGAGTAAAAAAAAAAATTAAAGACAGTAACTACTGTAAAATCTGTGAGTGACAGCAACAGGGCTCCGTTCGGACCCGTCGGGTACGAAACGGAATCCCAAAAAGGTACAGTCGACAATAAAAGAATGCACCAAAGAAGTTTTGTTTGACAAACTCTTATTAAACACCGCACGCAACAAAATTCGTATACTTAACGTGTTACTTATGTTGTAAGGTGTTCTCTTGTTTCGCAGACAAAAGTTTCATACATAGGTATATTGATCTGCCGAATTGACATTTCATTTTTTAAACCAGCAGAGGGACTCCGAACTTCGAAAATCGAACTTCGTGTCGTGCCATCCCTTTCACTCTCGTGCTATCTAAATATATAAAAGAAGAAACTGACTGACTGACTGACTGACTGACTGACTGACTGACTGACTGACATATCAACGCACAGCCCAAACCACTGGTCCTAGAGATTCCAAATTTGGCACGTAGGTTCCTTATAAGGTCTAGGGGTGCACTAAGAAAGGATTTTTCAAAATTCAACCCCTAAGGGGGTGAAATGGGGGTCCGAAGTTTGTATGGGGAAACAAGATTAGTTGGACTATTTTATTCGAAACTTCACAGGAGTATTACTAACGATAAATGAGTAAATACCTGTTTCAGGTTTTTTGAGAAATCAACCCCTATAAGGGAGAAAGGTGGTGACAAATTCTGAAAATCGACATGGATATTGTTTTTATGATATACCGGGTCGCTGATAACGAAAACAACAATTATTTTAAAATCTCACGTGGAGGACTTGAAAAACCATCCCCCCTGTTGGAGTGCGAGGGGGATGAAATGTCTAAATATTAATATGGGTGTCGTTTTTATGGTTTTTTGGGACGTTAATTACGAAAATAGCATCGGTTTTGAAATGTAACATTGTGGACATGAAAACTTTTGAAAGTTTGTGCCAAATTTCAAGAAATAACTGACTGACTGAGTGACTGACATATCGACGCACAGCGCAAACTAATGGTTCTAGAGATTCCAAATTTAGTATGTAGGTTCCATATAAGAGCTTGAGGTGCATTAAGAAAGGATTTTTCAAAATTCAACCCCTAAGGGGGTGAAATGGGGGTCCGAAGTTTGTATGGGGAATCAAGATTAGTTGGATTATTTTATTCGAAATTTCATAGGAGTATTTCTAACGATAAATGAGTAAACATGTGTTTCAGGTTTTTTGAAAAATCAACCCTTAAAAGGGGGAAATCCGGTGACAAATTCTGAAAATCGATATGGGTGTTGTTTCTATGGTTTATCGGGTCGCTGATTACGAAAACAACAATGATTTTAAAATCCCACGTGGAGGACGTGAAATACCATCCCCTCTGTTGTGGTCCGAGGGGGTTGGAATGTCTAAATATTAATATGGGTGTACTTTTTATGATTTTTTGGGTCGATAAATTTCGAAAATGGCATTTATTTTGAAATTTAATACTGCGGGCATGAAAACTTAAAAGTAGGTGCCAAATTGCAAGAAGAAACTGACTGACTGAGTGAGTGACATACCAACGCACAGCTCAAACTGCTGGTTCGAGAGATACCAAATTTGGCATGTAAGTTCGTTATAAGGTCTAAAGGTGCATGAAGTGCTGTGAGTTCCCTATGAAGATACGACCTTTTTTGATTCAATGTATTGTAAGTGGTTTTATTAATCAGTGCCGTCCGATACGATTTCGACATAAATCGATATTTGAGCGTCCGAGAGGACTCTTAATAGGAATCCGAGGTAAAATATGGAAAAAGTCGCAGTCATATTGATTTCCTTTTTTTCGTCCCGATTTCGTTCAAAATCGATATCTGTGCGTCCAAGAGGTCTCGTAATACGAATCCGAGGTAAAATTTAGAAAAAGATATCTGAGCGTCCGAGAGAATTCTTAATACGAATCCGAGGTAAAGTTTTGAAAAAGTCGCAGTCATATGTGTTTTTTTTTATTTCGTCTCGATTTCGTTCAAAATCGATATCTGAGCGTCCGAGAGGTCTCGTAATACGAATCCGAGGTAAAATTTAAAAAAGTGGCGGCCATATTCATTTTTATCATTTCCGTCCCGATTTCGTTCAAAATCGATATCTGAGCGTCCGAGAGGTCCCCTAATACGAATTTGAGGTAAAATTTGAAAAAAAGTGGCTGCCAGATTGCTTTTCTTCATTTCCGTCCTGATTTCGTTCAAAATCGATATCTGAGCGTCCGAGAGCTCCCCTAATACGACTCCGAGGTAAAATTTGGAAAAAGTCGCAGTCATATTGATTTTCTTTTTTTTCGTCCCGATTTCGTTCAAAATCGATATCTGAGCGTCCGAGAGGTCTCGTAATACGACTCCGAGGTAAAATTTAGAAAAAGTGGCGGTCATATTCATTTTGATCATTTCCGTCCCGATTTCGTTCAAAATCGATATCTGAGCATCCGAGAGAATTCTTAATACTAATCCGAGGTAAAATTTGAAAAAAGTGGCAGCCTTATTGATTTTCTTCATTTCCAACCCGATTTCGTTCAAAATCGATATCTACGCGTCCGAGAGGTCCCCTAATACGAATTTGAGGTAAAATTTGAAAAAAGTTGCTGCCGTATTGATTTTCTTCATTTTCGTCCCGATTTCGTTCAAAATCGATATCTGAGTGTCCGAGAGGTCTCTTAATACGAATCCGAGGTAAAATTTGTGAAAGTTGCGGCCATATTGATTTTCTTTTATTTCGTCCCGATTTCGTTCAAAATCGATATCTGAGCGTCCGAGAGATCTCTTAATACGAATCTGAGGTAAAATTTGGCACTCTTTACAAGCCTGTATCCAAAAAAGTTTAATGTTACTATATAGGCGTGTGGGGTGTCTATGGATTTGCTTTTAAAAACGACATAAATTTTCGATATTTTTTTCCACTTAAATCAACCTTTAGATTTTTTAAATTGTATGGCATTTATTTACGAACCGTGAGTTTTTCGAGAAGACAAGTACGGTTGCCAATTTTTGTTGCACTTTTAGCACCACCCAGGGGTCACGTGTAGGGTAACGGTGGGTACTCCCTACGCAACGGTACGGTGGTGCAACTTCGACCCCCCTTTGTCAAGTGAGTGGGCAACTTGACTGTTAGAAATTCGCAAGCCGTTCGAAGGCCTCTAACTTGGCTTAACGATTGCAGCCGGGATCAACGGCTTAGCGTGCCTTCCAAAGCACGAGAGTCAGTTAGTAACCACTCAAAGCGGTTAGCCATTCAAGAACTGACCTGCGCCCATATTGCTTAATCTCGCACACCGCACGCGGTAGGCGGGTGTCTCTGGGCCACGAGCGCTCTAAATTCTTGATAGTTTATGCCAAAATGCAATTCAATCGGTCCAGTAAAATAAACTTGGTTGTAACAGACGGACTGACAGTAAGGAGTGCGAATGGAAGTGAGGCCAAATTTTCTTTTTGGATGCTCCAATCGGAACTGGCAAAACCTACCTAATAAATTTAATTTTAGGAAAAATAAATGTTACACGTGATATTGAATTAGCCGTATTTCTGTACTTCAAAAGACCAGAGTTTATGACCGCTGCGCGCTGCTTGATCGTTTACAGACCTATTGGTGTTACTGCAGTATACAGATACTTTTACTAAGGGCCATTTAAGACATGCTTTTATTTCATCGCCCCTTTCCCCTTCGGCCTTTCGGAAATGTATGATAATAGTTTTCGATCCTTATTTTTGCCAAAATCAAATTAAATTCAACAGTTTGCCGGTGCTCAGAATGTATACTGACTTTTTATCTGTTCATCTGTTAATGAAACACAATCACCAAACTGCATATACCGAAACCCCCAGAATGTAACAACTACTTTTCTGGCGACCGCATCTAAATCGGTTCAGCCAAACGCGAGATAATCGTGGACAAACATACGAACCTGTTTTTTGTAGACGGTTAAAATTTCGCTTAGTACGCGGGCGAAGCCGCGGGCAAATGCTAGTACACTATATGACGGAAAGGGACGGCACGATACGAAGTTCGATTTTCGAAGTTCGGAGTAGGCCGCCAGGCCTTTTTCCGTAGAAAACAAATAGAGGATAAAAAGTTAAGTAAAACCACATTTTTAAATTCTCGATAATATCCCAATTTCATATAAATAAATTAATTTCAAAAGTTCCTCATTCTAAAAGATAGTAAGTGACAAGTAAGGCGTCACAGCGTAACAAATCTATACAGAAGCACTGTTACTAAGACAAATTTACTAAAGAAAGTGAACTGCTGTTCTTTTTGTGCGCTGTGACTGTCGCAATTTCATACTAATGACGTCATTACTACGATGTAGGCTTTCTTCACATTTTCGTGAATATTTAAAAAATGAATAGCTATAAAAATATAAAAAATATATTTTGGGGTTTCTTGTTAAAAAATTAACGAAATATGGTAAGATTTCATATTACTTTAAAATTTGAAATGTTGTCAATTATTCATTTCATAGCTTATTAGGCCGTGTCTACTATGTACCTACCTTCACACGAGGCGGTACGATACGACGACGCGACGGCTGCGTTGGAAGTTGGGCAAACACAAACATATACAGGGTGTGGCCTGTAATAGGAGCAAAAATTAAACGGTACACTATTGAGCTCTCCAGCAATTATTACCAAATGATTTTAATTGGAAAAAAAAGTTTTTTTTTGGAATTTTTTTTTCGCAAATGTAGCTTATCTGTACTTTTTTACTCTACTGGAGTGATATTAATAACAATTTAATCAAAAAAGACTAAAAATTTATATATATTTTTTTTTAAATCCCAAAAAATATTCTTTCAAACCAAAAATGCGACAACGATTATGAGTCATAATTTGAAGCAACCTCAAAATCAGCATTGACTGCCGCGCTATATTCTCTGGGTGCCAAGATCCATTACTTGGAGGTCGTAACTTTAGATCAAAATTTCTCCCAATTGAAAAAAGATAAAAAAAATTTGGACACAAGAGGTTACTGCAGATGCCCTAAGGAAGCGTCCTTTAAATTTATTGCTCCTATTACAGGCCACACCCTGTATATGACGTTAATTAGGCATTTTACTGTAGGTACTTAATTAAGAAAAACTGAAACACGCATTGTCATTGTTTCTTGTCACAGCAACAAGAGCGTAAATGGTACTTTTTTATTTGTCGTGACTACAGGCGCGACTGTTAGGGCGCGTCCATTAATTACGTGTGGTATGTACGGGGGGAAAGTTGAGCCGAATCTCACCTAATCTCACGTGGGGAAGAAGTGGGCTCGACAAATACGTATCAATTAAAATCTTTCCTAAACAAGTTACTTGAACTTTCCCGAAAAATTACAAGAGAACTGGGTTACGAAATGTAGGTTATTTTTAATATAACAATTTCTTATTGTGATTACGCACTTTACTTAAATACTCGTGTATGAGTTTTTCAGTCATAACTCAAAAACCGTTACACGTATCTTGTTCAAACCAAAAATCGTTAAAAAGATTTATAAATGTACATCGTGTTGATTTCTTTCAGAATTTTAAACTTCATAGTTTGGTAATTAAAGGGGGGGCGACACACTTTTGACGACTTTGACAGCTTATATTTCACAAACGGTTGAATGA
Organism: Notocelia uddmanniana; assembly: GCA_905163555.1. Lineage (NCBI taxonomy): Eukaryota > Metazoa > Arthropoda > Insecta > Lepidoptera > Tortricidae > Notocelia > Notocelia uddmanniana. The sequence continues at coordinate 2,498,238 of LR991078.1, read as the reverse complement.
AATGGGTTTTTTTTATATAAACCTCTACGAGTCTGTCATTTTTGAAGGCCTATCCAAAGATACCCCACACGCCTAAGTGCATTGGAAAAAAAAGTTGACCGCCCTGTTACATGTATGGGTAGCCCCCCAGTTTAATATTTGTTTCGTAATTTCACATCATATTTATATAGCGGTTCATAACGTACACCTTCACACCAAATTTAATAATTGTAGTGGTCATAGTCTCCGAGTAAATCGGCTGTGACATACGGACAGACGGACGGACGGACTATAAGGGTTCCGTTTTTGTCATTTTGGCTAGGGAACCCTACAAAATGTACAGTATTGCGATTGTACAACTCGTCTGCAAGATGCGTATATGCTATTTAAATAACTCTAACACAATATGGTGCAGACTAACGTATTCGCCCTAAGTTATCATCAACTGGGGACCCTACCCTATCTGACCTACCTCTGCCTACCGGCAGAGTTGGGCAGAGCACAAGAAATAGTACATTACGATACAAGGGTTGTAAAACAAAGAAAGGCCGATATCACAGATGTTTGAGGCCCGAGCCGCAGGCGAGGGTCATAAATATGCGAGAGAGGGCTTTCTGTTTTACGACCCGTGTTTGGTACACAATTTTACGTCACCACTTGGCCAAAAAGTGAGTTTTGCTGCGCGTCCGGAAAAACGCGCTTTTTGGCAAGGTGTGGCGTAAATTACTTTTCAGTGCCACTTTTAGCTATTGCAGGTTTATAGGTGGAGAAAATGTGCTATAATGCCTGCCCCTTTTGGTAATATAGTCGTGACTTAATGTATGTATGTATTATTAATTGGGAAATACCCCTTTTGATTCCCCCCGAAACCCCTCTTGTATCCGCGCCTGACGTTATCTAAATAATATGCAAAATAGTTAATTCCCGGGAATTATCGTCAACGTTTTTATACTGAACAATGACGATCAGTCCAAGAACTCGTGATTCATCAATGATTGATCAACTGGTTTAATATTTATAGGACAAGCTACAGCCGTGAATAATCAATAAATGACCATTTAATAAAGGTCCTTTTAACATGGGTTTGTTTATAAACAATGTTTCTCACTAGACGTACCTATATTGGATACGCAAAAATAGTTTCAAAGGCGAAAAAGTCGTTCTTATGAAATTGTATCAAATTCTACAATAAAATTCCTAAACACATTACTGAACTTAGCAATTCTAAATTCAAATCTCTAATAAAACAAACACTTATTTCAAGAGGATATTATAAGATAAACGATTACATCATGGATAGGGAGGTTTGACAGTGATAGCGTTCTGCGCGGCTAATCTATCGCGAAAATAGGTTTTCTACTGTAGCATTGTTATTTTGTAGTAGACTGTAATTTTATATTTAACTATACAATGTATATTGTTTTGAAAAAATGACACCTCGCCGAGTTTCTTACGCCGGTTCTTCTCGTGGCAGAGGTTTATTTTTCCGAACCGGTGGTAGTTTATTGACGTTCATAGGTGCCTGTAATATGCCTAAATCAAAATCAAAATCAAAATTTTTTATTGCTCTCTTAATGTGACATAATATTACAAAGAAGTAATAAAATGGACCCCGTAAGGGCACAGCAATACTAACTTATATCTAATTATATTATTAATAAACAAGATATAGGTAGAACTTAAAAATATTACATTTTGTATACAAATCCCTCGCTTAAATTACAGACAGGATGGTAAACTGAAAAATGAACACTATGTTTTTTTACTCACATTATCAAAAAATTCCTGTAGCGTGTAAAAGCTTCTTTGCACTAAATATGTACTTAATGATTTTTTGAATAGGTGAGTTTGCTCTATAGATTTTATAGTTAGTGGTATTTTATTATATATTTTTATACACATCATATGTGGACCAGAGTGATATATTTTTAAGCTAGATGTAGGAAGGGCAAGGTTGTTGTTATGTCGTAGATTTAAAGGTTTTACGTGACGGTCTTTTGCTTGTAAGAAAAAATGATTATGGGTTTTGACAAAGGTACATGCTTCTAGGATATATAAAGATGTAAGTGTTAGAATGCCAAGTTTTTTAAAATGAGGCCTGCAACTTTGAGTTCGTTTTATATTAACTAGGATTCGGATGCATTTTTTTTTGTAAAATAAAAAGGTCATTCGCATTTGTACTGTTGCCCCAAAGCAGTATGCCATATCGTAATATAGAGTGAGCATAAGCATAATAAGCGGATGTAGCGGTTTTTAAATCTGTTGTCTTTTTTAGTTCGTACAAGGCATATGAAAAGCTGGATAATTTTGAGCTTATTTTTTTAATGTGGTCCTTCCAATTAATATGTGTGTCGATATTTAGTCCTAGCAACGAAAAGGTGTCAATGCATTCTAATTTGGTTGTATTAAAGGAATAGTTTATATTTAAAGGTTGTTTTTGGTAAGGTCTGAACTGCATTAATTTAGTTTTAGTATAGTTTAATTCTAAGTTATGGTCAGTTAACCAGGAATCTAATTTGTGTAGGGTGTTGTCAAGATTGAGCTTTAAATCAGTTTCGTTTGAGCACGGAAAAACTACGGAAATATCATCTGCGAATAGAACGCTTGGAGTTTCTAATATATTAGGCAAATCATTAATATATATAATAAATAGTAAACAGCCTAACACACTTCCTTGTGGAATTGATCCAGTCACGTCAGCTTTATTTGATTGTATGTATGTAATGTTTCCAGTTTGGTTATTATAATATTCTACCTCTACATATTGCACTCGGTTTTTGAGATACGAGTTAAACCATTTGTGCGCAGTTCCTCGCACTCCAATACCATGCAACTTCCTCAATAGAACATCATAAGAGACCCTGTCATACGCCTTGCTCATATCTAGTAAAATACCTACTGCATATTGTTTATTATTGATTATTTTTAATATTTGATCGATATATTTGTAAACTGCTAAAGTTGTAGAGTGGTTTTTCCGGAATCCATTTTGATTTTCGTTGAAAATTGAATATTTTTCGCAAAATGCATAAAGACGTTTGGACATGGCTGTTTCGATTATTTTAGAGAAAGTTGGTAAAAGAGCTATAGGACGGTAGTTGTTACAGTCGGTTTTATTTCCTTTTTTGTGTACAGGTTTTATAATTGAATGTTTTAGTGGATCCGGGACGACACCATCAGCGAAGGATTGGTTTATTAAAAAAGTTAAGGGTTGGGTCAATTCGTCTGCACATTTTTTAATAAGGACTGGTGGTAATTCGTCATGACCAAAGCTGTGTTTATTTTTAAGGTTACGTATAATATTATGTACTTCGCTTATAGTAACTGGTTGTAGGTAGAAGGAGTTGGGAGTGGGGTTAAGCACGGGGCGGCCGAAAGCGTGCCTGTACGGGGTGCCGGCGGCATCGCCGTCCACGCACTTACCTTTCTGCGCACTAACAGATATAAAAAAGTCATTGAAGTGGTTTGCAACTGTATTAGGGTTTTCAGTTATACTATTATTAATATTTAATTTTATATTACGCCTGTTTTTTAGCGGAAGTTTATTTGATCGTTCCTTTACTATGTGCCACATAGTTTTTGTAATATTATCTGAGGCTTTGATTTTATTGATGTAATGTAATTTTTTTGATTTTCTTACTATCTTTTTTAGCAATTTTTCGTAACTCTTATAGTAATTATTTAAAATTGTATTATTTGTATTTGAAATCAATAATTTTAATAGTCGTTTATTCCTACATGACATTTTAATACCATTGGTTAACCAAGGCTTCTTTTTGCAATGATTTACTATTTTAACTTGATGTTTTGGAATACATATATCGAGAGTTTTTTGAATAGTGTGTGAGAATGAATTAAAATTTGTATTAATAGCATTCCCAACATTAAATATAGAGTTCCAATTAATATCTGATAAGTTGGATTTGAAGTATTGAATATTTTTTTCTGTAAATTTTCTTTTGTTTGTAATCCATACATTTCGTTTATGCATTTCATTATTATTATTAGGTATGGTATACATAACACCTTTATGATCGGAAAAGCCGTATTCATTAACAGAAACAATATTATCTTTAGAATGGAAATTAGAAAAAATTAAGTCTATACATGTAGAGCTCGTTTCCGTGACTCGTGTAGGTTCATGTACAATCTGCTGAAAGTTATAGCTTTTCAAAAGGTCTTCTAATGTTGAAGTCGACGAGGACTTTTCTAGAATGTTGACGTTAAAGTCGCCGCCTATAACAATATTTTTCTTCTTATCTTTTATTGTAACAATCTGTAAGAGATTTTCTAATGATTCATAAAACAGGTTTGTATTTCTATGACTATTAGGCCAATATATAACTATCACTAACAAATTTAAATGAGAAATTTCAACAGCACAGGTTTCGAATGTAAATTCTATCGACAAAGCAGTTATATCTTTACGTTCAACAAATGGTATATCATTCTGAAGAAACACACACACGCCGCCTCCTCCGTGGGTGCTCCTGTTAAACATGGAAGTTACTTGATATCCTTCTAATTGTAGTAAGTCTATTTTTGATTGTGTAATCCAGGTCTCTGACAAGCAGATGGCATGTATATCTTCGTCTTCTGTAGCAGATTCAAGTAAATGTCGTTTGTTGCTAATACTACGAATATTTTGGAACAAAATTCGGAATTTAGAGACGAAAAGTATGTTTGGGTTTGGTAGGTCGAGCTCGTAGATTATGAGGGTGACTTCGTTGCCGAGTCAAATCTGTACTATAAGATTGGTGTTGTTCTGTGCTTTGGTATTCATGGTTATTGTTGTTATTGTTGTTGTTGTTGGACTCGCTACCATTTTGGCTGGGTATTGATTCTTGGGTCGAGTAACTTGATATTGTGATGGATTTCGTTTCAAAGTTATGAATGTGCATCTTTCCATTTATTAATAATTTATTATTTTTAATTACGGCATGATGGCCATTTTTTCGAGCGTCTATGAGTATTTCTCTCAACCTTCTTTTCTCTTGCATGGATTTTTCGTCTAGAAATTCAGATACTGCTAACCCAGTGTTCTTAAAGTAGCGGTTGTTTTCGAGCAGATGTTTTGCCATTTTTTTACTTAGTAATTCTATTACTACAGGTCTCTTCGGTCCCCTTCTCCCTATTCGGCCTATTTCTTCTATATAGCCCGCAAGATTAACATGCAGTATGTCTTGGAAGATATTAATCACCCGTTCGTACAAGTTGCGCTCAGTTTCCCAATAATATTCATCTAAACCAAAAAGAATGATTTTTTTACAGATTTCGCTGTTGGGCGTAGATGTAGGAGTAAGCCATTCTTTTTTCTGTGTTTCTTCAATGGGATTTAGTAGTTTTTTCTGCACCTCGTTTAATTCGTTATGGAGCTGTTTGTTTTGGGTCTCAATTTTTTTTATCTGTTCATTTATTTTAGTAATTTCGTGTTTTAAGCCTTTTTGTTCTTCAGAAACGGTATGATTATTTTGAACTATCTCAAATTTTAGTTTGGATAACTCAGTGGTAATTTCTGCCATTATTGCCTGTTTTATTTCTGTGATCAGTGATATTCTGTTACTTGCAAACTTTTCATCTAGCAGTTTCTCGAATTGCTTTAGATATATCTTATTACTTCCCGAAGAAGTCGTCGCCTGTTGGAGAGTGCTGTTATGGTCGAGTGTTTCATTGTGTAAAGTATCGCCTAATATAGTATCTTCGCTGGTCGATGTTTCATCGAAATTTAGCGCTGGCTTTGTTTTCATAGCTTTGCAGGTCTTCCTTTTTGGAGTAGGGAGTACGTAGAGTGGTAGACTATCCCGGGAACAAACTGGTGTATTCGAGTTATCTTTTTTGGGCATTTTACAGCGACATAGTTGACATATCCACGATTGTTTGTGGTCTGCGGTCATTGTATTATAAAATCGCTGAATAGAGACATTTGCACAGTCTAGGTCATAGTGATGTTCACATAGCATACAGGTAAGGAAGCATCTATCTTGGATTTCTTGAGAACAGCCTGAACATGTGTAATGCATTTTGAATAACAGCGCCCTCTTTTGCACTATAGAGGCGAACGTAATTAGACTGAGTTTTTACTACAGTCTCAAATTGTTAATAGCGCCCTCTAGTACCAGCTGGCGTCACGTTCGATAATGTTTAATTGTTCGCCTCTAGCTGTTCCTTCTAATGGTTAGTGATAGAACTGTTTTACGCTAGATGGCGATAGCGTTGTATTTATTTTAAGAAAAGTCATTTACTTTTTTGCTTATGTATATAGTATATTTAATAACTACTTATCAACTTGGTCAACTTGGTTGGTACTTATCTTGAAGACATATGTTGTTCAATAAGGATTATATCCTTAATTTACAGTTACTTCTCAGTTTTCCGTGTTTGCTCACGACGAGCTGTGATTGGTCAATAGGTTTGTTTACATTCACTCGCGCGTCTTTTTTGAATTTTTAACTGGCAAATTTTTGTTACACTGTATTTATTATGGATATTATATTCATTTAATGTTTATTATATAAGTATTCATTGTTCAAAATGTCTGCAGAGGATAATGTATGTATCATATATTGAACAATATACACATTTTAAACACTGGGACACTGGCTGGATATGGTGCACTATTTTTATCTCACAAAGTCCTTAGATCGTAATAGTTTTTGGAGATAACACTTATCCTTAATATTTATAGTTAGTTTCATTGAATTAATAGGTTTTTGCACATTAGAAAACACTAACTAATTTTTAATAATTAATTTGCACGAGCTTAATGTTATTGTGACGGCAGCGCCAGCCTAATTTGAAGAATGAATTACTTTTACGTTTTTAGCCACGGCCGGGCGCTACTTGGCCCCATAAAGTCTACAATCCTTTTATTATTTTGAATGGGATTGCGTTTGACCTTTTTTTTAAGAGGGGAAAATGCGTTACGCATACAACCAGGGCGCAGGGACAGGCCCTGGTGGTTATGTGGGACTCTCATATCGGCTAATGAGGCTTATGGTGTACCAACTAAAAACCCCTCTATATGTCGCCTCCGTGCTATAAGGCGATGCCACGGGAACGCCGTAGGCACACTTCCGCAACCTCGCCAGCGGCCGTCCGGACTCCGGACCCGACTCTGGTGGGAGCAATTTGACCCACTTCCTCCTTAGGGGCGCGCCGAAACACAGCACGCCTGCCACTCGGGGACCCTTGTGTAGGTGACAGACGTCCCCGTGCCTGTCACCCACAGGCACCCTTATGGGGTAATCGGCGATTATAGGCCACCCGCCGTCTCCCCAATTGCGTTTGACCCTATTCTAACCTGATGAAAAGTTAAGACAAGTTCTAAGATGGAACACGCTCACCCAGAAGATGCCTATTCACTCTTACCTTGAAGAGATCGAGGTCATATGCTTCCGGAAATACAGACGCCGGAAGAGAATTCCAGATTGAAGCAGTGTGAATCACAAATGATTTCTTAAACCGCGAGGTGCGGCATGGAGGGAATTCGACTACATGTTGGTGGAATGCTATACGGCGCCTAGTACTCTGTTAAATAAAAGTCGAAGGGGGATACGGTCATAAAGCTTAGCGGCACACTCTCCAAAATATAAACTATAAAAAAAATCCAGACAGGCGACCCACCACCGATGCTCCTAACTTTGGAGCTTGGTGGCTTTAATACGATTATTGCAAAACAGACCTAACCTAACCTTATGACTTATATCTGATTTGTATATGATCTGATATAAAGAAAAAGACAAAATATGTATGTGTTAATTTATTAGTTGCAGATATTTTAACAGATGATACTTTACTTTAAAATAATTCACTTTAAATAGAAATTAAGAAACCTTTTCATAAATTTATTTTTTGTTTTCATAACCGAACAAAATAGTACATTTCGATGCTAGTGCGGAAAGTATGTCATTTCTTCACGAGTAACGAGGGATGCCACGAGCCGCAGGCGAGTGGCAACACTCGGGACGAGTGAAGAATGACATTTCCGCACGTGTATTGAACGACGTTTTTTAATACAGTTGCGAAAAAATAAGAAAAACAACAAGTAATATTTATAAAAACAATATCGAATGTTGCCTTTAGAAACTTAAAACATGCTTGCAGTAAGTAAAAACGCCTCTTCTTTGACAGGCGTTTCGGCAGCTATTCCGTTCCACTCAGACAACTTATTAAGAACGGTTTTTCAATATTCAATATTAAAAAATAAACGTGTTATAATGATGAAGAGGTAAGTAATAAAATATGAAATGTGTATATTTTTCGTATTCTGATATTAACAGTAGGTTTTTATGTTGATTACGACGTTTAAAGGAAACTAATATTTAACACCCAGCAATAAGGAGTCATGCATTGGAACAAGCATAAATTTAAAAAAATTGGAAAAGTGAAAAGCACTAGTGCGCGAAAACCAACTTTCCGCACGCTAAACAGCTACGTAAAGTAGCACTTTTTGAGCAACTGTATTAAAAAATAATTTGTAATTTCGTTTAAAAATAATCACATGTGCCTGATGTCACTCATTTCAACAATTGTTTGTCATAAATGTCATTATGGTTCGGCGGAAAAACTACAAATGTAGGATGTAGGTATAATGTAGGATGGAAATTGTGGCTGTTTAAAGTAATTTTAAAAGCAAGCGTAGAAAAGAAGGCATTTCAAAATAAGTAAAATTGATTTGCAAACGACACAATCAGACAGAAAATAACATGACATTAACAATCAAGTATTTGATTTATCGACGTGAAGTGGCCAGTTACAGTTAGTGGTACGTAAAAGAGGTACTAGAAGCTGTTCAATGAGATCTCAGTTCACATCAAAAATATCTGCAACTAATGCATTAACACCTTATATAGATGTTATATAATGCAGCTTGGTAGCACTATATCTTAACCGGAGGTGTAACAAAATATAGTACCTACAGTCTTAAATTAAAGTTATTTCATAATTTTCATGCAACGAACTTTTCCTAATCCATAATAACATAATTAGTGCGACTTTAAATATCGTCTTTTCTATATTCGTCAATTGAATAATATGCCTTTTCTGCTAGAAGAGCAAACAGTTTACTTTTGAACTAGCTGTTGCCCGCGACTTCGTCCGCGTCTTCGCTCTTATTGGTCGCAGCGTGATGTTATATAGCCTAAAGCCTTCCTCAATAAATTGACTATCCAACACAAAAAGAATTTTTCAATTCGAACCAGTAGTTCCAGAGATTAGCACGTTCAAACAAACAAACAAACCCTACAGCTTTATAATTTTAATAATAATAATATATAGTATAGATAGCGTCAGATTTTCAGCATTTAAAATGTTTCTAGGTAACTTATAAAAAAAATGAGATTATATATTCAAATAGAACCCGAAAAGTTCACAGTTGTCCTACTTGTCATAGTTCCACTGTTTGTTATTTTCCTCAAATTATGTGACACATACATTGGGGTAAATAAACGGTTACCCGCCCAAATAAAAGAGGTTGTTTATGGTATAAGCCGCCAAACGTTTAAGACAAGTTCTCAATTTAGCTGCGCAAGAGCTTTATATTATAGCTGCGTAAGGGACAGGGGGCCTACTCCGAACTTCGAAAATCAAACTTCGTTTCTTGCCGTCCCTTTCACTCTTGTGAGCTCAAAATGCAGTATGCCGCAGTAAATTAGTTTTACTGTAACCAATGTAGTGCCGGACTTGGCACCTTTTCAGAGAATCTACGGAACTTGGCACCCATTTAGATCTCAATTCTTTTGTCGGTGAAGACGACAACCACGCATCACATATTGAACTTGGCTGCCATTTTCACATTTATGTTTTTGATGGGATATGATTCTTACAATTCAGTAAATAATCTATAGGTACGTATTTAAATATCGTTCCACTGAGGTAGACCCCCGTAGACCGGTTCAATGTTGCGCTAAATACCAGTCTAGTAGGTTGTAAACAAATCTATAAAACTATTACCTTAATCACCTAATAACTTGCTGCTAGGTTATTAACAAAATGGCTGCGTCTAGCTATACTATACCGAAAGTGAAACCACGCATTCGGTTGCATTCGGTATAGAATCAAATTATAATATTGTGAATAATGATCGAAATGAGAGCTACTATTAAATATCAAATGACATTTTTACATAAGGGTGAAAATCAGGGTAAAAAAGTAGTGTGTACGTATAGTATGTTCTGAGGAAATAATTGCATCGCCAAGGAAGCGAAGAATGCAGGGTTATGAGATAAACAGGGTGTTTTTATTGATTTCCTTTCCTTCAAGCCTATAGCCGTGTATTGCCATAGAAACAACGTAGCATATTTAATTTCTCAAAATTCAGAAAAAAAAATATTTTTTTCATTTTCATACAAAATAATTAATTATATCACCAAGGGTGAATGACAAACGGCCTTAAGAGTATAACAATTCGGAATTCGAATGACACGTACGTCAACATTGTTTAATTGTTAAGGAACTTTTATACTATACTAGAGTATACTAGGGCTGTTAATTAACGGAAGAGAATTCTTGAATATCCTCGAAATGGTACGAATTGGGATATTAGTGTCTTAGAGAAGATTACTTTATTTTATCACAGTATTTTGCCCTCGCAATTAACGGAATTAAATAAAAACACTCTGTATATTTCTTTATGAAATAGGAGGCAAACGAGAAGACGAATAGCCTGATGGTAAGCGATTAGCGCCGCCCATGGACACCCGCAACACCAGAGGGGTTGTAAGTGCGTTGCCGGCCTTTAAGATGGGAGTTCGCTCTTTTCTTGACGGTGTGAAGGAAGATTTGTAGTAGCAAGATAATTTCTCAGATTTTATGCTGATAGAAGCAGGGATGTCTGACTACTCTACTCTCATTTGGGTTGCGTCTTATGTGGAAACGAGTTGTATACCAGCAGGCCATCGTGGTTTGCATCTCAGTCGCATAGCATGGAAATAGCCTCGTGAGAGACGGACCGAAGTGAATATACTCGGGGATGTGGGTGCGACTCACAAGCGACACATAGGATACGCGTTTGAAACACAAATCGCTTGGCGATAGCCGCGTGAGAGATAGGCCATTTAATTTAATCGTATGGCATGTCGTAACACATATAGAAAAGTCACAAATGCAACTCCAGAGTACCAATCCACCTAATAGCTTCGTCGTTCAAATTGATCAGGTCTTCCGGTGGTCGATCGGTATACCGGGTTAATGGGTACTCTTGAATAATGTGCTGGATGTTTTGCTCATCGGCACCACTACACAGAGAGCGGAATCCACCTTCAACAACAACAACAATCTGTATAGGGCATTGCGACCGTGGCCGGTGCACATTCTATTGAGGCACCACCAGGTTTACCTCGGTAGATGAAACCCTTTTAATTTGACACCCGGGATAATCCCCGAACCAACTTCCATTGCCGGTTGAGATTGAAGCTCTCTTGCGGGAGTGTATGGGCAATGGTGTAATAAGGTGGATGCCTAGACTTCAAGCGGCATCCTACAGGATTCATAAACACACTATGCATAGGGAGGCTGAGTTTATTGCTTTTTTATTGGAATTTCTAGCGCCAGAAGCATTTATACAATAAACGCTGCAACATCGTGAATAGTGACATAATAAGTCGTCAGAACTCCCGAGAATGCGCTGTGTTGAGAGTGACTAGAGTGAGCCACCCCCCCTACCTGTCAACACAACGACTCTTAGTATCACGGCACCATTTCAGAGAATCTACGGAACTTGCCACCCATTTAGATCTCAATTCTTTTGTCGGTGAAGACGACAACTAAGCATGGCATATTCTTAATATTGAACTTGGCTCCCATTTTTACATTTATGTTTTTGATGGTATTACACATGGCTGCTGTCCGCCAGTTCCTGGGGTGAACTTGGCTGGACTGCCGCGTGTCTAGATTTTTCCTTTTTTATGTGTAACTTCCAATTAGAAATGCCTACGTTCTTTATTATTCATAACAGGTCCGTTTACTTCCAGAATCAAAAATGGCGGCGAGTGTGGATCACATGACGATTTTACTGGTCCTGGCTGCCTCTGCGAACTCACAGTTTTTCGGTAAGTTGTTCTGGTAGGTGTCAAGGGCACCAATATATACAGGATGTGGGATGTAATGTAATGGAGCAAAAAATTAAACGGTATACTATTGAGCTCTCCAGCAATTATTTCCAAATGGTTCCTTTTAATTGAAAAAAAAAATTTTTTTTTCGGTTTTTTTTTTTCTCAAATGTAGCTGAAGTATATGTATTTTTTACTCTACTGGATTGATATTAATAACTATTTATTCAAAAAACACAATATATAGTCTGATAAAAACATATACCTATAATAAAACTACTATTAAATTAAAATAACTAAAACTAAACCTTAAAAAATATAAATAAAATAATTAATTAAGGGGAGGTCGTCAAGCGAGTTAGCGTTTTCGAGTTTTCTAAAAACAATCTGAAACGTAGAAAAAGGGTTTTAAAAATTTGAAAAAATTATATGTTTTACTTAAGGATCTAGTCTAGTCAAAGTTGCACTCAGATACACGATCTAATGAACTTCGCTCGATAGAAAGAGACCCCAAAGTTACTCCTTTTTGTTTAAATAAAGTTTTTGAACTAAACTAAAGCCATTCAGTATTTCTAGACATTTTTGCAGAATTTAAAAAGATAAAATGATTGTATTAATTATTATGTTTAAATACCTACAAAATGCGCGAGCGCGGAGGCTCGGCAGGCCCGATCAGTCGCGCGCTGGCGCTTACGGACAACGGACCTGTGTCAGTTTTATCCGCGACCGTTGCGTGCACCAAACAAGCAGTTTTTGACGAATTTATATAATTGTTGCAAATTATTTAAGAAGGGCAATAAAAACCCAAATGAAAAAAGTCGTAATTATTAACAAATAAATTATGGTCATAGTGCCGCAACATAAAAATGACAGTATAACAACTGAACTGAACCCCTGCAGAAATGGAACCAAAGTTGGTAAAATTATAAATGAAATGTTTATTACCAGAAATTGTAGATATAGTAAGAGATCTACTGCTTTGCACTTGAATATTTTTTTAAGCTATGAGCTTCAACACATTAATTCCAGCCGTCTTTTTTTTAATACCACGTCAGTGGCAAACAAGCGTACGGCCCGCCTGATGGTAAGCGGTCACCGCAGCCTATGGACGCCTGCAACTCCGGAGGTGTCACATGCGCGTTGCCGACCCTTTTAAAATTTATACACTATCTATCTTTCTAGCTAATCTTCTTTTAAAAGATCTACCTATTTCCAGGTATTTCGTGGTAAGTTTGGTATCATTTCATTATACCATATTGATTCTTTTATCATCATTAAGTAAAAATCATTTCTGGTATTTATTTTTAAAAAATACGGTAATCTTTCGCATAAATAGTATAAACTTCGCAATGTTTTTTATGCTTTGAGAGCTAATAACTTTTGACGAATAAATTAAACCGCCAAAAAATATTATGTCTGTATTTTATGTGGCACTCTTTAGGGGAGGCTTATGTCCAGCCGTGGACGTCCATCAGATGATATGATGATGATGACGATGACACGCACACGACAAATAAATATAACATCCTGTATAAATATAACACAAATAGATAAAAAATTGCATGACCTATTAAACAAATCGAGTAGAGAGGTATAAGACATATTTCTTAGGTTCTTAGGTTTCACAGATTAAATAACGAATTTCAGGGTTGTACTATGAATTCTGTTTTTTTTTTTCATTATAATGGATCCTACCGTAAGTTCGACTTTCAATTATTTATTTACTACCTATTTATTAAAAAATTATATCAATTACATATTAAAGTTTAATCATAATTAATACATTTCTTAAGTCAAAATACAGTTATATTTCTATACTGTGACCAGTATGAAGCTAGCGGGGTCATCCGAGTTCACAGTCGCTTCGTCCGCGCGGGCTTGCTATATACCTACTCTCGCAGGACTAGAGGCACAGAATAAGGAATAGTACACTAGAGGGCCTTAAATATGAGACTAGCAGGGCTAGTATGATCGCTTATATGTCGGACATATAGCATTCGTCCCGTACTGTCAAGTATGTAAGTGCGAGAGGGACGAATGCTATATGTCCGACATATAAGCGATCATACTAGCCCCACTGGGCCTCTTGGCAGTGTGCACATCACGCAGGCAGCATTCCCGCGCTGAACTGCTATCGCGATTCTTTGCGCGAGAAAGCCACCGGCGCGAGGGTCGCCTGTCGTCTCCCTCAACCTTCATAGAAATTAATTATTGTATCATTGTAGAATTACCATTTTACAAATTACATAACCCCTAGGTGACCGAATCCCTTCTGCGCATGGTATTACTACCGCGCAAACGTAAAACTGACAGTATTTCGTCAAGTGAGGAAATCTCACATCAGTAAACTCGCGTGAAAGAACAAAATACCTATCAGCTATCACATACCGATCCGGCCCGGCAAAGTCGGAAAGTCGGCAAAGATATTCGTGACTTGTTGGTCGACATTTAACTTTTACCTCGGTAATTCAACGAGGATGAAGCCCATATAAAGTCGATAATAATTGGAGGGCTGTGTAAAGATTTTTAGGGTTCCTGCGTTGATACGCTCGCGCCATCCCACCTACAGGTGACCTCTGTCAAGGCGGGGGCTGCGGCGACAACGGCGGAACAGAACAAGCGGCGCAAACATGCTGCCCTCGGTGAGGGCTACATGTTTGCGCCGTTTGGGGTTGAAACTCTGGGACCGTGGGGGCCCAGCGCGAAATTCCTTTTTAAAGAAATCTCCCAGCGCCTCACAGATACCTCAGGTGACCAGAGGGCTGGCAGCTACTTCGGCCAGAGATTAAGTCTGGCCATCCAAAGGGGTAACGCTGCCAGTCTTCTGGGCACCATAGCCCACGAAGGGGACTTGGGGACCATTTTTACGGTTCCGTAGTCAACTAGGAACCCTTATAGTTTCGCCATGTCTGTCCGTCCGTCTGTCCGTCCGTCTGTCCGTCCGTCCGCGGATAGTTATTATATAACAATAGTTTATCGTTTAGATGTACCAACGAGCACTTGAAGTCGATAGGATACTTGATACTTGACTCTTCTTAGTTGAAAGGTGGTTGACATTTAAAATAAAACACCGTCCAAGTACGAGTCGGACTCGCGCACCGAGGGTTCCGTAAAAATATTTTTATTATATGATGTAACTAAAAATTTACGACTTTCGCAAATTTTTATTTATCTGTGCTATGAGACGTTGCTTCGTACAAAATTTCAAGATTCTAAGTTCACGGGAAGTACCCTGTAGGTTTTGATTTCCTTGCAAGTGCTGAAAATTTGCGGCATAAACGTCTGTATCTTTTGATTGCGTTGGCTTAGAAGTTTGATGTTTTCACAGCTCCAAAGGACAGTAGACCTGAGCATTTGATATGAATTCCAGCTTGATACCTCCACGCGTTCCTTAGAAAAAGGGTCTTGACAGACAGACGGACAAACGGACAACAAAGTGATCCTATAAGGGTTCAGTTTTTTCCTTTCGAGGTACGGAACCCTAAAAAAAACCCGGTAAATTGCGAGTCCAACTCGCGCACCTAGGATTCCGTACAACGATTGTGTACCCATCGCGAATATTTTGATCACATTAGGAAAAATAAAATTAAAATAAAATAAAAATTTATTGATTCTCTACGATGTTACAGTAGTAATATAAAAATCATAAAATAATAAAACATAAATTTAAATCGTAGGGACCCCTCGTCGGGTGAAGGCCTCCTCCAGTTTTTGCCAGTTTTTCCTGTCTTGTGCCTTCAGTGGCCAGTCTTTGCCGGCTGTAGACACGATTTCATCGAGCCATCTTTCTCTATACTTTCCTCTCCTCCTTTTTCCCGAGGGACCACGCCATAGGGTGATTATTTTTGCCCACCTTGTTGTTGTGCAAATGTTAGGGCGTCTATTATTCCAGTTTTTTTCCTTATGTCTGTATTCCTCTTTTTAACCGACTTCAAAATTTCAAAAGAGGAGGTTATCAATTCGGTTGTATGTTTTTTTTTTTATGTTTGTTAGTGAGTCCATAACTCCGTCATTTCTTAACCGATTTGGAAAATTCTTTTTTTTATTGTAAGTATATATATCCAAGTTGGTCCCGTTTTTGTCCAAACGCAGTTCTGATGATGGGATCCATGAGGAATTGAGGGAACTCCTCAAATCTTCAAGGCAAACATATAGTAATTTTTGTGTTTTTATCAACAAGTCAAGCATTTCATCCAAAAATGTGACATTTGATGAAGTGGAACTGCTGATGATGATCAGAACAGAACTCTTCAACGGCGAAAAGTTAACGTTTGGCGATTTGTCCTTCTAGCTGTGTTTGTTAAGCAATTTCTATTTTCACGATTGATTTTTGTCATGCTCGAGTTCTGATGATGGGATCCACTAGGAATCGAGGGAACTCCTCAAAAGCGAAAGGCACACACATAGTGATTTTAGTATTTTCATGAACTAATCAAGCATTTTCATTCATAAAAGTGACATTTGATGAAGTGGAACTGCTGATGATGATCAGAACGGAACTCTTCAACGACGCGTAGTTAACGTTTAGCGATTTGTTCTCTTCGTTTTGTTTGTCAAGCAAGCAAGGTTTTTTTCATGATTTCATGAGGAATTGAGGGTACTTAGTCTTCTACCATTATAAACATACATTATAGCCATTTTTATTTTATTGTATATCTATCTAAGAGTGCACCATCTAAGTATAATAATCTTTTACCGGCCATTGGTGACGGTCTTTTTTTCTTAAAAATTATTGTGGATAAGCTTTAGGTTTAAAATACTTCGTTCCATGGCACGTTGACAACGTTGTATTTTATTTCGCGTTATTATGTGGTACTTCGGTACCTCGGTACTTCGACTCCGCGCTCGCCTCGCAAAGGTCCGGTACACCACTGTCCCGTGAGCGGAAAAGACATACAAATAATAATAGAAACAAAATTAAAATTATACGAAGAATAATAAATAATCTCAATACGATTTCCTTATACTACTAAATTAAATGACTTAATCCTTTTTACATTCGTCACTTTTTAATCGTCAGTTGCTTTGAGGTGCAGAACTAGGTGAATCTGTACCTCAAGATCCTTTCTTTTTTGCAACCGGGCATTATCCAAAGAAGTGTAAATAACTCAAATTATAACATCAATCAATCAATTGTAAACCGTAATAAATACAAGGGTCTCGGCAGCTTTGTATTCTTTGTACCTTAAGGGT
This sequence comes from Notocelia uddmanniana, assembly GCA_905163555.1. Lineage (NCBI taxonomy): Eukaryota > Metazoa > Arthropoda > Insecta > Lepidoptera > Tortricidae > Notocelia > Notocelia uddmanniana. Next base: position 2,481,019 of record LR991078.1, on the reverse strand, counting down.
CGAAACTCTAGGTCCGTGGGGCCCCAGCGGCAGCGCTATTTGCTATTTGCAGAAATTGCGAAGCGTCTGGTTGACCAAAGAACTGGCGATTTCCTCGCACAAAATGCCGCCAGCATCCTCGGTACAATGCCTCAAGAGCCTATCTTAGATTTAATTTAAGTTAGTTTCAACGTATCAGCATTGCGATACAGAGAGGAAATGCCGCCAGCATCCTCGCTGCAATGCCTCAAGGTACCGTTTTAGATTTAAGTTAGTTTTAATTTTCTTTATATTATTTTGGTTAAGATTTCTTGTATATATTTTCGTTGTAGTTAGTTTTATTTTTAATTTATATTAATGACACAATAAAAATAGTTACAATAAAAATGTGTATTAACCAAACACTTTAGGACACGCGCCCAAGCGCGGGATAAGTTCGTGTGGAAGACACACTGTATAAGTACATATATTCCGGACATTTCAATCATTTTAACATATTCCTTTGTATTGTCAACAGATTTCTTCCCAGGATTCCAGCCATTTGCAACAAATCGACCTGCATACGGTTCAGCACTCACACAAAGACCCGACAAAATTTATAGACAGACTACCAAAGCAGAAACAACTACAAAACCATACGAAAATGACAGATATAACAACCAGTTCTTACCTCAATTTGACCTGGACAGAGACCAACAAAAGAAGAAAAACACATCTATTAGTTATACAACGGTTAAACCTAAAAAGAAAAACTCGACTCGAAGACTCACAAACGACAGAAGAAACCAAAATTTCCAGGATAACACAGAATACGATGGGAAAATAAATGCAATAGACGATTATTACACACAAAAGCCGCATTATGCAAATAATAATGGCAATTATTACACACAGAAGCCGAATTATGGGGATAATAATGGCAATTATTATACAGATAATCCTTTTAACAAAGGTGTGAGGCCTGTGGTTACCAATGGCCCTCCTATTACAAATAGGCCGGTGACAAAGCGGCCTAGTTACGGGGTTAATCCACGGCCTAGAGATGAAGATTCTATATCGTTTCCTGATGATGACACCAGTCCAGAGATAATTATAGGCCCGGATGAAGATTATATGAGTGACGTTGAGAAAAAACGATACATTGAACTGGCAGAACGAAGTGAGTAATTAAGTATTCTAGAAAAGATGTTACATACCCTAGCTAGTTAGTGATATTATGTGAATATAATAATATACTTATGCGGTACTATTCTTAAACTACAACGATGACAAACTAGCATATGGCATGCCTGATGGTAAACGGACACCGTAGCCTATACCGCGACTCCTGAACAGCCCCCCACAATACACATCATCATTGTTATCGACTCGTAAGATGCCCAACGGAAGAAAAGGGGTCGCGGGTATCTAAACCACACGGGACTACTGGTATTTTGGTACTCACAAATAAACCATCTGTCACTATTGCTCTCTTTCTGACTGGTTCGTCCTTTCCATTTCCAGAGTGCAACGAATACAAAGCACTAGGTACGAGAGCTGTGCAAGCCATCCCTCTCCTTCCGTCCCCTGAGCCGGTGGAGATCAACGTACTCAAATGCACACCCACCACAGTCCCACTGGTTGTAGGGGGTAAAGTGGTGGACATCCAGGAGTTCCCACACATGGCACTGCTGGGGTGGAGGAAGACACAGGTAAGAGTGAAGAAAAAAGACTTGAATTAAAACGTTATTTAGGTTGCGTCGTCAACTCCGATGTGGGTTGCCCCAGCACCGCCGAAAAACGACACCCTTGGAGTAGATCGACACACGCGATGGTCCCTTAGAACAGTCAGAAAACTTGCACCATAAACCAGAGTGCACGTTGTGGCTCGAATGCAGCTGGAACATCCTCAGCGAGTAACCGTAGACGGTCTTCTGACGAACATACTCCACCGCCATGTCAGCTGTGGTGGTTTAATGCGGGCACGAGTCACAACATACAACGCCTTACTCAGTGTAACAACCCGCAGGCCAGAATTTTATTACTTGGAGCTTATGACTGATTCTATCAGACACTTCATCAAGTCTATGTGCATTTTCCTGGCTGCATCCTTGAGAAGACCGGGGTCCACTTTTAACTCCTTATTCCAAGATCTAGAATATTTCTACGAAAGTGATTGCTATGTGACCTCCTTAGAGGAAGATCTAAACGGACTCCTCACTATGTATTCCTGCACCGAAAAGCTGCTTTGTTTAATATAAAGAGTTTCTTTAATAGAGTGATATACTAACCGTTTTATATCCCTCTCTTCCAGGCTGCTGGATATTCTTGGAAATGCGGTGGCTCCCTGGTCAGCGAACAATTTATCTTGACGGCTGCGCACTGCTCCTTTCAGGATCGGGACAATACCGTTGTCAAGTAAGAAACACCTATTTAAGCCATTTTATCGACAAACATACTTAACTAATTCAATGAATCATGTAATCTGATAAAGAAATCTATTCATTATTTTGGTCGGTCGATCAATGAATTAAACATTTAATATAGATTCTACACGTTGTAGTGCCAAGTTGTTGTCTACAACTACAAGTTGTAGAAAAAACACAGCCTTTGATATGCAGTGACGAGTACCACGAGCTGCGTCGGTAACCTCGAATTACTAAAAAGTGTTTCGTCCATTTCTGATAAACAGAAATTTCAAGGATGGAAACAAACGAATTTTAATTTAGCGATAGATTTGATAGACATTTATGAATAATTGTATCAAGAGATGGTCCTGCCATAAAGAAAGAACTTTCTCGTGAGTTATAATCGATCCTGATTAAAAATGTATAGTTTATATTGCTACACTAATTTGTTTATCTAAAGTCCGCCAATCTTACTGTTTCAGTGGACCTCCCAGCGCGGTGCAGCTCGGTTCTTCGTACCTGGACGACCCTGGCGCGCTGGTGGTGAAGGTCGCGGCCGTCATCAAACACCCAAAGTACAAGCTGCCTCGTTCCTACTACGACCTGGCTTTGGTCAAACTCGTCAATGCTGTCAAGTAAGTATTTTTTTATGGTACCAGCGATTGGCCTTAAGCTCACCTGATGGAAAGCGATGACAAGCCCTGAGATGTTGCTCACTGATTCAGTAATAGCCTATTCACTCTTGTCTTGAAGAGAGCCAGACTGTATGTATCAGGAAATACAGACGGCGGCAGCAACCAGTCCTTAGCTGTTCGCATTAGGAAGGAAGAAGCAAATCGCTTCGTGCGAATAATTGGTAGACTGACAATGACAACGTAAGGATGTAACCGCTCCCCACGTCTGGACGTCCGCTGATGGAATGGGGATTTCTTTTACCACGACGACGGAGTAGGTGGTCAGATATAGCTTAAAACAGTAAACCCAATTGGTGCGAAGGTCTGATTAGGCGCACTTACACAAACGCGTCGCTACAATAAATTGTAGCAGACCAGTATGGAGTCTACGCAGTAGTGCCAGCGCCATATCTTGAGATTAGGTGCCAACGTGGACTCCGAGCTAGGATACAACCGGTAAATGATGACAATAATGAGGTGGATGATGAAACTGGTGCAAAGAGTTTGGCGTAATACGAGGCATATTCCGATAGTTAGTTGGGCGTCTTCTCAGCACTTTTTATCTTGGTGCTGGTGCTGGGTGGCTCCTTCTGCAGTAGGCGCTTCGGGAGCTGAAGGCCTACTCCGAACTTCGAAAATAGAACTTCGTGTCGTGCCGTCCCTTTCACTCTCGTGTTATACACTATCCCATCAAAAACATAAATGTGAACATGGGAGCCAAGTTCAATATTAATATGTGCAATGCTTGGTTGTCGTCTTCACAGACAAAAGAATTGAGATCTAAATGAGTGCCAAGTTCCATAGATTCTCTGAAATGATGCCAAGTCCGTCACTACATTGTTTACAGTAAAACTAATTTACTGCGGCTTAATGCATTTTGAGCTTTAACTTGGCAGTTTTCTTAAATATCCAAGAGCTTTTATGGTATTATAACATACTGCATAGAAAACCCATTTAGATCTCAATTCTTTTGTCGATGAAGACGACAACCAAGCATTGCATATTCTTAATATTGAACTTGGCTTCCATTTTCACATTCATGTTTTTGATGGGATATCGTAACTTTTTGTCAATCTTCGCCAAATATGGTGTTTTTGAAGAGCGAATGCACGAGTTACTATACAAAATACCCAAATTGCTATAGGTGCACCTCAAATATATGAAGAGTACCCTCGATTTCTCCAGGACCCTATGATCAGATTCTTACCTGATAACTATGGGACTACCCCTGAAGTATACAGTTTCAATCAAAAAATAATTTTCCAAATTGGTTAATAAATGACGGAGTTCTGAGGTAACTAGCATAAATAATAATAATAATAAAACTAATGAAAAAATCACCATTTTCTGATTTTTTCTGGTGTACACGCACAATTACCAAGCTGCATGCCAAATTTCAGCTTTCTAGGTCACCTAGAAGTGCGTTAGGTTTTTGATTACTAATCAGTCAGTCAGTCAGTCAGTGGTAAAAATACCGTTTTTATTAATTTAATATTTCAATAATTATTAAACCTATATTTATTATATTTGGGGCTCTAGGTGTTCTAAAGGATCTTAATACATGTACCAAGGTTAATTCTTTTATGTTAAGTAGATAGATTTGGAGTTATTGGGGGGTCAAAAGTGGCTTCAAATGGTTCGTGTTAAATAACACACGGCTGCTGTCCGCCAGTTCCTGGGGTGAACTTGGCTGGACACGCTGCCGCGTGTCTAGATATGACGAGAAGGGACGGCACGATACGAAGTTCGATTTTCGAAGTTCGGAGTAGGCCCTCCGTGACGGGTTCCCATTTTTAGGGTTCCGTACCCAAAGGGGTAAAAACGGGACCCCTATAACCAAGACTCCGCTGTCCATTCGTCCGTCCGTCCGTCTGTCACCAGGCTGTATCTCATGAACCATGATTCGTTATATAACAACAAATACTAAAATAAAATAAAATAAATATTTAAGGGAGCTGCCATACAAAAAAACTTTTCAAAAGTTGCTCGTCAGGCGCTGGGTCTCAAAGTGCAAAATGGAAACCTAAAATCCGAGTCGCACTTGACCAAAATTCTATTTGATATTATTTAATTATATTATTACTATGCCCTATATTATGGCCTATGTCCAGCAGTGGACGTCCTAGGGCTGATATGGTGGTGGTGGTGGATATTATTACTATAAAAATAATATTCTTTTTTAAATTAAATTAAAATAGTCTGACTCGCACTTGGCCGGTTTTTTATTTGACGTCAGATCAGGTGGCTTTACAGGACCTGCCCATTAAAGTGACAGAAGTTCGCGGTGGGAAAGTAGCCTGGGAAAAATTCAAAGGAAGCCTCCGTCACGGTGGTAATGATTGGCTTAACTTTTATCAACATGCTGTTATGTTCTTATGTTCCAGGTTCTCCGAGGTGATTAAGCCGGCGTGCCTGGGGACCACCCCAGCGGTGGGCAAGTCCATCATCGCTACTGGTTGGGGACGCACTGAATACGGTAAGTCGCATCTCGCTCAGAATGTTTTATATTACTACGATTACTACTAAGTATATCAATAGTTTACAAGATGAGTATAAACAGAGATTGACAAAGAAAAATAATCGTGATTGAGTGACTTGCAACCACATTTATCATCACTGTGTACGGGACGGGGGATTGAGGTAGCTTTACCAATCAAGCTTCATAGCTCCAATAGTAGGCAGGGTAGCTATAGATCCATTTACTAAGCCGACGAATTTTAATTTTAGTTTGAAAATTTATTATAATAGTTCTAAATTAAGCAAACTATGAAGTGTGGAAGTCTTTGGGGGAGGCCTATGTCCAGCAGTGAACGTCTTTCGGCTGACATGATGATTATGATGATGAAGCAAACTTAATTGGATTGTGACCTTTTGTAGATCCTTCTAGTGAGCAACGTGTGAAATTGCTGGAAACCTCGTGGTTATAAGAGTGAATTGTTATAAATGTACATACCTACACAGTCAAGGACTTAATCATGTCTACATTTAAATTGATTCATTTGTGTTGCAAAAGTTATCCATATAAATTGTATGACTAATTATATAATAATTAAATCCTCAACTATATAACAAAATATTAGCAATTCAACCTTACGGGTGCTTCAGTACAATGCAATTTTAACTTAAAAAAAATTGCAGACCCTCTATTAACTTGAGGATGCGTTTTGTCCATAGCTAGAGACAACAGGCAGGCACCTCAACTTTAATGCATCGGTTTCTCGGGATTTAACAGTGACGAAAATCGGTTGCAATTGTTCTTTGAATAATTACCTAACTGTTGACAGGTGGCGACCAATCCCAAGAGCTCCGTAGCGTGTCTCTCCCCGTCTGGGAGATGCTGCGCTGCCAGGAGGTTTTAGGGACCTCCAGAAAGCTGCCACAGGGGCCCTCGAGCGAGAGTCAGATATGTGCGGGAGAAGAGAGGGGAGGGAAGGATACTTGCCAGGTAAGTTTATTCATTGTAACATCCACCATATCAGCCGATGGACGTCCATTGTTGGACATAGGCCTCCCCCAATTCGATGGGGGGTAAATGCCATAATCGCCACGCTTGGCATGCGGGTTGACGATCGCAGTATCTCCACCGCACTCCAGGGATGCTGCTGCCCATCCCCCGGTGGTCTTGGTCTAAGTTTTAGGACATACCCTGGTCCCCATTGTAACATGCAGTACATTTATCCAGCATTTCAGTTTTCACCAAGGCACTGGAAAATTTAGCTAGCTATTGGCTATGTGCACGTATGAAACGTCAAACGTCAAAGGTCCCGAGACAATGTCAAAACTCAGAGATGTCAAATAATGACACATGAATATTTTATTTACTTTAGTAAACGAGAAAGACCCTGTATTGGAAATTTTTCTGAAATAAATAAGAGAATAAATAAATACATACAAACGAAACAAATCGTAGGAAACCGTTAAGAAACCAATAGAAAACGTGAAAGTAAATTTGACAGTGGTCCCCGGTAAGTACACATTTCTGCCATGGTGTACGCTACGATCGCCTAGCTTACCCCCACCACCTACTTCGCACATAGCCAATAGTATTCGGCGGTTAAGAAGTCAATCCTGATATTTGTCATTTCCATACAGTTTATAACCTAAAAGTCACTTTGAGGTTATAAACTGTATAGGAATGACAGGTGTCAGGATTGACTTCTTAACCGCCGACCATTATATAACAGATTGTTGCAAGAGTACATATGTTCCATTTCAAACAACACAATACAATTTATTAGGAAGCACTACCGATTATCTATCATCTCACAATACTTCAAACATTCACGACAGACTTGTATCCATCTGCTTGTAAACAAGTCGCAATCAGCTGCTGATGTGAGAAGGGCATTAAGCAAGCTGGATGCTCGGAGTGCGGGAGATTTTCTATGAGACACAGTGCGCGCGGTCTTATCAGGTTCTTAGGTACAAAAGGTACAGCAAGTTTCACGAACCTCGACACCAAATCCGGACAATCACTGCTTCGTTGTCATGTGGTCGATGCGATCAAACGACTATCTCGAGATTTGTTTTTGTCGATGCGATCAAACAGCCAACGTTTTATCTGGAGATTTGTTTTAACATTATTATTGTTAAACGGGACTTAGTCGCGTACAAAAATTAATCACCTGAGGTGTGCCCGACGTTTGGAATGTATCGCAACATCCGTGGTCACGAGCTGACTGGCTTCAGCCTCTTCTAGCCGCACGGGTTTTCCGTACTACCCGCACTTGGTCTTTATTATTCACATTTACACAAGGGTTGTCACTCGCCCGACACACAACACTAACAACATCCATGGACAACATTGATTTGTTTTAATTCTGACTTTTGTCGTTTACCTACCTTAAGTGATTTATTAAGAAGGTGCACTTTACAGACATCATACAATACTATTATAATTATTGAAGGACTAATTATTTATTTATTTTTATTATTATTTTTATTTATTTAATTAATTATTATAATACATATCACTTACAGACTTATCCAACACGTGATACATACATGGTACAACGCTAAAAAGGAAATATAAAATTCAATAGGAAATAATTACATTAAATCTCTCAATTGTCAACTAAGTAGTACATTATTTTTCCAACAAATTTTTTTCTATATTATCTTAACTACAAAAGCATATTATTCTATATATGACCTCTGTGAATTCAGCCAGCGAACAATTGAATAAATCAATTTTAGTTGAAGTCGCGTTCAGCATTTTTATGGCTCTGCCAAGTGGCGCGTTAGCGAGCAAGTTGGTACATGCGGTCGGGCGCGCGAGCAGGCGGCCCGCACGGCACCGCCAGCCCCAGCGACTCTAGCACGGTAGGGTTATGTAATTTACCCCGTAACACCTTAAATAATTATAAATGGATAAAAGAAAAACGTAACTAAGAACTAAAACTAATCAAAATAAATGCTATAATAAGAGGTCGCCCCGAGGCATGGTTTCGAAGATGCTGGCAGCATACCTCGCTGAATTGCAATACTGATGCATTGACCGAGGAAGCTGCCAGCTCTACGGTCTCCGGTGGTGTCAGCCAGCCTATTAGATAACTCTTTTTTTTATCAAGGTTCACCCAAGGTTCACCAACAGTTGTTTACACCGATACCTTATATTTAACATGTGAAACTTATTTTAATAGTGTAACAACCAATTATAGGCAAACTCCACATGCAAAAATACCTATATGTGATAGATAAACTATGTAGAGGTATTTAAAGTAATCTATAGGTCAATTCACAAGAGGTGGCGCGGAAAATGTATGAAACTGTCATTAATTTCCTATACATTCCGCGCCAGCTCTTGTGATCGACCTATACTGGCAACCGGTTATGTACAAGCATTTTTTACAATAATAGATGCATTATATTTATATTGGGAGTAAAATGCACAAACTAAATAATCATGGTTCAGTACATTTACGCAGAATACTGACAAATGTGCCAGGTGAGTCTAAGTGGATATCCGTGACATCACTGCAGCTGTTGGCGATTTTACAAATCCTGCAGATCGGAGAGTTCCTACCTGAGACCGAATTTCTCATAAAGTAAAATATTGTTTAATAACGAAATCTTGGGCACTGGGACCCCACCCTAGCTTAAGTTGAAGTCCTTTAATGTTGAGCACCTAGGATCTACTTCATAAGGCAAAATTGCTCCTATTGACCCCCTCCTGTACATACAGGCGACGGATCCGGTCTAAGACAAATAATCACGTTCTGTCAATTTAATAGGTACAGCATGCCTTTTTAGAGTATCGGTGTCTGATCATCAAAGAATATAATACTCACCATTATAATACTGCGATATTACGAAATTTCTAGCCAAACTTACGTTTATTTTTTCTTTTTTCCAGGGTGACTCTGGTGGGCCAGCACAATTGCAAGAAGGCTGTATCTGGCGTATTGTAGGTGTGACGTCACTGGGCAGGTCCTGTGGCGCGGCAGAGACGCCAGGTCTATACGCCAAGGTCCAACGAGCGTTCGTGGCTTCACAAATATTCGGCTCACAAAACATTAAAAATAATACTAGTAATAATCCGAATTATGGAAATAATAATGGAAATTATGGGAACAATAATGGCAATTCTGGTAATAATAATGGTTATGACAATTCCAATTCTTGGGTTAACAATGCTTATGGGAATAATAATAGACAGGACGGAGTTTATGTTGAACGGCCGAATAATGTCAACTATAATAATAGAAGGCCACAGAGTCAAGATTATAATACGCAACGGCCTTATAATAATGTTAATTATGATTCTGATAGTCAAGGTGTAAATAATAGAGAACAAGACAATAATAGAGGTAAACCATATAATCAACAAGAAAATAACAGTTACAATTCGCAAGGCAATATTAATAGACAAACCAGATACACAACAACACAAAAACCAAATAGAGGTTTTGACTACAATAACGAACAAAATAGCCAAAACTATTATACCACTCGAAAACCTGACAGAAACAACAATGATTATTATAATTCGCAAAATTATGGCAGTATTAATCGTGATCAATCCATTTACAATAGGGATAATAATTTTGGATATAATAGACCTACACAACGAACACAAAATATTTATGGTGACAATAGACCATCGAGTTTTGAAAATTATTCAATAAATAGACCGTGGTGGGTAACATAAGGTGAAAACACTTGTTTATGTCTAGAATCCGGCCATTAATGTAGAGACCAATTTTCAAGAGCCGAATTTGGAAAATAGTGATTTTTTTATGATTTATTCAAACATGGTTCAAAAAAGCTTTATTCCCGATATAAGTACCTAGGTTATTTATGCACGAACAGGTAGCTGTAACAGCCCGGCTAGTATGATAGCTTATACCGTCACGTTATATGTGACGTTTCAGTACATTTTGGCCATATAACGTGACGGTATAAGCTATCATACTAGCCGGGCAGATAGCCATGTATATGAAATCTACATATGTATAACTGTTCCTTATTGACGTATCTCAAAACATAAGAGAGGACTGTAAACTGAACCCTATTTGTTAAAGTTAAACCATCATACCTCAGTAGATTGGACGGCAAGAGGCACGATGGTTTAACTTTGGTTCCATGGAAGAATGGGAAGTGCCTCCTTTGGAATGCAATTTTGCGGCGTCACACCTTGGTCGCACAATGAGGGCTGCGGGAGCGTCTGCAGAAGTGGCGGCTTTGAAAAGGCGAGATAAATACGCCGTCCTCACAAACTACTTGTTTGTCCCTCTGGCGGTTGAGACAACTGGAGGTTGGGCAGCGTCTGCACAAAAGGCGCCATGACCCTCGTTCCGGCTCATTCCTGGTGCAAAGGCTGTCCATTGCGATCCAACGCGGGAACGCGACAAACGTGATGGGCACCTTTGGGTCAGGAATGACATGGGGTGGATTCTAATACTAACCGTTATGTTTATTTATTTTTTATTTACTTTGTATAGTTCTGTATTTTAAGTTTTTATTGTTATAAATAAATTACCGTTTACTTAATCAACAATAAATAGTGACTAAATAACTATCTAGGTAAATTGTTATGTGAAATTAAACATTTGTATTAGGGTCGCGGGTGTCGTCGTTGTGGAAGTCTTTGGGGGAGGCCTATGTCCAGCAGTGGACGTCAGTCGGCTGACATGATGATGATGAAACATTTGTATTTGTATATATTTGTACAAGAGACATTTTTATTTTTAACTTTTTTCCACAAAAGTTTCGTCAAGAAAAAGGTTGAACTTACCGCCTTCAAATGAAGTCATGAGAAGAGTGGTTTTAGCTTTTAAGTCAAAATATCACCCCGTTATTAGATTCGTCATCAAATGTCTTTTTTTTGCAATACCATTGTGTTATATCTTCATGTTGTTTAAGAAAAACACTATATTTAAATTGGCGGAAAGGGGCAACTCGGTCTCTTTGTCGGGCATCGGCATAACCCTCGGCCCGACAACCATCTCGTCAGGCAATCTCTTCCTTACCGGACCTCGGCTATAATAGTACATTACTACAGAGGCCGGGACGTAAGGGGTTGCCGGCCGAAGACATATATAGACGGCCGAGCGCAGCGAGGTCGGATAGGTCTGAGGCGGGCAACCCCATATTTCCCGCCGAGGTATGTATAGTGCTTTTCTCAAACATGCAATGAAATGAACAACAAAAAATCAAAGTTTTATTTTTAATACGCATAGTGGCAGAATGTCATGTTGCCTGTGCCACAAATTAATGTGGAATGGAAATTAAAAAAGAGGACTTTGCAGGCCTAGGCCTGCACGATTTGTATGAAATTCCATTAATGACCTCTTGTCCTAGCCGCACCTGAAACGTCATACTTCGCAGCCTATTATAAGGAACATAACATCAATATTTCATTGCATGTTTGAGAAAAATATGTATCGATTTAATCCTCCGAAACCTCCACCGACATGAGAGCTAATGGGACATATTTTTGAGTAATTTGTAGACGCCCATATTTTTGCACTTGATTGTACTATTGTTGCCCAAGTATCATTATTGTTGTCAGTGTTATAACATTATTCTATGTTGCAAAAAGTGCATTACGATACAAGGGTTGTAAAACAAAGAAAGGCCGATATCGCACATGTTTGAGGCCATAAATATGTGAGAGAGGGCTTTCTGTTTTACGACCCGTGTTTCGTACACAATATTACGTCACCACTTGCCCAAAAAGTGGGTTTATCGCGCATTTTGGCAAGGTGTGGTGTAAATGTAGTTTTTTTTATTGCCGCTATTAGTCTCAATTTTAACTAGCCATACTCTGATATTGAGATGTAGGTATTTGAAATACGCTTTTAATCTCGAAAAATGTATATTTTTTTATAAGTTGTAAATATAATTTGACATTACCAATTTTTGTATTTTATTTTCACCTCTAGGCATTCGATATGATTACATTAGTGACCAAATAAAATCTACTGACTCCGTCTACTACTATTTTAAGGATCTAAAAATTAACGTCAATGAATCAAATTAAGAGCTACTAGCTTATTGCTTATGCATGCGTCTGTTGTCGTGGGTTCGAATCTCGGTTCGTACCTTTTCGGTGAAGGACAACATTGTGAACAATAAATTCAAAGGTGTATGCGAAGTCTCCAACCTGACCTGGGCCAGTGCGTGTAGTGTGAGGACTAAAACCCGAGACACACCGAATACGCGCGCAGCACGTGCGCGTGCGCGTGTGCCTCGGCTTTAAAGCTCGGTTTTGAATTTCTGGTCTTTCCGAAACTGCCGACTGTCGATTACTGCTTCATATGTCACACACGCCGCCCCGCTCTACCGCGCGGTTTTTTGGTGCGACGTGCCCCGGATCGCGTTCGCTTTACCGCAAAACCGCCTCCGCCCCGGAACGACGCTGCACCGCGCTCTGTGCGTTTCAAGCTTAATGACTATTTCTTTGTTTTTTGAGAGGCTTGTGTCCAGCAGCAGGACTTATACAGGATGTGGCCTGGGGGTCTACTCCGAAATTCGAAATACGAACTTCGTATGGTGCGGTCCCTTGCACTCTCCTGTCATACACTATATGAGTGAGAGGGATGGCATCATACGAAGTTCGGATTTCGAATTTCGGAGTAGACCACCTGTACTAGGAGCAATAAATTAAAAGGATGCTTCCTTAGAGCATCTGCAGTAACCTCTTGTGTCCAAAAAAAAATATCTTTTTTCAATTGGGAGAGTTATGACCTTCAAGTAATGGATCTTGGCACCCAGAGATTATAGCGCGGCAGTCAATGCTGATTTTGAGGTTGCTTCAAGTTATGACCCATAATCGCTGTCGCATTTTTGGTTTAAAAGAATATTTTAAGGGATTTTTTTAATTTTTTTTTATAAATTTTTAGTGTTTTTGAACAAATTGTTATTAATATCAATCCAGTAGAGTAAAAAAGTACATATAAGCTACATTTGCGAAATAAAATTCCAAAAAATCTTTTTTTTTTCAATTAAAATCATTTGGAAATAATTGCTGGAGAGCTCAATAGTGTACCGTTTAATTTTTTGCTCCTTCTACAGGCCACACCCTGTATCGACTGAATGTGATGAATTTAATGTATGCTTGACAATTTCTTAGTAAACATTTTTGAAATAGTGAGACCCTTATGCTCTTTTTCCCTGTGTCTCTTTACTTCTCTCGACTTAAGATCCTTATGACACACCAAACATGTAAATATAAATTTCCTCTTCTTAGTCCTTTTTCTTTCTCCTTTAATTTTTCCTCCACTAGGCCCTTTTTGTGTGTATATTTCTGGATGCGCTCTTCTCACGTGTTCATTATGTAATTTTTGTTTAGAATATACACCACACAAGGGACATTTTCTGGCTATACATTCATCTGGTATGTCTTCATCAATACCCTTTATATTATGTTCTTTTTGTATATGACTAACAAATGACGTGAAATAGGTAAAAATGCAAGTGCATATATGACAAGTGAAGACAGCGTCTGGTTTCCGATTTCGCATGTTCTTTAGTTTAGATGATATTATATCTGCACGAGTTATTTCGTTGTAAGATAATGAGAGGACGAGATTAGCTTCAACCTCATCTGGACTGTCCTTTTCAAGTGTCGTTTTAAAAATATTGTTTACTTCCTCATTTTTATTAGTCTTTTGAAATGGTTTTTCAATACCCAGTAGGTTGTTATTCATGCTAGTCTCTTTATTGATATTGTGTCCATGTGCATTAAAATTGGCCATCGATGATGAATCAAATAACGTGTTCTCATTCTCATTTAACCTAACCAAAGGATTAATTACATTATCAACTTCTTCTGCATTTTGAAGTTCGAATGTTACTTTGTGAAGATTGCTTTCAGTGTTGGAACTTGAGGGATTCCTACACATTTTTTTATTACTTGCTAAGTTATTGTCAAATCTATTTTCATCACATTTAGTGCTTTTTGGTGTACATATTACGGTTTCTACTCTATCACTACTTCCAGCTAATGGCGACATGATTTTCCTTTTACGTTCTTTATTACTTTCATTTCCTTCTCTTTTATTGGTTATTGAAGAAAGTAATTTGAAATATTTTTTCTTATACAACTTATAACAATTCTGAATACAACTACACACATCACAAATTACAGTACGGTTTTTATGTATTTCTATTTTATTGTCATCGTCCATACTGCCGAGTCGAGGCAACGAATATGTGGATACTGAACAATACAAAGGACAAATAAACTGTATATCCGTTTTGATTTTCCCGTTACTCGCCAGTTGCCCCAAATTTTCAATTTCGCTTACAAGTGACTTAGAAAATTCAGGGAAAGTTTCTTTGACAAGCTCTTTAACACGATTGAAAAATACAACTAGGAATCTTATATTATTTTCAGGTTTGACTTTATTAATATCTTCTTCAACAACTACATTATTTTGTTTTCTGTCACATATATCGTTGTTTTCAGACACAATATGTCCTTTGGCATTAAAAGGGCATCCATTATTTTCAATATTGTTGACAAATGTATGACTTCTATGACTATAGCGATCTTGCGTTGTATTTTTTGTAGCTAAGACATTTGTTTGGACGTGAGGATTTAGCATCCCATTTTGGCAAACGTTGTTGGTACTCAATATTACTTTATTTGATTTATTTACTTTAATCGGAACTCCTGGTTTGTCAATATTAATCTGCATTTCAGATTTATTGCCCTTCAATACAGTATCGCTGCTTCTAGTATTATCCGTAGTTGTTCTATAAATGTCAACCCTTCTCTGGTTTTCCTCATGCATGAGATTTCTCCTACTTAATATAGTTCTAAGTTTACTGCCATCCATCTCATGTCTTGATGTATTGGCCACGTTAATAGATTCAGGTCTACAAGATAGATTCAAAATTGCTTCATCATTTTTATTAGCATCATCATAAGCATTAAAATTACTCACTTGCGGTGTATATCCATACATGCCTTCTGGATAGTAAGACTGCCTCGTCAACACTGGCTCTCTAAAAGCACTAGTGCTAACTAAATCAGGCCTGTAAAGATGAGTCAGTTCTGACCGGTAAGGGTCCAAGTTTAAAGCCGGTCCATGACCATTGCTGCAATGTCTGTCTAATGCTGTACGATCGTAATCAAAGCTTCTGATTTCGGGTCTGTATGCATGCCTGCTCATTTTCCAATAATCATCTAATACATCATCAAAATGAGCGTGGTTGTAAGGGAACCTGTTCAATGTAGTATATCTGTATCTACAGTCGTCATTAAATCGTTCATCCTGATGAGAATGATTGTATGTGTCTCTGTTCATTATATGTCTGCATTGATGAGCGTGATTATATAAAAATCTATTCATTGATCCACAGTTATAGCCATCATCTAATTCGGCTAGTTTTAAACCATGGTTGTTGTTACTGTAAATTGTGCCATGTCTATAGTTGTAATTATGCATGCTTAAAGCTGGATCTGGTCCATAATTATAGCTATTTGTCTCCCTATTGACACGTCTATATTCATCCAAGCTTAGAACTTCTGGTCTGTGAATATTTCTGTGCGCATTTCTGTTTATTGCAGCATCTGTAAGTTTATCATTACTTAAATGGACTTCTGATGGAATATGTTTAGATGCATACCTGCTAACAGAGGCGTAATATTCATCTATGCTTATTGTGTCTGGTTTGTACGAACCGATCTCGTGTGGAACGTCAACTCTGTATGCTACATCTGCTCTCCTTGGTCTGTAATTATTTCTATCCGCAAAATGTGATTTGTAGTCGTCTATTACATATCGACCCTGTAAAACATCTGATTTACAACCAGATCTCTCTGTAGGTCGATTTTCTTTAGCAAAAGATGCCACTCGATCTCTTGAAATATCTATATCAACTTGATTTTCTTTTTCAAGAAAGGCCCTCGATTCTTCTAATCGATTTCTGTTACCTCCATTTACAAGATTATTAATTAATTCTCGATTATCACTTCTTCGTGCCCGGTAATCTTCTGCTTCATTACATTGTTTACTTTTAATGTATTCTTTTCCCATTTTATTCGCAACTGTTATTAATTTTTGTACTGAATTTTCATAGTCATCATCTTCATCGATTATTTGTATGTCATCATCTAAATTATGATCATCAGTATCATCACTTCTATCTGGAATGGTAATAGATTTGTGTTCCACGCTGTTGCTCTCTTTATTATTTTCTATTGGTTGAATATCATTAGCAATATTGTTTTCTTCGTCATGGTTTTCTTGTTCATCATAAAAATCTATTACCAAAATGCTCTCATTGTCTTCGTCCATTTCTACCTAGAAATATCAATTCAGAACTTATTAAAAAAAGGTACATAAATTTCTTTGCATAGTTTATCATATGCATACCTACGAAAGGGGAATCAAGTGATTTTGAATGTTTTTTTAATACAACGACGGTGGCAAACTAGATTACTGCCTGCTTGATGGTAAGCAGACAGCGTAGACTATGGACTCTCGCGACTCACAGGAATCGCACGCACGTTGCAGACCCTTTATTGACTTGAGGATTCGTTGTGTTGACAGCTAGAGACATAAGCAGGTCCTTCACTCTCAACACAGCGCATCCTCGGGAGCTCTGGCGACCTTACTCATTACCAGGCATATAATACCACATACCTATAGAGAAAGCAGTGGTTTTTTTATGATAGACTGACCAGCGATTGGCCTTAGTCTCACCTGATGAAAAGCGATGACAAGGCCTAAGATGTTGCTTACTGATTCAGTAATAGCCTATTCACTCTTGTTTTGAAGAGACCCAGAGTGTATGTGCAGCAGTGGTGTTCTATGGCAACCATCTTCTGTGAGTTGAAGGTACTTCCCCAGTTGGGCTGCTTCAAATATATGCGAGATGTTGTTCCGCTGTACCCTACACCAGGGGCCTTTCAGCTAGATATACGATTTTTTCTAAAGAAACGTTAGTTTCACTTGTTTGTACCAGATGTCACTGTGTACATACCATCTCTATCGCACTTGCATATTTGAGTGACAGAGATGCAGCAATCGTGCGGTTAGTTCTGACTAAATACCACACGGCGCTACGATCTATGTGGAGTATTTCACAGATATATCTTTATTTATATTGTACTTTGTGCCCTACAAATGACTCTCTTAAGTGCTACATATTACAGGTAAATTACTTTTGAGACTTTTTTGCATTTGTAGTTGTGACCTCTGTAGCCAGCCTCACACTCTCTTTGACGTGTGTCTGTGCACGTCAACGTGTACGTGTGTCCCCGTAAATATACCACAGACATCAGAGAAAAGCAGACTTGCAGTATTAAGCTAGATGATTTTCCATATAGTTGTCTCTTTAATCCTTATGGTGCACCAAAATGAGTTAGAATGCGACAGATAATACAATCATTTTCGGCTGTTAACAAGTTGTCTCGATTTGCGAGCACACCAGAATGTTAAATCCCATATAAACTTAACACACCATAACGTCAGTTCAGTACAATTTTCAGTTATGAATAAGGAGACACTGACAGATGAAGACGTGTCAGATGTCACTTGTCTGTCTCACTTAAACTTTCTGATTTGTACATTAGTGAGAATAGATCAGACGTACATCAGCGCTCGTGGCCCAGTGGCACCCGCGTACTGCGTGCGGTATGCGAGGTTAAGCAATGTCGGGCGAGGTCAGTCCTTGGATGGGTGACCGCTTTGAGTGGTTACTAAGTGAGCGCTCCCGTGCTTTGGAAGGCACGTTAAGCCGTTGATCCCGGTTGCTGTCTTTGATAGCAGTCGTTAAGCCAAGTTAGAGGCCTCCGGGCGGCTTGAGAACTTCTAACAGTCAAAGTTGCCCACTCACTTGACAAGCCTATTCCCAATAAGGTCGGTTTCCCCCTCGGGTTGGAAGGTCAGATGGCAGTCGCTTCCGTAAAAACTAGTGCCTACGCCAATTCTTGGGATTAGGTAGCGGACCCCAGGCATTCTTCAGGATGCAACTGTACTGGGAATAACGCTAGGAGGATGATGATGAGATCAGACGTACAAAAATCGTTCAACTTAAATGAGGGGATCTGCTTTACTCCGATATCTGTGAAATATACAAATACTACTACAGATGCAAAAACGTCTGAAAAGTAATTTATCTGTACACACATACCATTACATTATACATTATAACACACGTTCCATTATAACTATATATATATTCATTATTTTTTATTTCATAACTCGTAATTCAGCTGTTCTTTTTCTATTTCTTTTTCCCTATTGTTTCCATGTCCTGGCGTTTGGTATCCACTGTAAGTCGGACATGTGTGTGTACCTATATTAGTGAGAGATTAGTGTGATGTGTACGTACTATGTCGCAATCTAACGCATTTTGGTGCACCATAAGGACTTAACGAGACAAAGTATATGAACAACTTAGAAAAGTTGAAAAACCCCCGACATTTTCATTTCAAAGCTCAATATCTCAAAAACGGCTGAACAGATTTTCATGACACATAAATAAATAATAAATAATAAATAAATAAATATAAGGGGACATTTTTACACAAATCGAACTAGTCCCACAGTAAGCTCAACAAGGCTTGTGTTATGGGTACTAGACGACGATATATTTAATAGATATATACTTAAATACATAGAAAACATCCAAGTCTCAGGAACAAATGTCTCTGCTCACCACAGAAACAAATGCCCTTACCGGGAATCGAACCCGGGACCTCTAGCTTCGGAGGCAATGGCACTACCAACTAGGCTAACAAGGCCGACATGGCTAAGAACACTCGGGATAAAATTATCTATGACACAAAATAAAACTACTTAAAACGAAAATTGGTTCATCCGATTGGAAGCTACGATACCACAGACAGGTACACAGACATACACGTTAAACTTCTAAAACCCCTCTTTGCGTCGGGGGTTAAAAATCATCTGGCTTCATAATGTGCTGCTTTACTATGAATATGTCTTTGGGAAACCATGATTCACTACATATTATTATATAGGTACTTTTGTGAGTGAGCGTAAATGTTCTATAGAAGCGTTTAGAATATACTGGTTTTACCTACCATAGGTAGCTGAGATACCAACCTTTGTAACTTCAACACTGCACTTTTTAAACCACACTTGAAATTTTGTTTAAAACATGAGGATCCCAGTTGCGTTCGTTGTGAAATGCGACAACAGCAAGATAACACAGGTCATAGGGCATCTGGCTTAGTTACACAGTTATAACAGAACTGCCAGTTTATTACGGCGTGCGCGCTTGCTTTACTCAACTCCGTACTCGAGGTGGCGCCAGCGTGTGATTTGTTTGAGAACGCGTTAGGACGATTGATGGTTGAGTGCAAGAAGGTAATTGAAAGTTATTCAACAAACAAGAAAAAAGGATAATTAAAACAACGACTATTAAAATTAAACTAAAAATAAATTAATATTAAGAATTGAAATACCTACCTATAAAAAAAAATATCTCCCAATTATAAAAAGAAAACCCCATCTAACAGGTCCACCTGCGGCATGGACCACCTGCGGCGTTGCCTCTCTGCACCGCTAGGGCGATACGCTGAGAGAAGTACGCACCAGCCCTGGGGTCCCCTGTAGAGTCGACCAGCCGAACTGACAGTGCCCTAATAAAAGCCTTCATGTCGGCAGACCAAGGGCCCAGCGTCTCCACTGCGAGCGCCGCAAATTCGTAGTCCTTAAGTAAGGAAGAGTATTTGCGGCGCTTGAGAATAAGAAAGAGACTGTCCCTATACTGTTTTTAATTATGTTATGTATGTTGTATTATACGTGTTTCTTTAATTTACCCTATAATTTGTGCCGTGTTGGCTATAGCTGTAAGGTGAAATTTTTATGTTAAATAAATAAATAAATAAATTACTCTACTTAAAACAGCTCACGAAGTGTATGATGTTAAGGGCTGTAACTTGTAATTGATAACTCGAAGTCGGGTATAATACTAAACTTTATTCTAAGGATAATCATCTTATAGGGTAGCTCGCCGGTTCTCGTCCGATTAGTGGAGTTGCCAACTTTGTGACGGGAAAATAATATGTTGAACTATAGCAATTTATACGAGTAATATTTCTTTTTAATGGCAATATACTCTATTTTTCGCCAAGTTTAAGTTTTAACTAATAACATACACCGTTATTCTTGTAAAAGATGTTAAATGAAAAAGTATGGTTTTTGCCGGTTCTCGTCCGATTGTCCCGGTTCTCGTCCACGCGGTGCCAGTTCTCGTCTATAGGAAAAGAGGAGTGATTCATACACTCAAAAACCAATTTCTGAGTATAAAACCTTTGATGCGTAGGTACTTAGCTATTTACCTTACAATGTTTTAATAGTTGGCTTTTGTTATTAAGAAATAAAGAAATGATCAACTTATTTTTTATAGATATAAAAGGTAAATAATTATTGAGTGAGCAACTGTAGCATGCAACTTTCAATCTAGAGGTCGCGGGTGTGAACCGCGGCTCGCACCACTGGCTTATTTAAAAAAACTTGTGTACGAAATATATTTTTAAATTTAATAGCAGTTTTTCGGCGAAGGAAACCATCGTGAGGAAAGTGGTCTCATCCTAACTAGGGCTAGTTTTCCCTCTGAGTTGGAAGGTCAGATGGCAGTTGCTTTCGTAAAACTAGTACCTACGCCAAATCTTACGATTAATTGTGAAAGTGGAACCCGGGGTCCTTAGAGCATAACCAGGAAAAACGTTATGAGGATGATCATGCATAAGCATTTGACCCCTATCTCAGCTGATGGTGATGAGGTCAAGGGTGTAAAACGCGTACCTAGATAATACTGCCCATTCACTCATCTTGAAAAGATCTAAGTTGTAAATAATGAAATGGGAATAGAATTTCCCGAAAATTATTCCACTCTTTAGCTGTCTTCGTAAGATAACTAGAATCAAAACGCTTCGTGCACATCAGAGGCATGTCAACATTGTTGTTAACAACATAAGGGTCAAACCATGTCATCCACGCTTTGTCCTAAGATGCCAAAATGGTCAGGGAGGGATTAATTCGTGTAATCCTAGCACACCGATATGCAGGCGAATTTCCTACGATGATTTAGACATTGCATTTTAGCTTCAACCAAGTCCAAGTTAGGTACTGATGAGCTTCCTGGCACGCTTATCAATCAAAGCCAAGCCAGCTGATATTAAGCAAATCCATCTCCGAGCTGGCAGCAGTACTGCATATACCCTACCTGTACTTAATAGTTTTATAATTTGCCGCTTCACCTTAGAGAGGTTGTCATGTTTTTGCTGGGATCCTGCAGTTTACACCAAGGATTTGATGATTCGAGCAATATATAAAATGAACCATAGAGACTCACTTAGAGATAAGTTCAAGAACATTAATGTAATGACATTGCATTGTCAATACATCTATGATAATATTGTGTATGTACATAAAAACATTGTAAATTTCAGGAAGAACTGTGACATACATAATATTAATACTCGAAATAAACACAAACTCGCAGTGCCCACCACTCGCCTACAGAAAATTAGAAAATCATTCATGGGTAATGGTGTGAAGTTTTATAATAAGCTTCCAAGAAATGTAACTGAATTATCTATTAATAAATTTAAAAATTATGTAAAGCGTCAACTCATATCGAAAGCATATTATAGCACACATGACTACATGAATGATAAAACACCGTGGGATTAATTGTGACTGAAATATTAATCATTATGGCGTTAGATATTAATATGATCTTTTTTTTTTGATATTTTGATTTTATTCTAGAAACTGTCTAGATTTCTATTTTTTATATATTTTTTATTATTATTATTATTTATGTTTTGACGATCCTATTGTGAATTTTACTACAAAATAATTTCTTACTTTGACATGTCTACAACAATACAATATTTATTTTGAAGAATAATAATAGCATCAATAAATTGCTCTAAATAATTAATTAATATATATGTTAATACATGTTATAACTGACGATTCGAAAGTGCTTGTTGCTAGGCCTATTTGAATAAAGAATATTTTGACTTTGACTTTGACTTTGACTTTGGATTCAATGTAGGACCCAAAGTTCATATTGGACATGCTGCTCATGCCAAGGAGCTGTAGATGGTCAGAAGTTGGCAAATTGGTATGAATACACTCCGGAAAGTTGGGAGTCGAGAGTTCGTTCACTCTGTTTAATAGTGATCAGACACGTCTGTGCCTTGGATGTATTGAATTTGACTTTATTAGCATCGCCCCAATCTGAAACTGCTCTAAAAGTCAATTCCGATTCATAATATCCTGTCAACGAGATTGGACTACATCTTTATTGGCCTTTGCTTTAGAAATATATCTGTCTACAACAGTGCTATCATCGGCATACCCACAGGTACCAGTCATAAGTCGTTTATATGCGATAAAAATAAGGTAGCAGGCAGAATAGTTCCCTGAGGGGCACTGACATCTAAAGCTATTTGACTCGATGTGTAGCCTTCTACTTGTAAGACCACACGGGTCAATTGCCCGTTCAGGAAATCAGCTATTCAGTTGCTTAGGCTAAATTATATCCTGATATATATTCATAATAAATAATAGACTGATAACCTGGTGAACAAGCTTCCTGCTTGTGAAGCTTGTTCACTAGGCTAGCATACCTGAACCTTAAGGCCTACCGTGAACTGAAAACAAAGTATCTCGCTCTCTGTCAGTCGAATATGCAAGTGCGACAGAGAGTCAGATACCTCGTTTTCGGTTCGCGGTGGCGCCCCTGTCTTAAGCTTTAGAGATACCTCCTGTTGCATGTGTTGCTATAACGCCTAGAACCAGGCATATCCCACCAAAAGTTATCGTGAAACAATACTTCCCTTTTGTAAACTCCCCGTGTAAGTTGTCAGTCATTGCCACAACGAATATTGAAAGAAAGAAAACACCGCCATATATAATATTTACGTAAAATAATTGTAGAATAACTTTTATGCTCGACTACACAATGGGCCATGATGATCCGATGTAAAGGAAGCAGTTGTGCGTTAAAGGGAGATAGACATATTTTCATCTCGTTCCACCGTATGACTGCATCCTGTACGTTGGCCATCATGGTCCATTGTGTGGATCCGGCATTAAATAGGTTCTAGATTTGTTAAGATAAAGTAAGAAAGAAAATAATTTAATTCAATGTTGATTTCCTATCGATAACCCCCGCTTACGTCATCGTACTCTAGTCTTGTTTATGGCTAAAATTTGACAGCTAACGTCATCAGTAAAGCAGTGGACCTTATGTACCTAATACCTATCATCTGTATTCATTTCAATAATTATTCTGTACCTTGATTATCTTGCTGCAGCTTGATCTGATTTCAATAGACGAGAACCGGACCTACGCGAAAATCCAGAAAAATGACCCCAAGCCGGTTACCCGTCCACGTAGACGAAAACTGGCAAATACGCAAAATTGATGGTCCGGTTCCCGTCCACTAAATTTATGCAGGTTTTAGGTAAAACAAGTATAATTAACACTCACTATTGTCTTCGTTATGTATATTACTAGTAATATGTGCCAAAAATATCACTGCAATTAGTTAATAACAATAACAAAACTTACTTCAAAGTTTTCCTTACACACTATTTTTTCTGTAGTTTGGCGTGGTTTTCGAGGCTCTAAAATGTGGTGTAAACTTTCGTTAATTATATCTTAGCCACACGTTGTTAAATAATGTTTGTTTATAGTTAGCATTGTAGGTTCGGTATTAAGGAACGCAAAGAGCCAAAACTTGCGCGGGTAATTGTTTATATACTCCTATTCTAAGCATTTGTAAGGAAGAAGTCACTCGAAAGGACGAGAACCGGCGCTGGACGGAGAACCGGCGAAGCTTACGACAGTTGACCTTACTAGACATTATAGGTAAAACTTAATGCATTACCTTTATGGCTATTAATTAGTATCGGGTATTCCATTACAAGGTTTATTGGTATTATAATGTGCAATGAAATATAATATTAATTAGGTTTTTCCTCAGGTGTTTTATTCTATTATATATATGCACATGTACACACAGAGACACAAGTGTGTCTCCACACACACACACACACAACACTCAAACTAGAATAAAATAGAAAGAAATTAATTTTGGAGTAATAACAAGAAAGTACAAATGATATAAGGCTTAAATAACTAATAATAATTCTAGTCTTGTTAATATTGGTTAATAAATATACCGCCAAACACTATCATTTGAAATAAAACGTTATGTTTGTGTCGTAAGGCTTAATATCGAATAAAAGGAAATGGTACTTAAATAACTAACAACTTTAAAAAGATGAAAAACCGCCTACATTTTCAAAGTTCAATATCTCAAAAATTCTTTGAAAATATTTTTAGCCAGCGGAGGTCATTTATACTGGTGTTTCCGTTCCGTACAAACACACTACACTGCCTATCGCTTTTCATCAAGTTAGCAATGCAATGTGTTATTCCTTTCTTAGTAATACACGTCACGACTAGTGATGTTCCGATGATGTTATGGTCTATTACCGATTTCACGTATTTTGATTCGTACCGATTTTGAAGAATATAAAAAATTTAAGATTTCTATTTTATTTTATTTTAGTTTGAGTAGGTACTAGTTATTCTGTAGAATATTAGTTTTATTTAGTTGTTAATTTCTTAAAGTAAATTAAATAGCACGACTTAGTAAGAAGTAGTACTACTAGTAGTTTAAATACATATATGTTGTGTGGGCTTTTATTAGAATCCTCTTGGTGAACAGTTGCGTCCAGTGTCACGAGATGGAGCTGATGATAGACTTCGAGGAAGTGTGAGGGAGCTCGGAGCTGGTTTGAGATTAATATATTTTGTGTGGGCTTTTTGGAATCTTTTTGCTGAGCCGTTGGGTTCAGTGTCACAAAATAGGGCCAATGATGAACTTCGAGGAAGTGCGAGGGAACTCCGAGATGGTATGAGATAGATACACGTTGTTTTGGCTTTTTAGAATCCTCATGATGAGCAGTTGGGTCTAGTTTCACAAGATGGGCCTGATGATGAACTTTGAAGAAGTGCGAGGGAACTTTGAGTTCGTTTGAGGTTGAGATATGTTGTGTGGGCTTTTTAGAATCCTCTTGGTGAGCAGTTGGGTATAGTGTCACAAGATGGGCCTGATGATGAACTTCGAGGTAATGCGAGGAAACTTTGAGTTAGCTTGAGATTAAGATATGTTCGGTGGGTTTTTTAGAATCCTCTTGGTGAGCTGTGGGGTCTAGTGTCACAAGATGGGCCTGATGTGATGATGGACTTTGAGTTAGTGTGAGGGAGCTCGGAGCTGGTTTGAGATTTTATTAAAGTAATGATAGATCGTTTTTTTACTAATTTAATGTACAGTATACCTACCGTAATTTTTCCAAGAATAAGTTACGGTACCATTTAGGCGGTTTGCATTAAACATGTCCCATCATTACATATGCCGTGTGCAGCCAGCACACCCACCATTCTTCTTAACACTTCGTCATACTTTGGCGACTCGTGTCGCGAACAAAATGAGCAAGATTTATGCAAATCTGCTAATGGGGGTGCATATGCCCATTGCCGACCGTTGACATATTTAGTTATAATAAATAAATAAATAAATATTGGGGAACAATCTTACACAAATCGACCTAGTCCCAAACTAAGCAAAGCTTGTACTATGGGTACTAGACGACGATATACATACTTATATAGATAAATACATACTTAAATACATAGAGAACATCCAAGACCCATGAACAAAATCCGTACTAAATGCACAAAAATAATGCCCTGGCCGGGATTCGAACCCGGTACCTCTAGCTTCGGAGGCAGTGTCACTACCAACTAGGCTAAGCAGGTCGTCAAGTTAGTTATTTAGTGCTATGATTTTTTTTATACCATGTCGGTGGAAAACGAGCATACGGTCCGCCTGATTGTAAGCTGTCACCGCAGCCTATGGCCTGCAACTTCGAGGGTGTCACATGCGCATTGCTGACCCTTGACATATTTAGTTATTTTTTGCTGTATATTTTTTCCATTCGCCAGTACGTTCCCTCTTCATGCATGCATATAAGTATATCTTGTGCATTCTACATTACGCATGAACATGCCTAAAAACATTTTATTCTTTATACCAAATCAAAAGATAAGTATATACGCCATGTGAAATTGTTTACCTAAAATAAATTGTTTTACCGGTAAAAACTCTCTATGAAACAGCCAATGGCAGCGACGTTACCGACCTCCCCGCGACCCGCACATACAGCTGTGCTACCGCGAACTTCGAAAATCGAACTTCGTGTCGTGCCGTCCCTTTCACTCTCGTGTTATACACTATACGACGGAAAGGGACGGGACGGTACGATACGAAGTTCGCGGTAGCACCCCAGCTTACTTTGGTGAGTGATTCGAAGTAAATCGGTCATAGGGGCAATCTAGTGGGAGGTGATCTGTGGGCCCAAACGAAGCAAAACTTGTGCTATGGCTGACGATATACATACTTATATAGATAAATAAATACGTAAATACATATATAACATCCAAGACTCAGAAACAAATATTCTAGTTCATCACACAAATAAATGCCCTGACCGGGATTCGCACCCGGGACTATCAGCTTCGTAGGCAGAGTCACCACCCTAAAGTGGTCCCCGAAATCTAAAGACGAAGCTAGTGTTGTCTGATAAAAGGAGGCCACACAGCGAGGGTCAAGGCACGGGATGCGCTGATTTTCATTGGATCTGATAAACTAAAACTAAATCTTAAAGTAAGGTAACCTAAATCTGTCAACTGTCGATTACTGCTTCATCCTGGGCACGTCACACCTAAAAACCACGCGGTATTCGGATGCCCGATAGAACGGAGGCGGCGTGTGTGACATATGAACACAGATATCAGAGTAAAGCAGATGCGCTCATTTAAGTTGAACGATTTTTGTACGTCTGATCTATTCTCACTAATGTACAAATCAGAAAGTTTGAGAGAGACAGACAAGTGACATCTGACACGTCTTCACCTGTCAGTGTCTCCGTCTTCATAACTGAAAATTGTACTGAACTGACGTTATGGTGTGTTAAGTTTATATGGGATTTAACATCCTGGTGTGCTCGCAAATCGAGACAACTCGTTAACAGCCGAAAATGATTGTATTATCTGTCGCATTCTAACTCATTTTGGTGCACCATAAGGATTAAAGAGACAACTATATGGAAAATCATCTGGCTTAATACTGCGAGTCTGCTTTTCTCTGATGTCTGTGCATATGAAGCAATAATTGACAGTCGACAGTTTCGGAAAGATCAGAAATGCAAAACCGCCTCCGGCCCGCACCGCGCCGCGCCCGCTTGCTTGTTCGCAAGCTTGATGTAAGTAGGTAGTACACTATTATTTCAACAAAAATACAACGGTCACAATGTTCTCTGAAATAGTTCACACAAAAACCGCACCGTGCTAAACGTTGTACTGCTAAAAATGTTTATATTGCCACACAACCAATTGAGAGGATATTTACAAAACAACATCACTAGTTACGCTAGTCGGACCCTATGTGAGAACAACTTTGTATGGTCGCAGGGGTCAACCAGCGTAGGCAGTTATGTATTGCTGTTTTTGGAGTTATTCAATTCCTGTACTGATACCGAACGGTACGGTACTGAAAAGAAGTAACGCCATATGAATGGTATAATGACATGTTTTTTTTTCTTACGTACAGCTATGTAGGCAGATGAATACTGATTGCTTATATCCCAGAAGTAAAAATAGTTTTAAATGAACGCTTTTTTAGTAAGTGTAGGCATTGTTTAAATGTGCGAGTTCTGAAGTGCTAACGCGGACCGAAAACTAAATACTGTTGCGCTTGCGTATTCGAGCGACAGAGAGGGAAATACGTCGTTTTCAGTTCGCAGTAGGCCCTCGTGTGTACATACGCTTTTTACGCCCATACGTCAGATGTTGGCGGAAACAGAAACACATTAGATGTTGGTTTTACAGTGATGATAACTATTGGCATATAATATTGGCTCTGTGAGCTGTATTATCGAACCTGTGGGGCTAGTATGATCGCTTATATGTCGGACATATAGCATTCGTCCCTTACTGTCAAGTATGTAAGTGCGAGAGGGACAAATGCTATATGTCCGACATATAAGCGATCATACTAGCCCCAGTAGCCCCACTGTTCACAAAAATTCAAGAGAATCGGTCGAGAAACGCGATCTGTAGAGGAGAACAATTGGAAATCCGGAAATAAGAAAGTATTTTTGTCGACCCTGAAGCGGGGACCTCACAGACCCAAACTTCTTGGCCTCCGACACGAGATGTCGCCACTTGACCCCATCCCGCGTCATTTCCCGCCAGTTCACGGTTCGCGCCAGGGGCCTTTCAGCTCCATAAATAAGAGTGTAATGACTTTCAGCTCGAAGTACGAACTTTTCTAAGGAGATGTTAGTTTTAACGTGGGCTGCCCATCATACTTCACCTAAAGCTTTGCTCCCACGCCCCATACAAATTTAGTGGTCCTTTTGATCCCACCAGAGATGCTCATGGCAGCCTACGTGTTAACTTGTTTGTAACAGATGCCACTGTGTGCTATCTCTATCGCACTTGCACATCGGAGTGACAGAGATTCTTACTAAATACATGTTAATATTATCACAATACACGGATGTCAATATTATCGCGGTATTCAAAATTGTTTGGATTTTGCTTCAATATTCATCAATATTCACGTGATGCGTATCGCGATATGAGTGAACCGCGTGATAATAATAACCGTGTAAAAGGCCCCAATAAGTTATCGAGCTTCAAATGACAGGAATGCGAGTATTATTTGGTAAATATTATCACTCAGTTATTGTATTATTGAGGCACTGGTGCTGTACTCACACGATACAATGTATCGATATTTTATCCATACTGAATCACGGCTGATACTATATACTATTTTAGATACGTAGTGTTGTTAGCATGTAGTTGAATTCTGTGATGAGTAAAGAACCAAGAAATATGTTGAAGCTACTTGGATGGATTACTAACACCACAGCCCGTGTTCGCTTAGGATGAAGTATACTTACCGTAAACCTTTTGCCAACAGTGTGACTCGTATTATATTTTTAGTCGACGAGCAGCTTCTAGGCGATGTGTCATTAAAAATCATCAGGCACTTGTTTTATTATGTAATGACAACTCTATGCTTTATTTTATCGTACCTATGTTTACAATGTCTTTAGTAAGTTGTAAGCTGGATACTTCGTCGATCATATGGAACCCCTACGAATTGACGTATGCTTTACTTCTTGAGCAGGTTCATAAAGCATTTTCATTGTTCCTTTGTAAAAAAAAGTATTCGGTTTCTAAATATCTTTTCGGTTCCCTTGGGTACATATCCATGTCATGTAAACGTTTTTATCAATTAATAAATATTTCATAATGAATTACTAATCTTAACTAACGTTCTTGTAAGAATCTTAACGGTTTTAATATATAACGCCCACTTGAGATGTCTATTCTATGTTGTTTTTTAATGAACGAACACGCTTGCAATAATGTAATTTATATATAGGCCGTGTTAATAAGAAATTTGTGAAACTAGTAAATGGGACGGGTTACGCATTTGATTACAAAAATATATACATGTATATATTCCGGAAATAATAACAGTATCCTCCCATCTTTAAAAGGGTGAAACTTTCT
Source organism: Notocelia uddmanniana (assembly GCA_905163555.1). Classification (NCBI taxonomy): domain Eukaryota; kingdom Metazoa; phylum Arthropoda; class Insecta; order Lepidoptera; family Tortricidae; genus Notocelia; species Notocelia uddmanniana. The sequence goes on along the minus strand of LR991078.1, from coordinate 2,450,868 downwards.
GGAAGTCCATTGAACGCAGTCTCAATTCCAGAACTTTTAGTTCTCTCGTTCCAAACAATATCCCTCTAAAAATATATAGTAACAAAGTTATCTATTTCTAAATTATGCGTCTTTATAAATGTCAACAAACATCTATTTTTATGCCTCTATAAAACGAATCGGACTGCAATGGACTTGTCCTCTGATGGTTAACCCCAACGGTCGTTGCTCTTCAAACTCCAGACGACCTCAAAGCAAGCATTCCCAAAGCATACAATACTTGTTTTTGGCTACCAGCAAAGTCTGATCCATGGTACAGAATAAATAATAGTTTTTGCACCCAGGAATCGAAAGACTATTGCCATTTTATCACTTCTGGTCATGAATAAGATATTCGTCACGTTCTGACAAGTTCGATTGCGAGTTCGAGATTGACGGGAGTCTTATCCATGATCCACGACGATATCATCTGTCTAATAAACAAACCTAATGTTTGACAGCTAGAAAAACTTATCATGGCATCTCGTTTTACCACATAGCACGTGTTCTTTTGTCTAGTTGGGGTCGTCAGGTATTTGCGTCCTCGTCGTGGTACAACGCCGGCTATGGTACGAATGTCAGTGTCAACTGTCATTGCCAACTACGTTTGAGTAAATTGGACCCCAGCACGGCTAGCACAAGACGGCGCGCGAGCTATATCGCGCGCGAGATAGACTACCTGTCTCTTTCCGTGTGTACCCATTAGATAGAGACGGATAGTCTATCTCGCGCGTGATATAGCTCGCGCGCCGTCTTGTGCTAGCCGTGCTGAGGTACATGAGGATCGTAGTCCGGGAAAGAAACTTTCTGTTGTTCGAGAATTGCACATTAAATCCTACACTATATATTTTTTTGCAATCTGATAGAACATTATTTTGGGATAATAAGTCAAAGGTTTTCCCCAAAAAATATATTGAGCTTCTCCGAAAAAAAAATTTAAAGTTTATTTTTTTCATTAAATATAAACATTAAATCCTACACTAGTGATTTTTGATCTAAAGGGATAAACATATTATTAAAAACAGTATTTTAAAAAATCACCTCTTATATCGTAGAGCATATATAAATAATAATAAAAATATTGAAATAAATTAATAACAGCTATACATTAGTTCAAAAGTTGGTGATTTTTGACTATACTGTCAGGACAATTATTTTACCCATTCTTAAAAAAGAAAACCACCGGGGATTTAATTATTTCTATTTTTTAAACAATTTTAACTGATTTTAGTACAGACGCATTAATTCTACAGTAGTTTTTTTTAATACACCTTATGGCTATAAATTAAACCTACCATAATATCAAATTATCCCTCGTTTTCACACTGAGCATTTACTACAATTGCCAAATTATTGATTGTCGAAATAAACGTGATCGGCGTAGGGCGCGTATCAACAACGTTAGCAAGGAGAGCCTAGGTACGATACGATTCTAACCTGACTGCACAAGGGTTTTCAAGCGTTTGCCCAGTAGATACGTCTCATATTTGAATGGCGCCATCCGGTCGGAAGCGGTGTGAATAATTATTAAATAATTTTATTAATTATGTACCAAATCGGTTTAATACAATTACAAATTATTGTAATGTATAACATATGAGATGTAACTAGAGTGCTCAGCCCGTTTGGTGTATGGGTACACATCACATCAAAAACATTATTTACCTACATGTGAAAAAATGGAGAAAGATTCTTATACCTATTTACTAAAAAAAAGTTTTGAGATGTAATGTTAAACCAAGTCAATTATTTTAGTCAGTACCGGGGAGTGTCAATAAATGTTGTTACCTACAAACCTAAAGTATACAGAGTAGAAAAAACAATATATTCATTTTAATTTAGTAGAGTTACGGATGCGGTTTTTTATTTCACCTTTTATTGTAATGTTGTCTACTATTTCTGCGACTGATACTCATTAATGGTTAAGCGTTTAAAAATATTTAAAAGCTTAGAGAAAACAAAATTACGATTGCGTCCTTTTTGTAACGAAAGTGGATCATACCTACAAAATATATGGGTAACTCAACGAAGGAATCAGTTAAGTTTGGTTTTAATTAAAGCCCTTAACTATGTAAATTTCTATTAATAACGACCCAAATATAACAATTTAAACGAATTAAATCGCAAGTACGGGATTTTATTAACTCAAATTGTTTTATTATTCTTTGATCTGTGTTATAACTAATCATCAATGTCTTACCTCTTACACTTAACAATGTCGGCTCAAAATGATCAATTACAAGGGCAAACCCTAAAAATCGGCCCAATTCACATAAAAGCAGCATTATAACTTTTATGTAACAATTACATAAAAGTAAATATAAGTACTTAAGGTAAAAGCTAATACATATATTTGATTCAAGATTTCGAGCTAACATGGTCACACTAGAATATTGTTAAGAACGGGGTATTTACCATGTAAATTTGATTATTTATCATCAAAAAATAAGCAATATAAAATATGCCTAATAGTCGATGGTGATGTAGACAAGGTAAGTAAAACTTTCACTATACGAAATTATGCGACCACTTACCATCCAACAACACCCCACACCGTAGGCTTAAAGCAAAAAAAATCATCCCCACTTTACGTGTAGGGAACCCTTAAAATATATATTTTTTAGATTTTATTTTACCACGTTGTCAGTTTTATATCATCATCATCATCATCATTTCAGCCGAATGACGTCCACTGCTGGACATAGGCCTCCCCCAAAGACTTCCACAATGACCGGTCCTGCGCCAGTTTTATATATCGATGCTAAATTGCAGCTTTCTAGCACTAACAATCACGGGGCAAAGCCTCAAACAGACAAATAGACAGACGGACATGGCGAAACTATACGGGTTCCTGCTTGACTACGGAAGTACGGAACGTACGGAAGTCGTTTTAATTTTTGTTTACCAATGTGGAATTGACCTTATACCACTAATAAGTAAGGCTACATCAGAAATCGGCAAAAAACGTTACATACGTCATATAATACCGACCCTCACACACTCCAAATCTATACAAAAATTGAAATTTTATGACATTACAACAAAAAGAAGAACACACACACAGCTTTATAGCATAGATTAAATGTATAATGCAAACTTAATTTTACACTCATCATAAACATGACGAAGCAGTGTCCACTCGTTTTGACCGCCCGTAAACGACTAAATATGGCCAATAAGAAAAGCTATGTTTATGCGGTAGATAATAGACTGCGTTGTGTACTTCATCTATTTCTACCAAATAATTGGTAGATTTTAGTGAAAAAATATGGTAGCAAAAGTTTTGTTCCATAAAAGTGTGGATTCAGGGCACACAAAGTTTTTTTGATAAAATTGGGAGTTTTTCAACGCTTAATTAAGCTGAGAGCGTAATAAAACTATTTTAAGTCTAAGTAAAATACTGAAAAGTACATCAAATATGATCTAAAATGATGAGATTAAAAAAACTGCACGAAAGCACATTTACAATTTGTATGGAAAAGCGTCGTCACCATCAATTATAAAATCCAAAAAAAAATATTGTAAATCTTCCTTTTGTTGATAGTTGAGGATTAAAAAAATTGCTTAAAATACTATTTTATGACAAACAAGGACAGACATGATACTATTATGAATAGTTTTTATAAAACATCAGAGCACATTTTGTATGTAACGAAGTCCAATTTTTGGGCCTTGCCCGCAAATCAACGGAACCTGTATGGCAGGTATATTAGAAAAATACAGGTAATTCATATTGGTTTATGCTGAGGCATAAAAAGAAGTTATTTTTACCAGTCATGCTTATAGTAGTAAGACCCGAGAAGCAAACAAACTTACACCTCATCAAATGAAAGCTTTTCAATAGTTATTTCGAAACCTAATTAATTACTTTAGCTGGATTCGGATAAAGTTCAACTTTGTACACTCCTATCCAAGGTAAACATGTGAAAATGGTGCGTTTAGTGTGGTTAAAAGCATTATTTCATGCCTTTACAACATAATAATTGCAGATGTAAAAACCAAATGTGGTTGATTGATCATTTATTAAACATTAACTATAATATCCTTCTACAAATCACTATGTTTAATATACGCGCTCTCTTCAACGCTCGAGAAGAGATTTCGTGTCCCGAATTTCGTTACATAAAATCAAATATTTTTCATTAATATACGCCATTTTTTAAACATTGTTTTTATTCAATTGGCAACACTGTTTTCTTATTAGTATATCTATGGATACCCTACCTGCTGTTGACCATAATAACTTGTATACCAACATTTGAAGTGAACGTTCATGAGTGTATCCAGTTTATGTAACACAGTATTATTTGGTTATTATAAAGCTTACTTTGCATTCATTTGTTATATATCTATATTAATAATTTCGTGCAGGGGTACGGTAGACCCGAACGAGACCTGTCTCAAATTGAAGAACGTATAAAAATAACGATTTCGAGTTGAACATATGTATCCGCAAAATTCGGATTGTCGCGTATTTTGCATTAAAAAGTGTTAATTTTATGACAAAAGTCGGCCATATTAAATTCGTTGGTTGACAGCGTCGGGTTGGGTACGTTCGGAAATTGTAAACTATGTTTGCGTCCGGTATGTTGGCCAGGTTGCTGGGCTGCGTTCTGTGTGATGGGCCATCATCGCCCATTGTGTGGATTCGGCTAGCCGCGTCTGCAGCGTTTTATTTTTGTAGTTTTCAAGAGTTATATACACCTATCAGCCTAGCTAGCACGATAACTTATACCGTCACGTTATATGGGCGAAATGTACTAAAACGTCACATAAAACGCAACGGTATAATCTATCGTGCTAGCTAGGCTGATTGTCACAACAACCGCCTTCAAAGCGAATGTATGGGGCCTGTTACATAGTTATTATAATCACGTGATATATTATATTGACACCCCAGTATTGTAATAAAATTAATCGTGTAAAGGACACCACTTGAATGTTTGCTGAGTCTGACCGCCATCTTAAAGCTGCGTCTCTATTTTGTTGTGACAAACTACTAGGTGACTTATGGCTTTTAAACGTCTAGCAAAATTCTTTCCCTATCTCGGTCTATCTTATAACTTAGTGGTACGGGGGGTCTACTCTGAAATTCGAAATCCGAACTTCGTATGGTGCCGTCCCTTTCACTCATATAGTCTATGACAGGAGAGTGAAAGGGACGGCACGATATGAAGTTAGGATTTTGAATATCGGAGTAGACCCCCAGCTCAGGCCGTTCGCCGCACTCGAAACAAAGTATCTGCCTCTCTCTCGCACATGTATATTCGAACGACAGAGAGGAAGATAGTTCGTTTTTGGTTCGCGGTAGGCCCTCAGGCGTCAACTTTAAAACGAATAGGGTATGTTACTATATGAGAAATAAAATTCATAATGTAAGAAAAACCGGCCAAGTGCGTCGGACTCGCGCACTGAGGGTTCCGTAGAACTAAAAAACAAATGTGATTTATCAATATATTGATATTTTTGGTAAAATATACTTCATAATAAACATTATCACCTAATTTCAAGTTCATAGGTCGATGGGAAGTTAAAAAATTATATGTGCGACAGACAATACACGGAATGTTCTTTGACTTTCTTCGACCGTCCGCCGCGCTCGGACTAAAGTGCTACCAACCGAAAACTAAATATATATGCCTCTCTGTCGCACTTGCATATTCGAGCGCGGAGAGGGAAATACTTCGTTTTCAGATCGCGGTAGGCCCTCTGGTCTGACAGCTCCTATTCCTGGATGGTGCGCGTATCGGAATGCGAAATACATGTGGCAAAATGGAACAAGTTGTTAAATAGCTTCCATTAATTGGAGAAAATATTACCAACTGTTATTATTATCACACAAAACACTGAATATTGAAGCAACATCCAATGGGGCCTGTTACATGGTTATTATTATGACGCGATATACTGATATCACGATCCGTATCACGTGCTGTTTAATGAATATTGAAGAACAATCCATACGATTTTGATAACCACGATAATATTAACACACCAGTATTGTGATAATATTAAGCGTGTAACAGACCCCATACAATTTTGAAAATCGCGATAATATTGACACATAATATTGAGTGTAAAGGGCCCCCACTGAATAGAATTTGGCGGAGAATAGAGAGCTGCTACCGCGAAACGAAAACGAACGAACATCGTGTATTTCCCTCTGTGTCGCTCGAATTTGCAACTGCGACAGAGAGGGAGATACACGTACTTCATTTGTTTTCGTTCGCGTTAGCAGCTCGCTTCGCACCAAAAATACTGACTGGCACATCAATATTTAACAATTGCACATCTGAACTGAATTTTAATGAACGATTAGTATTGTAGCTATATAAATCAGTACTGATTACGGCGTCAATTTTTTATGTGCCTTTAAATACTACCCTTATAAAAATGCTTAGGATTAACTTGCAAAGATACTAGCCTTTGCCCGTGACGTCGTCAGCGTAATATTTTACTCCCTATTCCATATGTTAATCCAGACTACAGACTATATTTCTATACGAAGTTTCATTATAATCCGTTGTTATAATGTTTTTATTTTATACATTTTTGTACACTATTTCTTTCGTCGTTAGCATAACTGTCACGAATAAATGTTTACTTTATTTCTTTCTTATTTAGTTCACCCGAGCGAAGCCGGGCTTTCATCTAGTATATATATAAACTCACGCCTATATTCCCAAAGGGATAGGCAGAGCACATGAAAATTATTTTTCTGTGCCCTTTTTAGCAATTGCAGGTTTGTTTTATAATGTATACAAATTATATATATCTTGAAAATGTTATGTCTGGTGTATGATTTAGGTCTCGTGCATGAATCGTATGAAATAATAAAAGGATATATTCAATACAATACAATATAAAAACTTTTATTGCACACGTCAATAAATTACATAGCTTATTATACTTATTATTATGTTACGGCCTGTTTAGCCTAGTTGGTAGTGTAACTGCCTCCGAAGCTAGAGGTCCCGGGTTCGCATCCTGGTAAGGGCATTTGTTTCTGTGGTGAGCAGAGACATTTGTTCCTGAGACTTGGATGTTTTCTATGTATTTAAGTATATATCTATTAAATATATCGTCGTCTAGTACCCATAACACAAGCCTTATTGAGCTTACTATGGGACTAGTTGGATTTGTGTAAAAATTGTCCCCTAATATTTAATTATTTATTTATTTATTATTATAACAGCGTATAAAACTTAAAACTAGAGGTAAACAGCAGGCGGTCTTATTGCTAAAGAGCAATCTCTTTCAGACAACCTAGCGCAAAAATAGCAACAAAAAATACAGAATTCAAACTTATATACAATCACGTAAATATTAAAGCACACATACATAAATCATACTAATTCACATAAATATATATTGTTTTCTTCACTTTTATGTAGTTATGTAACGCTTTTATCAAACTTTTATGAAAAGTATGTAGCACTTCTGGTCAGTTTTTTACGTAACACACTCTTACATAAAGAACTGACCATAAAGGTAACGTAAAGGCGCCATCACATTGGTTTATCATCATCACACTTAAAAAATACTTTAAGTTTGATGATGAGGAAGATAAACCGATTTAAACATTATTTATATAAAAGTATACTTACGAATATCATTGACACACATAGTTTTAACAATTACGATATTTCTGGTACATATGAATACAGGTACCTTTCCTTTGGAATTTTGCTACTTTGCATTTTGTTACTTTTTGTATTTTTTTAGGGTTCCGTACCCAAAGGGGGCGTAAAACGGGACCTTATTACTCAGACTCCGCTGTCCGTCCGTTTGTCTCTATGTCTGTCCGTCTGTCACCAGATAGTAAGACAGTTGAAATTTTCACAGATGATGTATTTCTGTTGCCGCTACAACAACAAATACTAAAGCCAAAATAAAATAAATATTTAAGGGAGCTCCCATCCAAAAAAAATACAAAAAGTTGCTCGTTATATTCATCAGGCACTGGGTCTCAAAATGTATGGGAAAACTAAAATCCGACTCGCACTTGACCAAAATTCTACTTGATATTATTTATTACTGATAAAATATATTATTATTTAAATTAAATTAAAAAAGGTTATAATAAAGTGTCTAATGTTGTATAGATAATAGTACGGAACTCTTCGTGTGCATGTGTTTTAATTTATATGACACTGTTAACATTAACGCCTATTGTTGCTTTTATGTTAGGTACATAAATACTTAATTATAATCACGCTCAAAATTATGCTACATTATTTTGCGCACTGTTTAAAAATGTAAAACAAATGCAACGACTATATACCTAATTATTACCAACACTGTCGTCCGACGCCGGTTGGACGCGCCGCGCGCGCGCGGTATACTCGTACTTACAACGAAAGTATACCTCTCCTTTTCACTCACATCATCGGAACGCGTCGCACCAATATAGACGGCATAGGCTAGACACATAATAGTAGGCAAATTCGCGCGAAAGCGGTGTTTTTAAAAAGTGAGCCGCAAATGATTCGCTGTTTATTTCGATTACTCTTGAAGCACTTGATATTTTTCGGAGATTTTTTGAGTACGCGTGTTAAATAAACAGACAATTGAAGAAATATTTTAATCTCGAATGTAGGTTTTAATGCAAATATAGTATAAGCAAATAAAAACCAAAATTCATCGTAATAAATAGATCCAACTAAGTCACCTTGGTGAAAAATTACTAATATGTTTAGATTCATATTTGTAGCCAACTACCAAATTTTCGAATTCTGTATGAATTTGTAAGATCCATTTATAGCAATTATAGAAAAAAAATCAGAAAACTGAGTTTATTTTGATAAACTCGATGGACAAACAGGGGATAATTTTATCATTAGTCATAACTTATTTGAACATATATAATTGATAAATAATCCCGAGTGTAGGAATTAGTGAACACATTGTGCCAGTGATTGACATTAATATCTTCAATTTACTGAAATGCTCAAGTGCTGCACTGGGGATAAACGCACGATGATAATCTGAAGACCTTATTTAATGAATAGAAAAAGCTTCCAAAACTGTAGGAATTAATGTGAGTAAAAAAATTTCTTTCCCCGACTATCGGGTTTAACAGGCCTGTACAACCTTTTTCAAAAAACTTAGCGATGTCTCTAACAGGAACCTGCGAAACAAACACAGCCAAAATCTTTGCATGGTTCCTGCTGGTTCCTGTGGTTATTCCATTTTAGATTATTTAAATGATAAATTAGATTATTTCAATTAAAACCTATTGATTTGAAACCAATGAAAACCTTTTTTGAATACTGGCATAGCATCTACTTATATTCTACTTCTTTGACATACACGCTTACTTTTATTTACACATACTTGTTACAATTACACTTTACTCACTTCACCTTCAGGTCGAAAAATTACTCGCAATGTTTAGGCCTGTCATTAATCAAGAAGGTGCTGTTTACCATTTCACAATCTGATCAATGCGATGATGAGAAATAGTTATTTGTTGAACAAGAGAGCAAAGTAGATTTTTGCTGCGAGTGTTGATGTTGAGTCCCGAGTAAGCGAAAGATTAAGCGTAGCGAGCGATTGAGCGTAGCGAGGGACTCAAAGACACGAGATGCAAATAGCTTTGCTCTCGTGTGATACATACAACTTTTCACCTCAGCGGCGAGAACATATAACGCAAAGGAATAGTGACAGAGAGAATGAAGTTTAAATGTTCCAAGTTTCCGCATCCGCAGTATGAAAAGATGACCTGCGACTAACCTACGATATAAAAAAAGAAGTTAGTAATAGTTTTTTTCATGCTCGCAGCAAAATTGTATTTTGCTCACTGGTTTCAAGCAGCAAAAGTTTTTGTCACGCGCGTCGCAAAATTGTATTTTGCTCACTGGTTTTAAGCAGCAAAACCGCCATTTTCGAGCCGCTGAGGTGAAAAATAATACGCTTTACTGGAGACGAGAGGTCAGTCGAGATGCATTGTGCATGGGACCTGTCACTTGACCTACTAACTTTTGCCCTAATGTTTCATTAGACCTACTGCGTTTTTCTTCCGAACAGTGAAGTTTTCGGTATGAAAATCATCAAATAGATGCCATTAGGTTAGGTCAGATTGGTTTTGCAATTTAAGGTTTACTATTTAAGAAAAAAAAACATTACGTCCAAGGAAACACAAGGACAAATGAAGCATTAAGGCTAAAGTAGTTAGGTCTAACAAGGGAGAACCATTGTGAACCACATACGATTGTGGATTCGTTGTGTCAATAAACAAATCCGCTTTTCTCATTTCAACTCAACACATTTCCAGGAGCTCTGACGATCTCAAACTTACTTCCAGCACCTTCCAGCACGTTCCTGCCATGTATATATTTGCTATCCCATTAATAACATGAATGTGAAAATGGGAGCCAAGTTCAATATTAAGAATATGCGACCAATTTCAGATTTATGTTTTTGATGGTGTTACTTTACACGAGCCGTTTGGAGCCACTTTTGACCCCTCAATTACTCTCCAAATCTATTTTACATGAAAAAATTAAATTTGGGTGTCAAATTCCGTAGATTATCTGAAAAGGTGCCAGGTCTGGCACTAGATTGTTTACTGTATAACTAATTTATTGCAGCTTAATTCATTTTGAGCCTTAACTTGGTAGTTTTCCATGCAGTATGTTATAATATACTATAATAGCTGCTGGATATTTATAAAAACTGCCAAGTTAAAACTCAAAATGCATTAAGCCGCAATAAATTACTTAGTAGTTTTACTGTTAACAATCAACCTACCTACTAGCATGATAGTGGTATACCGTCACGGTTTATATTAGAAATGTACATAACTTCACAAGCGGAGTTTTGTTATAAGTAATTGGCCATTTTTGACATTATCAACAAAACAGGTTTCGATAACGAACCCATTAAGGTTAACATACAAAGTAAAAAATGAAATAAACTTTCATCCCCAACTATAAAAACAGAAGAATAGGTATCAGCATTTTGCAAAACAAAACAGAAAAGTATTCTGAAATATCTTTCTAATTTGATACTCGTACCTGCGAATAGGATGTCATTTGACGCTGCAGTACCTTCATGGAAGTCAAACCGTAAATAACTGCATTTTTTGTAACTTACTGCAACGATTTAATGAAGTAGTTTGGATAAAATTTTAATATATACCAATTAGGTATTTTTGTTATTTAAATTTGTCTTTTTGCATTTTATGGGAAGATTAAGTCTAACAGCAGTGTCTTGATTTACAAAGCTTTTATTTTTAATGAAAATAACGGTATCTCACAAAATAGGTATATTTGTACAGTTGACTAATAATTTGGGTATGTTAATAAATATATGGTGAAAAATACGTATAAAATCGTTTTAATATCTTTAAGAAAAAACACATTATAAGGGCGTGAAAATATAATTTACGGAGTTGGTTTTCTTAAAACTTACTCAGATTGAGTTAGCGCCATCGAAATAAATAAAAAATATTTACACTAAAGTGTAACAAAAATGAGATGGAGATTCTGACACTTTTTTTCTTGTATGTGATTCAAATTTATGAATGTTTCTGAGTAAGATAAACCCAATTACCAGTAAATCAATATCCTGAAGAAAACTAAACATATATAAACACTTTTTCTCACCTACATATCCATAGCATTCGTCCGATACAGCAGCAGCAGCACATGGCTAGAATCTTGTCATCTTAACAATAATAAGAAACTCCTGATAACTTGCCGTTTTTTTTAACTATATAACTTTGCCCATGAAATAGTTTAGATAATCGTATAGGTTTCACATTTGCAAAACCAAATTGTCACATTAATTACAACTGTAGAAAATAACACAATAATTTATTGGTAACACCAATCTAGCATTAAGAGTGCGCAGTACGTTCGCTTCTCCATACTAAGGTATTTACGCTCTCATTTTAAAACGCCATGCTAGAATAACATGAAACTTTGTATACACAATGGGATCCGGCATATCTAGGTCGGAAATTAGTTTCTATTGCTTGAAATTATAATGGAGAAAAAATACAACGACTATTAAGGTTTTCATACAAGCAGTAAAAAACTCAAAAAACCGCTGTATTTTTTTCTTTTACAATTTCTAGCAACAGATTACAGAACAGAACCTAATTTCCGACCTAGATATGCCGTGAATCCCATTGTGTATACAAAGTTTCATGTTATTCTAGCATGGCGTTTTAAAATGAGAACATAAATACGTTTATATGGAGAACCGAGCGTACTGCGCCCTCTTAATAAGATGTACTTATGGAAATTAATAATAGTCAAGTAATAATAAACAATTCCTCAAAAGTTCTTGAAGCTTACTATTTTAACTATTGACTGACGTATCAGCACATCAGATTGAAGGTAGTTTCGGCGTCTTGTGTCAATAACAACAAAGTTATTACTAGATATTCAACCCTGTATAAGTTGATAAATGATACCACTTACCTGACCGTGTACTTAAAAAATAACATAATAAAGTAATAATAACATATTATTATTATAGAGACTCGTTTTATTATATACCTGGTTACAATTATATACAACATATTACGTCAATTCAGTCTAGGTTTATTGTCTCTTTCTAATAATCTTTAACGTCTAACCTCGGTAAGTATTGATTATTTCTGCTGGTGGGTTAGGCCGATCGATTTTAAGTACCAGTTTCCGATAGTGGAATGGAATTCAATGCATTTATGCATTTATAATTACTTGTTGGTACTTTAACAAACGTCGTATCGGTATTTAAATTACAACTGTATTTGATTTTACTTCTAACATTAGTGGCTAGTGCTGCTTAATACGTCTGTCCAAAGTACTAGAATACTAAGCATTAATACTTAATTTAAGCAGGTACCTACCTAATTAACTCTATTAGTTAAATAGATGAAATTAAGATAAAATATTTACTTACTCACGTCCGTAGTAATAAAGTAGGTTCCTACTTAATTAAATTATTTTGCACCTAATTAATAAACAAACCCTAAATTTAAAAAAAATCTATACCATTCGATTCCAATCCAATAATATATACGTAAAGAAAAAAGAACGTTAATTTCCTCAACTAGCTATAACAGGTTGAATACGTAAGCGAGACGAGTGGCGTTGCGGAGTCACACAAAAGAAACAACCTCGGACGCCTCGGTCGCACAGCGATAACACAACAGCCGATAACGACGTCGAGTAGGTAATAATACAATGCCAACTCGACACCCGACCTACCTATAACTATCGCTTTTCCACACTGTCTTTCCTCCACTCGCCAGTCCCACACCCAACAAAATGTTGCATGTTAAAACAAAACTGTAACCTTTTATCAATAGTTTTATTTTTTTTAAAGATGCGTATTACATCCCTAATATTTTGAATAGGAAAATAAAAGGAAATATATTCAAATTGTGACGTTTATTAGGAAATTCACAACTTTTGAACGTTAACCGGCTAAATTGGGATGTAGCAGAAAGTTTCTAGCTAAGTCCAAACGATGGTATCAATACAAAGATCTATCATCAAGATTACTTTATTTTATCAAATAAGTACTTTTGTACGGTTTTTTTTATTTAAATATTTTTTGTGACTTTCCATTTTAAAGTCTATTCTATAATCGTAGTAAGAAGATGCTCATTACAGCGGAATTAGATAATCAACGAGAACCTTAATTGCCGTTCGGACCGCAGTCTCGATGACACATCAATGTAATCTGATGTACTCAAAATAGCCGTATTACACTCAGTGTTACCAAATAAAAAATACATTTATCTTTTTCAACCATTTCGTAGGCAGTAGCATCACCTTATTGCTAGTGTAATGGACGTCGGGTCAGTTTTTAGGTTTCGCGTATTTTGTTTATATCTACGATAATCAGCGTCGGAAACTTTTGTAATCAGTTTTAAAATCTATCCTACGGCACAATAATGTAGTGTGTGCGTCTAATTATAATCAAAATCGTGTCTTTTACGTATTATGTTCAAGCTTTACTTTGCACTTCTATGTACTTCTACAATCTAAAGTAGCGTAGTTACTTGTTCTCATTGAATTGTTTTAAAACCTAATCTATCGTATTATTTTAAGTTTCAATGAACTATATTTTGTTATGATATTTGTTTTTGTGTGAGTTTTACACTGTTATAAGATACGGGAAGCGCTTTAATCGTGAATATAGCCAACACAAAATGGTTACTTGTTACTAAGACTGAGGTAAGTTTCCTAACACTGTTTTGTGTGTATAGCATTATTTTTACAGCGCTAGCTGATGTCGATAAGCTGTGTAATTACATTTTCACTTTATTTCGGGCATCTGTGAGCGGATTAAGTTTGGTTTGGATGAATGTGTTGTCATTTTAACTTTTCCACCATTCTCATATGTTGGACTAATTATAATACCGGTTGATTACGAGTGATATTCCGTGTTGTTTAAGTGGATTTCTAAATGTATTTGAGCAACGTGAATGCAGCATAACCTTGCACTCACTACACTATTACTACAGTAATTGTTAACCTGCCTTTGGTATTTTATTAAATATTACAAATCAAACCTAATAGTAAAAATTAATTGGAATGCACCAAAATTCAAAAACAAGTGCATCTTTGAGAGACAATATGACAAAAATCAACCTAGTCCCAAAGTAAAGGTATGGGCACGATACTACAAGATACATTCTTATATAAATAATAAATAAATGCTTAAATACATAGTAAACAATTATGACCTGGGAACAAATGTTAATGCTTGTCACACAAATAAATACTCTTACCGGGATTTCAATCCTGGACCACCACACAGTGGTCCCGAAATGAGAAAAGACATTGCTTTTCTTGCTTATTTTATTATTATTATTTTATTTTTGACAGGCAGCTGTCGCTGATACGTCTAAATCAGAAAACAACCTCCCTTTCCTTCCTTTGATAAATATTTTTTTGCAATTGATAGGCAATTTTATTTAAAAAATCGTTTTTGCAATTTTTCAAAAACTGTATTTTCGTGGTGGAAAAAATAATTGAAACCAGTTCATTTATTTGTAATCATAAACTTTCACTTTTTTTAACATCTGGGAATTTTTAACATTCTAAAGGAGATTGCTTGGAAGGAGATAATAATATTGGGGGACAATCTTACACAAATCGACCTAGTCCCAAACTAAGCAAAGCTTGTTCTATGGGTAGTAGGCGACGATATACATACTTATATAGATAAATACATACTTAAATACATAGAAAACATCCAAGACCCAAGAACAAATATCGGTGAAAAATGCACAAATAAATGCCCGGGCCGGGATTCGAACCCGGGACCTCTAGCTTCGGAGGCAGAGTCACTACCAGAAACAACAAACAGGTCGTCAAAATAAAATGTGTTCTATTTGTATTTTTTACCGCCTTTTATATTATGCTTGTTTTTTGCAAATAAACTATCATTCATAATGTTAGGGGACAATTTTTTATACACAAATCGAACTAGTCCCATAGTAAGCTCAATAAGGCTTGTGCTATGGGTAGGGTACGGGCGACTAGACGACAATATATTTAATATATATATATATATATATATATATATATATATATAAATATTTAAATAAATAGAACATCCAAGTCTCAGGAACAAATGTCTCTGCTCACCACAGAAACAAATGCCCTTACCGGGAATCAAACCCGGGACGTCTAGCTTCGGAGGCAGTGTCACTACCAACTAAGTTAAATAGGCCGACTAAAAATTCATTCAATCATTCCCGAGGGACTACAGTATGGGGTTCTTCAAGAAGAGTGTTTGGGTTAAAGAGTTTATTCATCTCAAAAGAAATTTACATTTCCCTTCATGAGACTTAGTACATAATAAATGCCTTATAATTTAGAGATGGATGCTCGTCAGAGATGCCTTTCAGCCCTCGGGGTAACAATCGACTATTTGCTCCCTTCACTTACCAAATGAAATGAAAATAATCTATACTAATATTATAAAGCTGAAGAGTTTGTTAGTTTGAACGCGCTAATCTCAGGAACTACTGGTTCGAATTGAAAAATTCTTTTTGTGTTGGATAGTCCATTCCATATAACATTACATCACACTTCGACCAATAGGAGCGAAGACGCGGACGAAGTTAAGAATTATAAAATTTAAAGACTAATGCAGAATGATAAATAAATTTTGTTATTTTATTTTAATACCACTTCAGTGGCAAACTTATTTACGGCCCGTCTAACGGTAAGCAGTCACCGTAGCCTGTAGACGCTCGCATCTCTAGGGGTATCACATGTGCGTTGCTGACCCCTAATTTGTGGCCTTAAACGCATGACATATAAAATTATTTACATACATACTTACATAAATATGCACAAAAGGGGTAGGCAGAGAACAGGAAAATTAATTTCAGTTCCACTTTTAACAATGGTACAGGTTCTTAGCCCATCGCCCACAACACACATCAACCTGGTTCCCATAGTCGACTCTTACGACACCCAAGGGGTGATATTCTAACCGTGCCGGGTTACACAGCACAAGAGGAAAAATAAAATTATTTGTTTAAATTATATTTGCCATATATGGCTTCGTATGCAATAATGGTTTCTACTCTTATTGTTTTTAAAGTAACAGTTATATTTTGTTTATTTTTTTAATTCCAGCAATAATAAAATGGCGTTGTGCGAGAGCCAGCTGGACGTGATACCGGTCAAGCGCGAGTCGTCCCCGGGCTCCGAGAGCAGCAAGGAGAGCCCTGAGAAGAAGCCCAAGATGGAGCCCAATGGAGACATGTTTGGTACCACTTTTTTTTACTACATTGGCAGTGAAAAACAATGGTAGTGTCAAATAAGCTTGCCGCCAGCTTGGGTTGCCCAGACGTCTCACAGTGTTTCGTCTAGAACAAGCTAGGTGGACAAAAATATTTTTTCGTTTTTTTGGGTAGTATTAGAGTTAATAATTCTCAATTAAATATAATTCATTTTTATTTCATAAAAAGAAAAAACAAAAAAATTGGTAAAAACATATTTAATTTAAAATAAATTAGGATTATGTAAATAATTTAATTACAAAGTAATATTTACAAACTTTAATGGTGAATTACATAATTTATTTACAATGCCACCCTCTATAGTAATGTAGTATTACAGACGCGTCTGTAATACTACATTACTATAGAGGGCAGGAAACGAAGGGTTGTAGGCCAATAAAATAAAATAAATAAAAATCGTTTATTCAGTCACAGAATGGTTTACAGTCAGTTGGGTGGTACCTCTTTTTAAGTATAGTTGGTACAGAACATGTGAATAATAAGTAATTTTGTTATAATCATAATTAAACTGCAGCCCAACTTTTCTCGAACATATGCAATGAAGAAAAAAATACACCACGCAAAACACAAATTTAACAGGCGCCATTTTTTACCATTAAAATTCAAGAAAAAATTACTTCTCGGCGTAGGCCTTCAATTTTGTATGAAATTCCTTTACAGTTCTCCCGAGTTGTTCCGCCTGCAAAGTGATACTTTGAAGCCTGTTATAACGCACGTAATGATGAAATTTGCAGAAAAGGTTTTTTTTGCCACCGGCACTAGGTGATCAGGGTGGAGTGGTTCATTCTGCGCCATGCAAAAGGCGCCTCCAATATTTTTCCTCCATTTTTAGGGCCCCGTACCCAAAGGGTAAAAACGGGACTATTACTAAGACTTCGCTGTCCGTCCCCGTCTGTCACCAGGCTGTATCTCATGAACCGAGATAATTAGACAGTTGAAATTTTCACAGATGATGTATTTCTGTTGACGCTCTGACAACAAATACTAAATAACAGAATAAAATAAATATTTAAGGGGGCTCCCATACACCAAACGTGATTTTTTTCCAGTTATTCTAGATAAAGGTACTGAACCCTTCGTGCACGAGTCCGACTCGCACTTGGCTGGTTTTTTTCGTGAGCCCCTGCAACTCGCCTTGCCGTGGCTAGCCGTCCACACATCGCGCGCCCCTCGCGCACACCCGCTCGAGTCCAAACACGCACACATAGCCGCGAGACAGGTTTACACCACACACACTGAGGCGGATTACAATTGACAACATTTCATTTTTCTTTCGATGTCTTTTTTTCGATGAAATTAAATAGAAGATAAAAAATGAAGTGAAACCACTGTTACACCGAAGCGAATTTCATCGATTCGGAGGCAGTGCGATATTAGAAAGCTGACTTTTACAGCCTTCGAGCAACAAGGGAAGTTCGGAAGCCTGTGTTGCTCGAAGTTTACAGCGCGTCTTCATTTAAATGAGTGCTTTCTGACTGGTGCGGGAGTTGTGGAAGTAGGGCGATACGATTGCAGTATTGCTCTGCTTCCGCGCTGTAATACTGACAAAATTCTATCAATTGAGGAAATAATGACCCGGACCCGGTTATGTCCTAAAACTACGACCAAGACCACTGAGGGATGGGCAGCAGCATCCCTGGAGTGCTATTTCCACCGCACTCCAGGGATGATGCGATATAAGTAAGAGTAAGTGACAAGTACCTAAGGCGTCCCAGCGTAATAAATCATACAGAAGCACTGTTATTAAGACAGATTTAGGGTGGGTTGCACCGAACCGTCTGTTTTCTTAAGCTGTGTTCGTTAAAACTTGAATGTATGGAAAGTTTGACAAGTTTCTATGGAATGACAGCTGCCGGTGCCATATTTAACGTAGATCAGTCTGTGATCGTAAGTCGGTACAACCCAGCCTTACTAAAAGAAAGTGAACTGCTGTTCTTTTTGTGCGCTGTGACTGTCACAATTCATTCTTGTGACGTTCATTACGAGTATTACGACGATGGTTGGCTTTCTTCACATTTTCGTGAATATTTAGAAAAGTAACAGCTATTGGCTATGTGCGAAGTAGGTGGTGGGGGTAAGCTAGGCGATCGCAGCGCACACCACGGCAGAAATGTGTACTACGACTCGGTGGACCGCAGAGCCAGGAGACTCATTGGCGGCAGTACGGTAGTGGGAAATAAGCTGCAGAGCTTAGCACATCGACGCAAAGTAGCGTGTCTGTGCGTCTTCTACAAACTGTACTTCGGTGAGTGTGCTCAGGAGCTCCATGAGCTCATACCGCCTTCCCCCTTCTTCCATCGGACATCCAGACGTACGGCTGGCTACCATCCTTACCTGGTCGAAATTTCTCTACTTCGAACCAAGCGCTTTGCTTCTTCTTTTATAATGCGCACTTCTAAGGTTTGGAATTCTCTGCCGGCGTCTGAATTTCCGAGTTCATATAACCTGGACCTTTTTAAGGCACGAGTGAATAGGCTTCTTCTGGGTGAGCTCGCTTCATCGTCGGCCTCATCTTTGCCCCCTGGCTAGATGCTGACCAAAAGAAATCCCATTTTTAATAAAATAAAATAAAAAACTTACCGGGGACATCTGTCAAATTTACTTTCACGTTTCCTATTGGTTTCTTATCGGTTTCCTACGATTCGTTTCGCTTGTATTTATTTGTTTATTTTCTTATTTATTTCAGTAAATTTTCCAGTGAGGGGTCTTTCTCGTTTACTAAAATAAATAAAATATTCATGTGTCATTATTTGACACCTCTGAGTTTGACATTGTCCCGGGACGCTTGACGTTTCTGACGTGCACATAGCCAATAAAAATATATTTTGGGGTTTCTTGTTAACAAATTAACGCAATGAGTTAAGATTTCAGACTACATGAAATTTTGAAATGTTGTCAATTATAAGTAGCGGTAGCCCTGTACGGTTTCCTACGGCTAAGTAAAATTATTGAGATAATTCAATAGATAAGTTTGTGTCAAAAAAATTTTTGGTAAACGTTTTTTTTGCCGACTGTACATTTCCTTTCACAGTCATCAGCTACTCGTTGAGCCGGTTCCAATGAGCCCAAACACGACGGGCTTATCTTGTGTAGTTTAGGAGTTGCTATGGCCTTCTGTCTGTGTTGGTGTTCTTTGTGTGTGTGTGTGTGCGTGCGTGCGTGCGTGCGTGTCTGTGTGTTTGTGCGTGTGTGTGTGGGTGTGTGTATGGTCTTCTGTCTGTGTGTTCTGTTGCTGTGTGTGTGCATGAGATCAGCTCGTTGGTACTATAATATTGCATTGTCACCGAACTTATTTCACCTCATTCGATCACCGGCAAGTGGCTGCAAATTTTGAGGGCAACTTACAGACATACGAATAATAATGCCTTTATTGACAATCTGTAGTTTCTTAACACATTCGGTGCCGGTGACACGTAAGCGTGTCATTTTTGTATTTATAATTGCCTTGTCGGTGCCGAATGTGTTAAAATATTCGTACACGGCTCTAACACGAAATTTATTTATTTACCGACGACGATGCCGTGTTAGACCCGTGTACGAATATTTTAAGAATGTGTACAAAGCGCGGGAGTTTAAAGTGTTAAATCTGTAGATTACATGACATACTTGCATATTGCTAGCATAATTGTATTCTGTTTTTCCTAGACTACTAATTTTTATAATAAATCCGCTATGGTTGATTCTCTTGCTTTCCAGCATAGGCCTCCCTAACAGTTCCATATCAGCCGATCTCTTTCTTTTCTCGTCCAGGTTGCCCCGACAGTTCTCTTAATATCGTCTACCCATCTTCGGTTTTGCCTTTTCTGTCTTCTCCTATTATAACTAGCACACCATTCCGTCACATCTCTGGCCCACATACATAAGAATATTGTTTAAAAGCTTGTAAATAGTAGGCTTTTCAGTGATGGACTAAGCCATTAAAAGCCTTTTTTAGAAGGGATGGTCGGTTTCTTGATCACTCCACTCGGAACACTCAGTATGTAATCCTTGGTTGCCGCTGTCCTGTAAAAAAATAGCTCGAAGGTCCTGTTATATAAATATTTGTTCTTGTTTCAGTGCCTGGCGGCCTGCCTCTCGCTGTGGACTACAGGTCCCCCGTCTCACATTTCGTACCCCCGGAACTGTATGCAGCCAAACCGAAGCCTGAGGTGCCTGTCATCACACCAGGTAATCTATGTCAGTCATTATTATCCTCCTAGCTTTTTCCCAGTCTATAGGTAACCGGGGTTCGCGTTGGCACCTAAAGATTTAGAGTAGGCCAGGGTCTCCCAAACTATGGATCGCGGCCCACTAGTGGGTCGCGAGCGAATATTGAGTGGGCCCTGCTTGTAGAATGACACACCAACCGACCGAGCCAACGGTCGGACGTCAGGCGACTGATGCCATATGGATTGATAAAAAATTGTATTAAAATTTTGCTTGTTATTTGAAAAGCCCTTTATTCATATTGGTAACGGTTTCATTTTCTAGAGGTGGGTCCCGAGTGGGCCTTTATCGAGTAGTTGGACGTCCTTCAGCTGATATGGTGGTGGTGGTGGGTCCCGAGTTTATAAACTTGTATGAGATGGGTCGTAGACAGACAACTTTGGGAACCACTGGAGTAGGCAATAGTTTTAAGCCGCTTTTACATTAGGTGCGGCGGCACGTTCGACCGCGGCAGCCGCGCGCGTAGTAGACGTGTTTTGCGCTCGAACATTGCCGCGCTCGGAGCAGCCGATCTTTCTCGGGTTTTAGCCGCGCGCATGATACAATAATACAAGGTATGACACTCGGGGGGAGTTCGTTGTACGAGTGACACAAGCCTACGTCATCGCTGCTATCGAACCTATCGGCTGATGGCGGTCGAAGTGTGAGTTCGTGTGTGTACAGGCTGTACAGTGACGTGGGCTTGTGTCACGATTCGGAGTAGCAGACCTTGTTTCCTTAGACCATGGCCGCGCCAAAACGTCCAGTCAGTGCCCGGCTCGAGCGCAGTGCGGACGTGTGCGAGTTGGCTCGCGCAGCAATGGTGGACAACAAGTGTCGTCTTTTAATTAAATTGTATGGTGAAAAAGAAATACCGTAAAGCAATAAAAACAAATGCTATCCATTCAGTAGTTTCTAACAGGAAGGTACGATAAGCCGTTGATCTATGACAGCAATCGTTAAGCCGAGTTAGTCGTCTTCAGGCGGCTTGAGAACTTCTAACAGTCACTTTGCCCACTCACTTGACAAGGGGGGTTGAAGTTGCACCACGTCAGTCGGGAGGGAGTACCCACCCTTACCCTTCACGTTACCCCTGGGTGGTGCTAAAAGCGCAGCATACTGGCAACCGTACCTTCTCGAAGATCTCACGGTTCGAAAATAAACGCCATACGATTATTGTCATTGTAATAAGGAAATGACTTACTGTCGAGTTTGTTCCGGCGTTTCTTCTCGACAGTGGTCTTCTTTTTCAGAAACGCTAGTAGATTATGACTTGTAAAAGTGCCTACTTGCAGAATAAAATTCATTTATTTCATTATTATTATATCAAAATTGTACGAAAACATACATGGAACGACATTAGTAGTGCAATCAATGGCTGTCACGCATAAACTGTGCTCGAGATGGCTCGCTTGCCGCGCTGTAGTCGGAATCGTGCCTAAAATCGGCTCGCGCGTCAAGTTCGCTGGTTTGCCGCGCGTAATGTGGACCTAGCATTACGAAAGCGCTGTCATATGACCTTCCAACGCAAGGGGAAACCTATACCTTGTTTGGATTAGGTTGGGTTGCACCAAACCGTCTGTAAAAAAGTGGCGTTCGTTAAAATCTGAATGTATGGAAAGTTTGACAAGTTTCTATGGGATGGCTGCTGCCGGCGCCATATTTAATCGTAAGTCGGTCTTTATCGTAAGTCAGTGCAACCCAGCCTTAGACCGTCGACTCTCACGATGTTTTCCTTCACCGTGTACTGTTACTACTAGGAGAACGTTAGGCTTTCGTTGGCAAACGGTAGTATTTATGGCTCACTTTTACTAATCCTTTCCGTGCGTTTGCGTGGCCTGCAACCGGATTTACTCATGGAAAAAAATTATTTAGGTACCTATTATTAGCGGCACGCTGCACGCTTGAACTAATAGTTTTTTGAAAAAAAAACCCCTATATTGTAAGTTCAGACATTACAACCTACTATTATTTGGTTTAAAAGTTGCCAAATTTTTTAAGACAATAGATTCGATTCAATCTGTTTTCTTGAATATAAATTAATGATTTTCGAGAAGTCCATGCACGAGCTATTTTGATAATATTCAAGATTTTTTTAATTGGTTAGAAACGAGTTCTATGGGAATAAAATAAAATAATAATTCTTAAGAAAGTTATGGGTAGTCAAACTGAGAACGTCCAATTTCTGCCAATCAGTTAAAAATTTGATATTTTCAGGGTAAATATAGAGAGCAGTGGAGTCGTTACAAAGTTAACTGTCATGATTGAATGAATAAATAATATATTTTTTTTACAAAAAAATGATATTTTGAATGATTTTTGTAGGCAAGTGTGTTTGTAGAACAATAATTTCAAGTAATATATAATTAAACGTTTTTAGTCAAATGGCCCGCCCCGTGTCATTCCGGGTACAAAGGTGCCCATCACGCTGGCCGCATTACCGCGTTGAATCGCGATAGACAACCTAGTGATATATGGTTTAAAATGATTATTGACTACGTCTGTGAAATTATGGAACAGAGGGCATAATTAACGTTTAGGTGCATTAAAGGGAATGTAGACACTTACATTTTTAACCCTTATTGCCATTGTAACAAGAGCGAAAAGGGTACAGTCAACAGCAAATGTAGATGATTAATTTTGTAAGCAGTAACGCTGCTAACGAAAATTCCCAATTTCAAATTGAAGGGAAAAATTGAATTACTAATACGATCATCTACTGTTGCCGTTGACTGTACGTGTTTCGGTTTCCTTGACTGTGCCTAACTTACAGTACCGTCAAAAAGTTTTGCACCAAACACAATTTTTAGTTTCATTTTCATAAATTATTACGCAATCCAAACAGGGAAAAAAGACTGCAATGGGCTATTTTTTTTTTAATTAAAAATGGGATTGCTCTTGGCCAGCATCTAGCCAGGGGGCAAAGATGAGGCCGACGATGAAGCGAGCTCACCCAGAAGATGCCTATTCACTCGTGCCTATTTCTCGGGTATGTCTAAAATGGACCTGATGAATTATGAAATTTCAAATTAAAGGGAAACATTGAAAAATTTAATGCTCCGAGCAGGATTCGGACCTGCGACATCTGGCATACCTACGCGGCCAATCGCTCTAGCCTCTGAGCGATTTTAGGCGTTGTACGAGGGAACTAGTGAAGGATTTCGTGTACGAGCTTGGTTGTTCCGATAGCTCAGAGGCTAGAGCGATTGGCCGCGTATGCCAGATGTCGCAGGTCCGAATCCTGCTCGGAGCATTAAATTTTTCAATGTTTCCCTTTAATTTGAAATTTGAAATGTAGATGATTATTTTAGTACTTTGTCCCACCACCACCATATCAGCCCTAGGACGTCCACTGCTGGACATAGGCCTCCCCCAATTTCATGGGGGGTAAATGCCATAATCGCCACGCTTGGCATGCGAGTTGGCGATCGCAGTATCTCCACCGTGCTCTAGGAATGCTGCTGCCCATTCCCCGGTGGTCTTGGTCGTAGTTTAAGGACATACCCGGGTCCAGTACTTTGTCGCACTAACTTAATGCCCGTTTCACACGAGGGCAGAGCAGTGGGGCAGAACAGTATTGCTACAATTTGAACACACACGCTGAGACAGAACAGTACTGTTATGTCTCAGCGTGGCATAACAATACTGCAACAGTTGGGATGCAATACTCAATCATTTATTGCATTCCACAATGTTAGTTTACAGGATATTAGGCAAACATAAGTGTTAGTGGTTAAATAATATTAAAACTTAATTGTGGACCCTGTTGGGCACCGCAAATTCGTGAACAGCAGACGACTGACTTAGCTACATACATTTATTATAAAGTTAAATTTTTTGCGTCAAAGTAATGAAAGCAGGGCTCGGAACCGGTTAATCTCAAAATCCTGAAATAGCCAAATATTTTTAATTAGTTTATGCTCTTTATGTAGGACTCAATAATGTATTTGGATTATTACTTCATATTGTTAGATTGCCTGATTAAACATGAAATAGTAGACGAAAGAACGTTAAGAACTATAAAAATACCGGTATTTTTGTATGGACAGAATACCGGTTCGGAGCCCTGAATGAAAGTGACATGGTACTAATACGATCATCTACTTTTGCCGTCGACTGTACGTGTTTCGGTTTCCTTGACTGTACCTAACTTACAGTACCGTCAAAAAGTTAAGCACCAAACACAATTTTTAATTTCATTTTCATAAATTATTACGCAATCCAAACAGGGCAAAGGGCTATTTCTCGGGACATGTCTAAAATGGACCCGGGTATGTCTAAAATGGACCCGGGTATGTCTAAAATGGACCCGGGTATGTCTAAAATGGACCCGGGTATGTCCTAAAACTGTGACCAAGACCACCGGGGGATGGGCAGCAGCATCCCTGGAGTGCGGTGGAGATACTGCGATTATGGCATTTACCCCCCATAAAATTGGGGGAGGCCTATGTCCAGCAGTTGACGTCCTTGGGCTATTTCTCACAAGGATTGGACTTTTGCAAACTGGTCGAGAGTACTACGGACAAAGAGGTGTAATAAGTCTAACAAGAGTCCCTATGGTGCAAGGTAAAGTAAGAGATCTATAAGGACCCCAAAAATCGATGTTTATTATACCCCAGTAAGTTTCGTCCTCTGCATGTCCCATTATAATCGGCGTTTATTATTTTGCAAAACTACATTATGTCACCCGTTATTTTGTCCCCGTTTAAGTTTGACCCTTTTTTTCGTCCCTAGCCGTCGCCGTGACGCCGGTGAAACGCAAACGCGGAAGGCCGAGAGTCGACAAGACTAGTCCAGAGTACTTGGCCAACTTGGCTGCGAGGAAACAGGCGAGAGAGATGGGTAAGTTTCTAGGTTTCAATAAAACGTTCAGTGCCGACAACGCACATAGGCGTTTACGATCTGTAAACGCGGCCGACCGTGGACAAGATTGTCAAGGGTACTTGGCCAAGTTGGCTGCGAGGAATCAGGCGAGAGAGATGAGTAAGTTTTTAGGTTTAAAAAAAAAGTTCAGTGCCGACAACGCACATAGGCGTTTACGATCTGTAAACGCGACCGACCGTGGACAAGATTAGTCTAGGATACTTGGCCTAGTTGGCTGCGAGGAATCAGGCGAGAGAGATGAGTAAGTTTTTAGGTTTAAAAAAAAAGTTCAGTGCCGACAACGCACTTAGGCGTTTACGATCTGTAAACGCGACCGACCGTGGACAAGATTAGTCTAGGATACTTGGCCAAGTTGGCTTCGAGGAATCAGGCGAGAGAGACGAGTAAGTTTTTAGGTTAAAAAAAAACGTTCAGTGCCGACAACGCACATAGGCGTTTACGATCTGTAAACGCGACCGACCGTGGACAAGATTAGTCCAGGATACTTGGCCAAGTTGGCTGCGATGAAACAGGCGAGAGAGATGGGTAAGTATCTAGGTTTAAGAGTCCCCAGTACGCTCGGCTGAACCAGATTCTCCATACAAACTTAGTTTCGTTCTCATTTTAAAACGTCTTGCTGAAATAACATGAAACTTTTTATAATAATAATAATTCTTTAATTCGGATATTTCATCCATATGTTGTTAGTACATTACGAAACAATAAGAACTTATCAGCTAGAGTTAGAGTTAGGGTTTATACACAATGGGAGCCGCCATATCTAGGTCGGAAATTAGTTTCTGTTGCTAGAAATAGTAATAGAAAAAAAATACAGCGAGTTTTTTACGTCTTGTATGAAAACCTTAATAATCGCTGTACTTTTTCTCCGTTATAATTTCAAGCAACAGAAACTAATTAATAAACAAAAAAAAGTAAATTATTTAATAAGAAAATGAACTATTAATAAAGATGATGGTGAAGCATATTTTAGAAAATGCTGTCAATACCGTAAACTACTAGTACGTACGTACTTTGATTTAAGGGGTGGCTTTGATCAAACCGGTTTTTCTCATAAATTATTGGTTTTATTTTCCTGTGTAGTAAAATTATTACTACATTATCTTGGTGTTTGTTTAATTAAATTCATCGAATTGTCAATAGTATTGCTTGTATGATACATCTTAAATGATCAAAGTAGCCCCATTTTTTCCTAAAGTTACCCCAGTCGACCGGTATATAAGCACGACTATTAATTGTCCATTTTTCATGGTCATGGTTTACAGTGTTAATTTTTGACCGAGTGCAACGAAGGTCTCCGTTTCACTTTCGGCAATAATGCTGTTCTTCTTTACAGGTCGCATTTCTCAACCGATTCTCGAAAAATTTTGTGAGCAGCTTTGGTCATTTTATAGTCTGCTGCTTTTTTTGTTGAAATGTTTTTTTGGAAAATTCGAATTAAAAAATGCGAGGTTTAAACCACGCTCACGGAGTCACTGGTTCATTTCTTATAAGGCACTGCATGTGCGAGTCGAACCGCACTTGGCCTATTTTACTAGCTCTATTGTCGATTGGCAATAAGGCGCTAGCGTGAGAAAATGGTATTTTTTGCCTGGGAACGACTTATTTAAATATAATACATCTAGTATACCTAGCTACGTAGTAAAGTAAGCGACATACGGGTGAGTAACTTTGCGGGTCGAGCCGAAACTGAGGCCGGCGAAGGTACGAGTCCGTATTGCAATTTCATAATGCTAAGACTACAGTGAGAAAAAAATGAATATTTAAAACCTAGGTAATTGTAATTAAAGATGATAATGAATATAATGATGGATAAAGGTGATTAGGCGATTTGTTGTCACGTTTCGTCAATCGTTTTTTAGAGTTCCGTACATCAAAAGTGAAAAAATGGAACCCTTATAGGATCTAAGTTGTGTCTTGTGTCTGTCCGTCTGTCAAAGCCAATTCGCTCCGAAACTACTCGACCGATTGGGTTGAAATTTGGTACTAATATGTAAGTCCCACTCTAGGCTGGGCCTGTCCCGTGGAAACTAAACAGTACTGATAACAATTACGTGGCTTAAAAATAGAGCCAGGCAAGATGTGACATTTCACAAAGCAGTATATAAACAAGGAATAATAATAATGATCAAATACCGAAATGCCTATTATAATTGACCATTTTAAGGATTCGTTGTAGGAGTAAGTGGAGGGTGTACGATTGTATGTTCGTGTGTGTGCATGTGTGTCTGTGTGTGTGACAGTGAGCGCCATGACACTACCCGAAGTATGATTTCTGACTGTTAATAATTCCAAGATAATAAGAGCGTTTGTGTTTTCTTTCTTGCTTTTTGGACACTGCGATGTCTAAGTTCAATCGCTTTTGCAAATTCGTTATAAATATGCGGAGACAGAAACCTAGAAAATCGCTTTCTGCAGCCTTCTCTCGACATAAAGAACAACTAACCTAAATGGAGGATTTGATAGAATCAGGCGTTACTTTGCGTAGATCCATGACAAGCTTCATGAACAATATTTTAGCGGAATAGCAAAGAAATATTGTTCAAGAAGCCTAAATGGAGGAATTTCCTCCTTCGGACGCTCCGGTTGTGGAACGAAAATGTGAGAGTAATCCCGAGGAACTGGTATGGGGGTCTGCAAGAAAGGAGTGTATAATTATTTAAAGGGTCGACCCATGTATCACACCTGAAGCTGCAGGCATCGGTAGGCTGCGGTGACCGCTTACCATCAGGCGGGCCGTACGCTTGTTTGCCGCCGACGTGGTCTTAAACAAAACCTACGAACATGAGAAGTGAATATGTAGCGGACCCCAGGTATCCTTCAGGATGCAACTGTACTGGGAACAACGCTAGGATGATAATGATGAACAATGAGAAGTGTAAATGTGTTTTTCACCTAAGCGGCTCGAAAATGTTGGTTTGGCTGCTTGAAACCAGTGAGCAAAATGCAATTTTGCTGCGAACGTGAAAAAAACTTACTTTTTAATTTGTCATATTCATATTGTAGGTTATGGCATTTACCCCTCATGAAATTGGGGGAGGCCTATGTCCAGCAGTGGACGTCCTAGGGCTGATATGGATGGATATTGTAGGTTAGTGTAAGTAACTTCATTCTGTCAATCACTATTCTTTTGCGTTATATGTTCTCGCCGCTGAGGTGAAAAGTTGTATGTATCACACGAGAGCAAAGATATTTGCATCTCGTGTCTTTGAGTTCCTCGCTACGCTCAAGATTCTAAATTTGTCCATGTTTGTTTGTTGTTGATTCTAAGTTGTAAAGTCTTTCGCTTGCTCGGGACTCAACATCAACACTCGCAGCAAAAATCTACTTTGCTCTCTAGTTGAACAAATAACTATTTTGTTGCAGCGGCCGTGATGAACAATCGCAACGAGAGTGGTGAGAAGCGCAAGCGAGGCCGGCCCAGGGTCGACAAAACCAGCCCGGAATATTTAGCCAGGAAACGCGCTAGGGAACTGGGTGAGTCACAAGTCTTATTTTTTTACGTTCTTCCTTATGGTTTTGGAACGTTTTGGTAAAAGCCGGATCGAAAACCATCAAGCCGTTTTCGAGTTTATCGTTAACATACAGACAGATAGACGCGGCGGGGGACTTCAGTTTAAAATATTTATTGATACTTTGAATCTCGATCAATGTGAAAAAATTGAAGGTTCGAGGTTCGTCAAAATTTCGTTAAAAATACATTTTAGGAGTTAAAAAAGTTTTAACCTATTTACATTTTTTTGTTACATCCTGTAGGTATATTATGATGATGATAATATTGATAATGATAATGTTGATGGTAAAATTATTTACACGCTCCCGTAGGAGAGGCACGGCGAGCAGCCCAAAATGGTAACATAATAATTACTGTAGTAATATATAGTAGATTGCATGAAATTTGCCATTTTTTTTTTCTTATTATTAACAAAATAAAACGAATTTGAAAATTTCGTATTTTCAAGTACAGGTCTAACGGATAACTGAGTCTGTTCCTGAGGTATGGGAGCGGTACGGGAAGGCTGTGTTTATGGAACGTCAAACGACGCGTAACTTCAGTCGGGCGTCAGGCTTGTTTCAGCCTTTAAGTTAAACGTTAGATCTGTAGTATGAAATCTTACCTCATTTCATTATTATTATTATTTAGTTTTTATATCATTTATTTATGTACAAAGAAAATATATACAAGAATACTTAACCAAAATTTATATAAATAAAATTAAAACTAACTTAAACCTAAAACAGGCCCTTGAGGCATTGTACCGAGGATGCTGGCGGCATTTTCTCGCTGTATCGCAATGCTGATATTTCATTATTTTGTTAACAAGAAACCCAAATAACTATATAAGAGAAAAAAAAAAGAATTTGGATTTTTACGTTAGCAATTTTTTTTTATATTCAATAACTATTGGTATTTCAAGATATTCAAGAAAATGTGAAGGAAGCCTCCCATTTTCCCAGCATTTTGTACACTGTAACGCCTTACATGTTGCTTACTCTCTTTTAGAATGAGGAACTTTTGAAATTGTTCATTTTTTAATATGAAATCGAGACAATTTCAAGAATACAAAAATATGGTTATATTTAATATTCTAACTCTAAAACCCGCTTAAAAAATGAAATTTAAAAACGATGACTTTGTATTAAAGTCGAGAATTTTTCACAATACTTTTTTTTTATTACAGAGGCAATGGAGCGAAAGGCTAAAAGGGAATACAAACGTCGTGGGGCTGGTGGTGAGTTTTTTTAAACTATTATTTATTAAAATGTTTAATAACCAAACTTTTATATAACTACCAGTTTCTTTAAAAAATATTAGCTAGATATGTATAATCACTTAAACATAAATGGTACGTGCTTCTTATAAGGGACCACCGAAGGAACTTGTAGTGATTTACTAATATGGATCAAGTGTGAATAATACGATAATGCTCGAAAATATACTCAAACTCTTCACTAAAGTATGTTATAAATGGTAATTTATAGTTTAGTTGCAAGATTTGACCCGAACACATACAAGATACACTACAAACATTGCAAGTTAAATAAAAGCTTCTTAAAATGGGTCAGAATCATGGCTAGGAATACCCGTTTTGTAATTCCAATTTGGTATGTATTTCGCTATTTACGTTTACGTTTCCTGCATTTATGAGGCGTAATTGACAACATTAGAAGATCAAACGAGCTTCGCAAGCGAAGTTCGATCGATATTATATGAGTACGCTTCATTCGAAGATATAAATATACAACAATGTAGTACTTTTATTCTACTGGCAACCTCGCACACAATTTAAAAGACACTGTTTTGACCGGTTCTTGACAAACCCTGTCGGTGGCGCCCTCCTGCTAACTCCGGAGCGCACCTCAGTTGATATCGTCATTCTTTTAGAGATACAAAACTTTCGCACTGGGTCAGGGTGGGTGGGAACTTATATCTTCGAATGAAGCGTACTCATATAATATCGATCGAACTTCGCTTGCGAAGCTCGTTTGATCTTCTATTATATTTCGTCGCTTCATTCTTCGATATAAATATACAACAATGTAGATGTTTAGAGTTGAAAGTTTTGTAAAATGTCCATATGTATTTTAGCAAATAAACGACATATGTTAGAAATAAGATGTGTTTATTATTCTTCTCCGTAACAATTAAATTGTACAAACAAATATAGAAAATCATTTTTTAATCATCTTTGGGAAAACAGACCGATCTTGCAAAGGCCCCATCGTCCGTTAGTGGACGACGGTAAAACTTTGCAAAGGTCTGTGACATGCTAGTCCACCCGGCTGTCTTCCTGATGGAGTCGATTGAGACGCCGTAGGCATGTGCAGCGGACGTGGAAGCGTGACGCGTGCTATGAGCGCCGTACACTGACACGTCCACCCCCGCCTCACCTAAGACTTGTTTGATCCATCGACTGATGGATTGTGAAGTAGCAGGTTTGTGTGGTCGTTTAAAAGTTAGAAAAAGATTTTGTGAACTATTTCTGATTTCTCTAGTCTTTTCGATGTAATCTTGGATGACTGTAGCCGGGCAGATGTTGCGATTTTCATTAAAATAAGGTAAAACTAGAACAGGCTGTTCTTTACCTGCCGCAGATGTTTTGATGATATCTGAGATAGCAATCTTAACTCCACTGGTACCGATTTTTATATTATTGAGCTTGATCAGCGAGAAGGTCTGCACTCTGTGAGCTGTGCATAACGCTAATAGAACCGCCGTCTTCTTGGTAATTTTTTCTAATGAGAGATTAATGTTAGGGTACCACTTAGATATGTAATTTAGTACAATCTGAGGGTCCCAAGTTTCACAATATTTAGGTGCGGTGGGTCTAGATTTAAATACGCCTCTGAGAAGTCTCTTGGTTTGGTCGTTAACGCAAATACCACTTCCTAGAAGCAAGGAGAGTGCAGACCTATGGGAGTTTAATGAACCGTATGACTCTCCAATATTAAATCTCTCTGATAGAAATGATAAAACATCGGAGACTGAACCTTCGAGGGGGTTAAGAGTGCTATCTGAGCAAAACTTCCACCATAATTTATATGTCACGTTATATTGTGACAGAGTGTTCTTCGCTAGGGATGCTACCATAAGATTTAAAGCTGCTGGTGGAGACCCGCGTCTGGTGAACGCGAGCCGGAGAGCGTCGCCGCAGCCAGGGTAAACGTCTGTTGACCCCTATAAGAACGATATTGAACATCATTATCGGAATCGAGAAAAATAATCTCAGAATTAAGTAAACGGGTTATCAACGGAAACCATGGCTGCGACGGCCAGTAAGGAAATACAAATATTCCCTCCGCTTTATCGGTGATTATTTTACGTAAACTCCTCAGAATAAGAGGAAAGGGTGGAAACGCGTAAAAAAACCAGGAAGACCAACAAAGCGTAAAGGCATCTACCGTTAACGCGTCGGGATCTTGTTTCCATGAAACATAATTTTCACATTTAGCGTTGGTGCGGGAAGCGAAGAGATCGATATCTGGTTTACCCAATTGCTGAGTGATTTTTTGGAAACCTCTATTCGTTATTTCCCATTTGATATCAGGATTTATTCTTCTGGACTCTTCATCTGCTTCTTTGTTCTCTTTTGTACTAATGTATGAAGCAAAAAGCCAGATGTTTCGCTTCTCGCACCATTGCCATATGTTTCTAGTGACATCGTTTAAATGGGGGAATTGTATTCCACCCATTCTATTAACGTAGCTTACAGCCGTGGTATTATCTATACGCAACAATATAGCACACTCACGTTTGTCTCGAGCAAAACATTTTAAGCCTAAAAACACTGCGAGCAATTCTAAATAGTTAATATGAAACATTGTTTCCTCCGTTTTCCATCCCCCGTGTATACGTTGATTTTCGCAGAATGCGCCCCATCCAGTACGGCTGGCGTCAGTAAATATCTCAAGATCGAAACTTAATTCACCGATTGGCTTAAATGTAGTTTCGATAATATTAATCCACCAATCCAAGTCCGATAAAGTTTCGGGTGGCAATATCATCTTAGCGTTATAAGATGAATGTTCTTGTAATGCCAAGAACTTTAATCGTTCTAAACGTTTGGTGTACATCCAGCCGTACTGTATGGCGGGACATGCGGCAGTCAATGTGCCCAGAAATTGGGCTAAATCACGTATTTTACAAACCTTTAATGATTTAAATTTTTTTGTTAAGCTTGCTATAATGTTGCGTTTTTCCGTTGGAATAGATAGTGTCATTTCCAAGGAGTTAAAAATAAACCCTAAGTACCTACAACATTGTTGTGGTTGAATCGAACTTTTGTCAAAGTTGATAATGAAGCCTAGGCATTCAAGTAGGCGTATGGTTTCAGTGACATTGCGAACACATTCATTGTAATCATGTCCTATACACAAAATATCGTCTAAATAAACGACATTCATAAACCCTTGGTGGCGTAGATAGGATACTACTTCCTTCATGATCTTAGTGAAGCTTCTAGGCGCGATAGATAAACCATATGGCATAGCGTTAAATTCATATAAAATGTCTTCAGCTGAATTATCATCATTAAAAATAAACCTTAGGTATTTCCGGTCTGAAGGCTTAATAGGCACAAGTAAGTAGGACTCTTTTAGGTCGATTGTAGCCATGAACCCATTTTTTGGAATTAACTTTATAGCTGTACGATAATCCTCCATTTTAAAATGTGTTTTTGTAACAAATTTATTTAGTGGTTTAAGATTTAAAATAAATCTCTTACCACCATTTGATTTCGGGGTCAGAAATATTTTCGAGATAAATTGTTCAGGTAAAGGTTCACATTTAGCTATCGCGCCCAAAACTAATAAATTTTTTATAGCTAGTTTCATATCTTCCAATTCATTTTGAGAAAAAGAATTTGTCGGTACAGTATATTGTTTTACATTATTATGTAAAGGAATCGGAAGCCCTTCTCGAATCCATTTTAATACTATGGCATTTTTTGTGATTAATGTCCAACATTTATAAAATGCCTGCAACCTGCCGGCGTGTACGTGTACCTCATTTACTGGTGGGGAGCAGCACGTGGTCTGCCGCCGGCCGCCGGTGGAGGTTTGTTGGTGGTCATCGTGGTTGACCACGCTGGCCTGCGGGGTGTTGTCCCGTACTTGTATGCCGTCCCGCGCCCCCCCCTTCTCGAAAACTGATAGCGAGAGGCGCTCGACCAGTTTCCCTGGCCGCGCGGACGAGAGGTCGACGGCTGGGATTGCGCAGTTCCTGTTGCAGTGATCTTTTGAGGAGCTGGAGTTTTCTTGATCTGGAGACCTTGTTTCTCGATGGTCTTGGATGCTTTTATTTTTTCGGAAAGCTTTTCACCGAAAAGAGTCTCGTCCCTCTTTACATCCTGTATGACATGCAGAAAGGCTTTGTCTAAGCCGGGAGTTATGAGTTTCACTCTCGCCTGTGTCTCATTATAATGCAGGTCAGATAAAATTCTGCAGCCATCTGCAATGAATTTTATAGCCTGGATCTTTTTATGCTTGTCATCATTGGTGAGGAGTAAAGATAATCCTTTACCCACTGCTGAAATTCCTAGTCCAAGTTGGTTCTGATTCGACTCAAGCTTCTTGTCTCGAGCCCTAGCTGTGTCGGAAATTGCTGCTGAAATTTCAGCATTCAAAGTGGGGGCTCGTAGGAACTTACAGTTCTCTGGGATGGTGTGTTCTTTTACAAGGGGTTCCTTTTTATCTTTTGGCATACCTTTGCCTAGCAGGGGCAACCAACGCTGGGCCAGGTCCTGCTGAATTTTTTCTCCATATGTGGGTATGTCATCCGCCGGATCACCTAACGCCGCTAAAAACTCAGCATCTAGTTCAGCGAGAGGTTCCTCGAGCGAGGTCTCGGTCTGTTGAGGCGTAGAATCCATTGGTTGTCCCTCTGTTCCGGGTGAATCATCCGGGCCATTGCTCGTCGGCGGTGGTTGGCTATTGCCATCCACGTTGTCTTCGTTAATTTGTTGTTGTTCATTATCTACAACAATATTTAAGTATTCCTTATTTTTGAGGGTATATAGACAAAAAGAAAAGAAAATTTTTATCAGTTTGTGCTCACGGCCGAAACTGATGAAACTAATTATTATAACCAAACTCGAATATTACATGTGTCACCTTGCCTCCAAGTTAAGTCTCGGTTAACCTTGCGGTCAAGGAACAAAGCACCATCGTGTTGTCTCACGGACAACCCCCAGGTTAGATAATACCATCGTGTTGTCTCACGGACAACCCCCCGGTAAATAAGAGCTCTCGTGTTGACTCACGGTCAACCCCCAAGCATAAAACAATTATATAAATGGCCACTGAGTGATATCTTGAATAGTAAGAAAATGTACATACCTGATTGTTCGGAATCCTCAGAATCAGAATAAATAATTACACGTCGCCTTTTCTTTGGTGGTCCCTGTTCATCGGAACCTCTTCGCGACATTTTAACTTTTTTTAACAATTTAGTAAAATTCTGTTCAAAGAGCCTGTGCGTTTGTTGCCGCGCACAATAAAAGAATGACGATATCAACTGAGGTGCGCTCCGGAGTTAGCAGGAGGGCGCCACCGACAGGGTTTGTCAAGAACCGGTCAAAACAGTGTCTTTTAAATTGTGTGCGAGGTTGCCAGTAGAATAAAAGTACTACATTGTTGTATATTTATATCGAAGAATGAAGCGACGAAATATAATTCAAATTTTCTATTAGTATGAAATTGTAACTCATTTCGTTATTTTTTTTACCAAGAAACCCCAATATTTTTAAAATATTTTTATACATATTGGTTTTCTAAATATTCACGAAAATGTAAAGAAAATCTACCACCGTCGTAAAAACGTCACAAGGATGAATCGTGACAGTCACAACGCACAAAAAGAACAGCAGTTCACTTTCTTTAGTAAATCTGTCATAGTAACAGTGCTTCTCTATGATTTGTTACACTTTAACACGTTACTCTCTTTTAGAATGAGGAACTTTTGAAATTGATTTATATATTGGGAATTTTTCGAGAAATTAAAAATGTGGTTTTACTTATTTTTTTATCCTCTATTTGATTTTATCGGGGAAAAAATTAAATGTTGTCAATTGCGAAACCTTTTCGAACGAGCGTTAGGACAAATCAAGTGTCGTTTTCTCTTATATAAAATGATATCTAGATCAAAATGTACGTCCGAAACGTTGTGCAGTCGACCTGTGGTCTCAAAAACAAGCTATCTTAAATATGATATGTACAGTTTTGGTATATTTTCGATCGTTAATCGTTATATCTTTTATTTTTAACACAGATTTTGTTTTAACTGGTTTATCACTCTTACACCCAATATACAAAGTTTTGGCTTCGGGATTAATAAAAGAGTACTAAAATTCGTGTATTCAGCTCTGACGCAGAGAAAAGTGAAGCAATCCCTTCCGCGCCACTCAAATGTGCCCTCGAAGATTTTCAGTTAATTACCCCATTTGCAGATTCGCGTCCTGTCACGGTCGCCAATTGATGAAAATAATATTAATCACTTGGAAGAGCCAAAACAAACTTTATTTACCATTTATTTCAGAGTGACATAAATCAAATATAGAACACAAATATCAAATTAAAGGGAAAAATTTAATGCTCCGAGCAGGATTTTTCCCTTTAATTTTAAATTTTCGTAAGCAGCGTTACTGCTTTAGTACGAAATTAAAAATGAACACAAATATCGTTAAATTTTCAAAATATGTGTCACGTCGTAGAGTACCTAGATCGTCCGCTTTATTTGCTCTACCGTAATAGGCAGGCCCTGTGTGTTTTTGGAACACTTTCCCTCATTATTTTGAAAAAGTATTTCTACCTTTATCTAGCCCCAAGCCTTATTAATAATATTAATTTTATTAGTCTTGTTCTATTGTTATTGATATTTCATTACAAGTACGCTATTTGCAAAATCCCGAAATCAACACTTGATCTAACACAGTACTAACTGCATTACGAAATAAATATATGAATTTCATATTTTTTGGAAATTACTATTGCACAACAGATGTGAAGAGCAGTATGTGTCACTCGGTAGCATAATTATTTAAGTCTTAGGCGTCCATTCAAAATCAAAAATCCATTAAAAAAGTCTTAGGCGTACACACTTGAATCCCTCGTTACGCTTAAGATTCTGCTTTAGAGTCTTGAGCGTAGCGAGGGATCCAATATACTGCACTCGCCGCAAATACATTATTTTGCTCCCTTGAGACACGTTCCAATTTTGAAATCGTCAGTAAAAAAACAAGCATATGGGAAATGCAATATTTATTTCGTAATGGACGATTCACACCAAACGGCTGGAGTCGACACACACCCCACTAGAGTCAAAGGAATTCGAACCCTACGTACAGAAGTTAGATTTCATATTTGAATAGGTTGCGGGCACCGCCGGCTCGGCCGCTGCCGTTTTGATACGAAGTCTAGCTTTTGTATGGAGGGGTTCGAATTCCTTTGACTCTGGTGGCGTGCGCCGGCTCCGGCTGTTTGGTGTGATACGGCCATAAGTGCTAGATACTAACCCGGTTGCGGTAGGTGTTCCCACCACATCACTGTTTATGTATTTTCAAGCCAAAGTACTCCGATCCACGAAAGTACTGACGGCGCGGCCGAAAAGGTTACCGCCCAAAAAAACAATCAAAAAAATGCCGCAGCGGGTCGCGAGAAAGATTGGCGACAAAAAGGTTGTTATAAGGAGGAACACCAAATTGATTAGAAGGAAAGGTAAACGGTTTACGTATAGGAACGTGCATGGTAGGCGAATAGTTCGGTTTGTCCGTCTGAGCTGGTCAAGAGGCGCGCTATACTCGGGGTTGACGAGGCATTTTTGGGGAATTTAAACATGATTTTTTCACATAACCAGTAGCAACCGTTTTGCTGGCAGAGAGGGGCGGGACGCTAACAAAAATTGCCATTTAAAAAAATTATATCACGCTAACGAATAGCTTAATCAAAATATCATTAAATAAGTCTCGTATTCTCTTTTAACGAGCTATCTAACGGTACTTAACACGATGGGTTTTGCAAAATAAAAAATTGCACCCCCAATTTACGTGTAGGGGAGGTACACGTAGCATGATCCCAAAACGTCTATATTTTGAGAAAAAAGTGCCTTTTAATTCCTCTTTTACACGATTGCGAAAGGCGTGTATTTTTCAGCGTTGAATACTGAAAGATATAACCCAGTACCCCTATTTTTGATTCCGTGGAATTCTGACAGCTGGCATAATTTGACTTTTCAGGGTTCACAAACATTTTTTTACTCGATGACTTATTATCCACTTTTAAATATCATAATAAGATTTACGTGCATGTTTTTTTTATAATTTTGGAATATCTCAGATTGATAAGGCATATCCTTGATCGACTACACCTAGACACAAGTGAATACTGGTACTTCTAGGTAGTAGTATGTAGGTAGTATTCTTCTGTACGAGTAAGTTAATGTTCCGCGTTCAATGCATTCTTTGTTCATTCAGTCTCGGCTGAGATTCGGGAGTTTGGACTCTGATTTCAAGAACTTGGTGTTTTTTTTGTTATATTCCTATAAATAATTACTACTAGTGTATAGGGATTGCTTATTTTTAAATTATTCTACTGTAAAAGTGTGTTTATAAAAGGAAAACTGAAGTGAAGTACACGGTAATTACAACGAGAGGGCCGTATTTATATTTACCTCTTCGATTCTTACCAAAAGATTCGAGGAGTATTTTGGCCTAGCCATACCAAGAAACGTCAGAAATCCACGGAATTAAAAATGAGGGTATAGATATGTACCTTACACAGTTATTCACCAAAATAACTAAGTTAATTGCAGTTGTATTTTTTTGTACACTTAAATGCGTCTACATCATTTTTTTTTATAATTGACTGACCAGCTATTGGCCCTAGTCTCAACTGACGGAAAGCGATGGCAAGGTCTTAAAAACTTGCTTAGTGGGCCATTCTCTTTAGAAAAACCTTTTTTCTTTTACGAAATAACAATGACACGCATTGAACTAGAATACAAAAATTGTATATCGATATAATCCCCATTTAAAAAAGAATTCAGTGGTAAAAATGCATAAATTAATATTTAACGCTGTAAAAAACTGTTAACGCAGTGGAAAGGGACAATTTTCATACAGTACTTAGATATTTACCGAAACTATCGAAACTAATAGCCTAATTAAAACCCTTTTACAATCATTAAGCAGAAAATTGAAGTGAGGTACAAGTATTCCAAAATATAGATATCAAGCAAATGTGTAGAAAACTAAATGAGAAACTCATAGGAAAATACTTTGCAATGCGAGACAGCCAAGTCTAGCTCATACGAAAATACTTTGCAATGCGAGACTGCCAAGTCTAGAACATCGCCGCAAAGTCGCTAGTTTTTCGGTTTTCTATCGGTCTCGTTTTGGGGAGTTAGCTGTGGATTACAAGCACTTTGCCAGTCAACAACACCTTTGAGTAATATTGCCTCTCAGTTATGAGTCCCCCGCACGCTCGACTGAACTCGATTCTCCATACAAACGTATTTTCGTTCTCATTTCAAAACACCGTGCTGAAATAACATGAAACTTTGGATACACAATGGGATCCGGCATATCTAGGCCGGAAATTA
The DNA here is from genome assembly GCA_905163555.1 of Notocelia uddmanniana. NCBI lineage: Eukaryota > Metazoa > Arthropoda > Insecta > Lepidoptera > Tortricidae > Notocelia > Notocelia uddmanniana. The sequence continues at coordinate 2,410,921 of LR991078.1, read as the reverse complement.
GTTTCTAATAGAAAATAAAAGTTTTCGAGTCTTGTATAAAAACCTTAATAATCGCTGTATTTTTTCTCCATTATAATTTCAAGCAACAGAAACTAATTTCCGGCCTAGATATGCGGGATCCCATTGCGTACTAAATTCCAAATTCCAAATAATTTATTTCACGTAGTTTTAGGTACAATAAGATCTTACAAGTAACATTCGTATCACTAAAACCTACCAACTCGTATACGTTTCATGTTATTCCAGCATGCCGTTTTTAAAATGAGTGCGAAACTACGTTTGTATGGAGAACCGAGCTTCCTGCGGACTCTTTTTCCTTTCTTCAGCAGTACATTTCAATTATTGTACACTACTTTTTGGCCTATTTTATTCTTATATCGTATTGGTTGCTAGGTGCGATATTATGTATATATGTATATGTATGTAGGTAGGAAATAAATGTTTATTTAATATTAATTCAATGTGAATGCGTGTTTTGGATTTGGAATAAGAATAATATGATAAAGTAGTGTTGTGAGGTATGATTAAATTAAAGTTTAATGTCAATTCGACCAGTCAAGAATAGTATTCTAAAATTAAAAGATAACATTTTGGATATTGATGTCAGATTAACCTTTCGATGTAAAAGCAATAGAAATAGTAGCTGATTGATGGAATCACGACAATATTCTTTGCTATTCCGCTATACGATAGCATAGATTATTTATTAATTTATTTATATTGTAAAACAAAGGCTTTTATAATAACTAGTACAACTGCAATGTGACATATATGTCGGAGCAGGGTTAAAGACTGGCGACCCAGGGGCCTCATTACTATTTTCTCCGTTGGGCATGGTGTGGGTATGCTCGAGCAATAAGACGTCACAGGTAACGCGTAACGTAATTTATTGGAGTGTAATGAGTACAGTACAGACAGCAAGTCCACAAGTGGCGGAGGAGATGTGCTCTGTCCGGCGATCCAAAGTTAAGTGCCAATACTCTGAGGTATCCGAGTATTTAAAGGCAGTCGCTCCATCCCCACCAATGGCCATGCTCGTGCAGCTGCAGTCAACACCTGCAGCTTGCACGTGTCCGGTGTCTTGCCACGGCGAAACCTGCAGCCCACAGGTGTCAGGTGCTCTGTCGTCAACGTGGCGCTATCATGACGCATGCATTCTCTGACACGGCCATCCTGCCGTTCAGACGTCCTCGTCTGGTTTACCTGTAGACAAAAAGAATACCGAGTATCTTTCGCTCGTTCATCCTGACATCATTACATGAGGCGTTAGAAGGGCAATTGAAACTAGGCCTTTAATCTCTTTAAAAAAATCTTTATTGCGAAAAAAGGATTACAAGTTTTACTTCAATCTACAGTTGAATGATAGCTAATCAGGCACACACACTAATTAATCGTTGACAAATGTGACATTTGATAAACTGCGGCTTCGTCGCTGCATTGCAGTGAGTACTGGTCGCATTACATAAGGCTGAGTAATACTATTAGAGCTTACTGAGTCCGCGTCGACGGCACATCCAAATTCTTATCCGTACCAACGGACGGCCCTGAAGTACAAAAGAGAGAGTGGGCCGCTACAACGGCTCATCTACCATCCCATCCGCACCAACGGATGGCCCTAATCTGCTGGATATGTCCGCTTCAACGGCTCATCCACCATCCCATCCGCACCAACGGATGGCCCTAATCTGCTGGATATGTCCGCTACAACGGCACATCCACCATCCCATCCGCACCAACGGATGGCCCTAAGCTACTGGATATGTCCGCTACCACGGCGTATCCTCATTCTCATCCGCACCAACGGACGATCCTATGCTACTGGATGTGTCCGTCTCAACGGCTCATAAACAATATTATCCGCACCAACGGATGTTTCAATGGTGATTGTGTGCCTAATCAGATTCGCAACCACTGAACTGTAATTCCTCTGGAGGTCCGTGCTCAGGGGCTTTTCTTAACCTATCATGCGGGTATTTGTAGGTTCGATTTGAGTTTAGCGCTTTTAAGAGATAACGATCACCATCAAGGACTTCCACAACTCTGAATGGACCTTTGAATTTAGGATCAAGTTTGATTTGATTCCTTTCTTCATTTTTAATAAGGACAAAATCTCCAACTGAAAATCTACAAACAGCTGCTTTACTCTGATCAAATCTACTTTTGTCGTAAATGGCATTATTTTTAATGTTCTGTGATGCGTGCTCCCTCACTTGCGCTAAATCAACAATAGCTTCGTCGTCGGTTATAGATACTAAGTTCAGGGGCCTAGCAACTCTCCCTATCATTAGTTCTAAAGGACTAGCTTTGGTAACCTTGTTAATGGTTGAATTTAATGCCAGCTGAATATCTCCTAGTGCATCCTGCCAAGAACAATCCCTTCCGACCTCGACAGCAGTAAGCATAGCTTTAAGGGAACTCATGACACGTTCAACTTGCCCATTTGCTCTACTGCCGCCGGTAGCAATCAAGTGAAGCTGAATATTATGCGACGCGCAGAAGTCTGCAAACTCCTTCGAAGCAAAACAACGACCCTGATCTGCAATCACCCTTATTGGAGCGCCAAACAAAGCAACACTCGATTTAAGTGCTTGAATGCTGCTCTTGCTGTCTAAACTTAAACTGTGGTGTAAGAGAACAAATTTGGTGAAAGCGTCAACTGTAACAAATGCATACTCCTTTAAATCATTTTTGCCACTCAATTTTCCGGATGCATCCAAATGGATGGTATGCCACGGAATCGCAACTTTAGGAATGGGATGAAGTTCTGCCTGAACACGACCTGACTGAGGTTTCGATACTTTGCAAGTGATGCAATTTTCCACAAACTTTCTGACATATTTGGACATACCAGGAAACCAGTAAAGGTCATAAACTTTTTCCAAGGTACGTTCCCACCCAACATGAACGAGAGACTCGTGAACGTTGTTGATGATAGACCATCTGAAGGATCGAGGAACGACGGGCAACGCGCGAGTTCGACCATTACGCTGAATCTTTCTGTGAAGAACGTTTGCGCGGATTTCGTAAGTCTTACGGATATCCTCTGGTAATATTTCGTTCTTGTAGTCTGAAATGATCTTGCTAATTTCCTCATCTTTTTCCTGTTCTACCTGAAGCCAGTTAGGGGATAACTCTGTTAAGTTTACACGCTTCTGAACGCAACGAGAGGACGCAGGCTGCAAAGATTCTCTCGCAGGAGGATTTCTGGAGAGAAAGTCGACATGACTCATACGCTTTCCTTCGCGATAGATGACATCAAATTCGAAAGACTGAAGATACGACCACCATCTGTATACTCGTGGAGAAAGATCGATTTTTTTTTGAGAATCCTTTAGAGATTTACAGTCTGTGACGACGATGAATTTTCGACCATGAAGATACTGTCTGAAGTGCTTAATGGCATTGTAAACAGCTAATGTTTCAAGATCGTACGAATGGTACCTAGATTCAGTTGAAGAAGTACGTCGACTATAATATGCCACAACACGTTGCTTGCCGTCTACTTTCTGAACCAACATACCACCATATCCCTCGGAACTGGCATCTGCATGAATTTCGACAGGGAGGTCGGGATTAAAAATCATCAAGATGGGTTCACTTGTCAGATGGGTTATAAGTTTTTGACGAATCTCTTCATGCTCGGATTGCCAATGTATCTTGCCTTTACCACTGGTTAACTTGTATAGGGGGCTGAGCATTTTAGAGCACTGAGGTATGAATTGGCGAAAATAGGAAACCAGACCTATGAATTGTCGGAGTTGAGTGACGGTTTCTGGAGGAGGTAGTTTGGTTAGAGCAGAGATTTTTGCTGGATTGGGACGGACTTGACCACTCTCGACAACGTAGCCTAGGTATTCAACCCTACTTTTAAGAAATGAGCACTTAGCTGGATTGAGAGAAAATCCCGCTTTCTTAAGAACATCTAAGACCAATTCTAACCTTTCTAGCCCTTCTTCCACAGTTTCAGACAGGATTAGCAAATCGTCAACATAACACACAACGAACGTATGGGCAAGATCACCTAAAGCATTCATCACAGCTCGCTGATACACAGATGTTGCATTTTTTAAACCAAAAGGCATCGTGAGGTATTCCCATTGACCGTCGGGGGTAACAAAAGCAGTTTTTTCAATCGAATCTGGATGAACAGGAATTTGATGATACCCGGAAAGCATATCAAGACAAGTAAACCATTTGGCTTTACCTAATCTAGCAATTTGATCTTCGATTAGAGGTATTGGGTACTTATCGCTCACAGTATTGGCATTCAATTCCCTATAATCGATGCAAAGACGATCATTCCCATCTTTCTTTTTTACTAAAACAGCAGGACTAGCAAACGGGGAGGAACTTGGTCTAATGATGCCGGCCTGAAGGAGTTCATCAACTCGTTCTCTAACGACTTGCTTCTCAATTGGGCTCAAACGATGCGGACGACGTTGGACAAACCGATTGGGGTCAGCAAGACGTATCTGCAGCTGACCTGTAGTGACACGAGACTGGGGCAGACCTTCAGCAAAAGAAGCACTGGACTTTTTCAGGATCGTTGCCAATTGTTGCTTGTAGTTATTGGGAATGTCAGTGTTTACATCATCAAAATTGTACTCTTTGCAAAGGTTAATATTACAAGCCTCTATTTGTTGACAAGGCGATCGGGAAAAAGTTATAGAATCGGATGTCATGAAAACATCAAGACCTTGAAGTAGGATTTCCCTACCGAGAATGACTTTCTCCTTTAAATAATAATCTGGCAACACATGAAAGAGAATTTCAAGTTTCAAGTCACCGATTTTAACTTCGGAGAGGATTTGAACGACGCTATTAACTCTCGTCTGCCCTATGCCAACTAAACTAATTACGTTATTGATTCGTTTACCAGACACTTTAGAAGCAATAGACTCTGCAATAAGGGAGCACTCAGCACCAGAATCATAGTAAAATACAATTTTCTCACCGTTATTTTCTAACATGCCGAATGGATTGCTGATGACGCAGGCGTCGACGTGACGCTGGTTTCCATTGCTTGAGGTGCTGCTGAAGTTGCTGGTACTCGCAGAGCTGCCACTGGCTTCAGTTCTTCGACCAACGCTGCTGGTGCATTTTGCCGCAAAATGGCCAGTTGTGCCACATCGGAAACAGATGACCTCATTGGATATACGATGCTTGCTGGGTTCTGATCGATTAGAGGTCGTAGCTGGTGCCAGACTGAATTTCAATTTCTCATTGCGCACCAAATTGAACCGACATTCTGAAGACCTGTGTCCCAATCTTCCACAGGAGTGACACTTAATCGAGGTCTTAAATCGCTTTGCGTCAGTGTTATCTGAAGGAAATGTGCTCGAAGATTTCCTTTTCAATAGAGAGAAAGCTTGTAATTGTCGTTGTAAGCTCTCCCGAGAGGTTATTTCTTCCGTATATGCAATTCTATGGAGCCTGTCATCAAACTGAGCGACATGCGCAAGAATGGTTGAAGCGATAATCTCTTCAGTTGTTTTATTTTGCCATTTTGATGACAGAGTTGTCATCAGGCGTGCTGCATAGGATGCCAAGTTTTCATCATTGTTTGGCCGGCTACTCAGAATGTTGATGAGCGTAGCAGCTGAAGTCTCACTTCCGTGATATCTAGCCACAAAAAGGTCCTTAAATGTGGCCCATGTCATGTCCGGGTATGAAATTTGCGACAGCCATCTTGAAGCGCTGCCCTTCAAGGCTTTGCTCAATTTCATCACCAAATCGCCACCGCGTAGATCAAGTTTGGACAAACACATCTCGACAGTTGTAGACCAAGCTTGAGCGTCCATATCGCCTACCTCTGGGTTGAATTCCGGTAGGTAAACATCTTTCGGGCTTGAGGCTGACTTGACAGCATTAATGAGGTTCGCTAAGCCACGGCTCTGGGCTTCCATTAACATGCGAAGTATTCTTTCTGTCGAGGCATTGTCTTCAGCTCGAGGAATCCCGGCTTCTGATGTCGGAGCAGGGTTAAAGACTGGCGACCCAGGGGCCTCATTACTATTTTCTCCGTTGGGCATGGTGTGGGTATGCTCGAGCAATAAGACGTCACAGGTAACGCGTAACGTAATTTATTGGAGTGTAATGAGTACAGTACAGACAGCAAGTCCACAAGTGGCGGAGGAGATGTGCTCTGTCCGGCGATCCAAAGTTAAGTGCCAATACTCTGAGGTATCCGAGTATTTAAAGGCAGTCGCTCCATCCCCACCAATGGCCATGCTCGTGCAGCTGCAGTCAACACCTGCAGCTTGCACGTGTCCGGTGTCTTGCCACGGCGAAACCTGCAGCCCACAGGTGTCAGGTGCTCTGTCGTCAACGTGGCGCTATCATGACGCATGCATTCTCTGACATATATGTATACAAATAGAGCGTATTCCCATCTTAAAGGCCGGCAACGCACTTACAAACCCTCTGGTGTTGCGAGTGTCCATGGGCGGCGCTAATCGCTTACCATCAGGCGATTCGTCTGCTCGTTCGCCTCCTATTTAAAAAAAAAACTAATTATAGGATCTCACTGGTACTGGTTGTGAGAGAAATAAAAATAGTAATTTGAAAGGCTAGATTTGTACAAATTCAAACAATTAGTTTGGACCTAACCGTCAAAATTGTATGGACTAACTTTGGTTTCCGAATTATTTGGATATTGTTAAGGTGATTATTTTATTTATTTATTATAAATTTAATCATACCCCTCAACATAGATTTTTGTCGGTAGAGGTGTGGTAGATATTTGATGATCGCATGGTAGTTTTAAACGGATTGGTAGAAAATATATTGCATCCAAATTTGCATATTGACGTATTTTGTTCGGTTGAGTTTCAAGGACACCGATATGTATACATTTTTCCCCCTTATTCCATTGAAATAAGGGCCTAAAATGTACATGTTTATGCTCTCGACTGTACTGATGTACTAATTACTACTAACATGACTTATATGTCAAGCGAAGTCGTTCTGTTTGGTCAGACGGCGCTGACAAGGTGTAATGACGAAAATCGAAATTCGATGTTCGAATATATCAGTCTTTACTCTTTATCGCGCTTATAGCAAACGAGCGAGAGATTTGATATACGTACTTTGGAGATTTTCGAGGTAGTGCATTAACCCGTATTTGAACCATTGTCTGGTGACTATCCTGGGTGAAGAAAAAAATGGCATCAGTGAGATTATAAAAAAAATATTGCCAATCAAACGAGTTTTTATGTACCCTTTTTTGATTTACACCCATATACATACAGTGTGGAAAGAAAAGTCTGGCCCTGGAGGGAACCTACCTTAAAACGTTGAGATAGCTCAATTTGCTGAAAGGAAATATTATTTCATTTCTCCTAAGCATTCAAACTGCATTCACAGAATTTTTGATGCCAATAGATCAAGGAACAAAAACTTATTAGAGACAGACCTAGTCTAGGATACAAGAGAGCCTAAAAAAAAAAGACATTGTGCACAATTAGTATTGAAAAAAAAAGGTATCTTTTTCAAAAATCTGTAAATGCAGTTTTATTGCTTAGGAGAAATAAAATAATGTTTCCTTTCAGTAAATTGAGTTATGTCAACGTTTTAAGGTAGTTTCCCTCCAGGCCCCGTATTTTCTTTCCACCCTGTATATGGACAGTCAGCATCAAAAGTAGCTACGCATATGAACAGGTCAAAAGCCCTTATTCCCTTCTGATAAAAACTTTTAAGCTTTTCAAATGCGTAGCTATATTAATGCCGACTGTACTGTACCAAGGAGCGCTCGTGGCCCAGCGGCGCCCGCGTACCGCGTGAGGTTAAGCAATTTCGGGCGAGGTCAGTCCTTGGATGGGTGACCGCTTTGAGTGGTTACTAACGAGCGCTCCCGTGCTTTGGAAGGCACGTTAAGCCGTTGATCCCGGTTGCTGTCCATGATAGCAGTCGTTAAGCCAAGTTAGAGTCCTCCGGGCGGCTTGAGAACTTCTAACAGTCAAGTTGCCCACTCACTTGACAAGCCTAATCCCAATAAGGTCTAATTTCCCCCTCGGGTTGGAAGGTCAGATGGCAGTCGCTTCCGTAAAAACTAGTGCCTACGCCAATTCTTGGGATTAGGTAGCGGACCCCGGGCATCCTTCAGGATTCAACTGTACTGGGAATAACGCTAGGAGGATGATGATGATGTACTGTACCAAAGTGTCGAAAATAAAAAAGCTATTTAAAGTCATGTTCATGTATCTTGTCACCGAATCGCTATATCATTTTCTTATGTTCACTGTATCCTAGTGTGTCCCAGGCTTAAAGAGGGGGACTTAAGGCGTTGTCATTGCAGAATCGGCTGCGTCCTCGTCCGCTGGTGAAACAACTCCGCGCGTCAAACGCAAGTACACCAAACGGACGCCCGGAGTTAACAAAGACACGGTTGGTATTCCATGTTGCCTAACTTTTTCAGCGGTGGTAAAATGGTATAGTTGACATTATTAAAACCGGCCAAGAGCGTGTCGGGCCACGCTCAGTGTAGGGTTCCGTAGTTTTCCGTCCGTCACATTAAGTTGACATATTAAGTACAGAAACACAAAACCCTAAAAAGCACGTCATTTCATTGTGATTTTGTAGAAATGACAGGTACAATAAACACCTGTTTATACGGTTAAATTACAAACTTAGTTCAGAAATTATTTTTGTAATTTTTTCAAAAACTATTCAACCTATCAAGTTCAAAATAATTTTCCTACAAAGTTTTTATAAAGTCCTACTTTTGAGATTTTTTTCATATTTTTAAAACTTATGGTTCAAAAGTTAGAGGGGGGGGGACACATTTTTTTTTACTTCTGGAGCGATTATTTCCGAAAATATTAACATTATCAAAAAATGATTTTAGTAAACCCCTATTTATTTTTAAATACCTATCTAACAATATATCACACGTTAGGGTTAAAATGAAAAAAAAAATCACTCCCCACTTTACATATAGGGGAGGTACCCTAATAAAATATTTTTTTCCACTTTTTATTTTACCACTTTGTCGGCGTAATTGATATACATATTAGTACCAAATTTCAGCTTTCTAGTGCTAACGGTCACTGAGATTATCCGCGGACGGACGGACAGACGGACGGACAGACATGGCGAAACTATAAGGGTTCCTAGTTGACTACGGAACCCTAAAAATGTCCGACTGTTTAAGAGTCCCCAGTACCATAGAGAAAATAAGTAAGAATAGAGAGCTAACTCCATACATCATTTTTTACTTATTATTTCGTAGTCGACATCTAGCGTCAAATAGCGGAATTATCAGTACTGCTATAAAGATACTAGATGTCACGTATGTCGCAACTGACGAAAAGTGAATTTCTTAACAATTTACTACTAATATTTAAAGCAGAATGAGTTCAAAACAGAGTTCCGGTTAATCCGGTATTAATATTAGCTAAAAAATGGTTGAGCATTCGATCGTTCATTCGTCACGGCGTCTATTGTCGAGTAGCAATACTGATAATTCCGCTATTTGACGCTAGATGTCGACTACGAAATAATAAGTAAAAATAATAAGTACGAAATAATAAGTAATAATAAGTAAAAATGATGTATGAAGTCATATGGAGTTAGCTCTCTATTCTTACTTATTTTCTCTATAGTAGCCAGTACGCTCGGCTGAACTCGATACTCCATACAAACGTAGTTTCGTTCTCATTTTATAACGCCTGGCTGAAATAACATGAAACTTTGTATACACAATGGGAGCCGCCATATCTAGGTCGGGAATTAGATTCTGTTGCTAGAAATTGTAATAGAAAAAAAATACAGGGAGATTGAGTTTTTTACTTTTTGTATGAAAACCTTAATTATCGCTGTATTGTTTCTATCATAATTTCAAGCAACAGAAACTAATTTCCTGCCTAGATATGCCGGATCCTATTGTGTATACAAAGTTTCATGCTATTCTAGCATGGCGTTTTAAAATGAGAGCGAAACTACGTTTGTATGGCTAACCGAGGTTACTGCGGACTCTTAAACACTGCCATTTAATTTTGAACTTTCCTGCTTTAAGAGCCTGTTAGCGTACGTAACGAAGTTCCGCTCTCATTTTAAAACGGCATGTTGGAATGACATGATACTTTGTATGTACAATCGGATATCTAGGCCGAAAATTTGTTTCTGTTGCTTGAAATTATAACAGAGAAAAAATACAGCGATTATTAAGATTTTCATACAAGACGTAAAAAACTCGCTGTATTTTTTTTCTATACAATTTCTAGCAACAGAAACTAACTTCCGGCCTAGATACGAGGGCTGTTCCGAAAGTTTTTAGCTGCTCTCACTCTATTCATACGATATATTTTTTATTTACACCAATTATGTGGGTAATTTCAATAGTTATGAGCTGAGATAAAATCGTTAGTAAGCAGCAAGTATTTTTTTCACAACATTTCTTTTACCATAAGGCCTTTTGTATAGGTTTTTATTTTTTTTCGAAAATTGTACTATTTGATACCTAAAAATAGTTTTGGCAACGAAATCCCTAACAGCTGTAGTGGAAACTGCCCGGGATGACTTTCTAACTTAATTTTTGCTGATTTTAATGTAAAATCATTAAATGATTTTATTTAATTTAAGTTTTTTTTGTGATGATGACCTAGTCTCGCGACCTAGACTAATATTCGACACACCTGCTCATTGTCGCAAATTTTCATGCAAACGATGCAGATTACTTGGGTAGAGACAGGGAAGATTCATAGTTTGCGGTGTATAAAATTTCGTTTAGTTGTGGTGACGTATTAATCAAAATTGGCCCGCAACACAAAATTGGTATTGTGACCCGTTCATCCCATATTAGATAGGGCTGTTGACACGTCGTACTTAAAATACAATAAAAAAACCCAAGCGACTTTCATCAACAGTTTCACCCCAACACATATGTATCGAAATTACCCGCATAATGGTATCATTAAAACATATGGCATGAATAAAGTGAGAGCAGCTAAAAACTTTCGGAACGGCCCTCGTATGGCGGATCCCATTGTGTATACAAAGTTTCATGTTATTTAACCACGGCGTTTTAAAATGAGAACGATACTACGTACGGGAACCCCTAAACACTGCCATTAAATTTTGAACTTACTTGCTTTAACAGTAAAGTAGCGTTTTAAACGGACTAATTTCATACAATTTGTTCAATTCAAATGAAAAGGAGTACTTTTCATCCCTCGTTTGAAGGCAACAATGACTCCTTTCTGAATAGCAGCTGTGAAAAGCAGTATGTGCACTCATTGGCAAAATTGACGTTTAAAATTTTTAAGTAGTATGAAATCTTAACTCATTTCGTTAATTTGGGAACAAAAAAATCCCAAATTTTTTTTTTTAATTTTTATAGCCATTAGTATTCTGAATATTCACTTAAATGTGAAGAAAGCCCATATCGTAGTTATGACGTCATTGCTATGAAATTGTGACAGTCACAGCGGGCAAAAAGAACAGCAGCTCACTTACTTTAGTAAATTTGTCTTAGTAACAGTGCTTCTGTATGATTTGTTACGCTATGATGCCTTACTTGTCACTTACTCTCTTTTAGAATGAGGAACTTTTGAAATTGATTTATTTATATGAAATGGGGATATTTGCGAAAATTTAAAAATGTGGTTTTATTTAACTTTTTATTTCTATTGGATTTCATCGGAAAAAAGCCTGCTCAAAAAATGAAATGTTGTCAATAGTTTCCGTCTCGGAAGTAAACACTTGAATCCCTCGAATATGTTCAGAATATGTTTTCAGTTCACTCAGTATTCAATGTACCTACTATCATTTTGTGCCTACACTTTGTGACGGTTGCAAACAACAGCCTCTTGCCAGAATTGAACAAAATTTAATAAGGAAAGGACCCCTATGTCCTAAAACTAAGACCAAGACCATGGAGTGCGGTGGAGATACTGCGATGCCAAGCGTGGCGATTATGGCATTTACCCCCCATGAAATTGGGGGAGGATGTCCAGCAGTGGACGGCCTTCGGCTGATATGGTGGTGGTGGAATAAGGAATAAATTTTGAATAAGACCAATTTTTTTGACTGGATTGACTTTTAACCCTTATCCAGGCGTAGTACGTTTCATCGACCACATCGTGTCAATAGAATTCCAATCCTAGTCCTCTGATTTAAGGCTCAAATTACATTGCATTTTCGTAAAAAGTGACTCTTCTTGAAATTAATCACCATAACGTAAACTATTTTTAGTATATATTTTGTTTTTTGTAAAGCCTTCTAGATTGGCGCGGCCTGGAAAAGGGTTAACGTGACATGTTAATTTTTTTGACAGCCCCCAACGACGGAGCGTGTGAAAGGGAAACGCGGACGTCCGAGAAAGGACGCCAATCACAAACCACAACAGCCGAGTGAGTACGGTCGTCCAGTTATAGAAACTTCGATCCCCTTAGCGCTTCCCGGGCATTATAGTACATTACACTACTAGGGTGGTAAAACAAAGAAAGGCTGGGATTGCAGGTTTTGCGGCCGGAGCTGTAGGCGAGGGACGTATATACGGGGCCTGTAATAGGAGCAAAAAAATAAACGGTACACTATTGAGCTCTCCAGCAATTATTTCCAAATGGTTTTAATTGAAAAAAAATTTTTTTTTGTTTTTTTTTCGCTAATGTAGCTTGTATGTACTTTTTTACTCTACTGGAGTGATATTAATAACAATTTGCTCAAAAAACACTAAAAATTTGAATAAAAAGTTAAAAAATCTCAAAAGTATACTTTTAAACCAAAAATGCGACAACGATTATGAGTCACAACTTGAAGCAACCTCAAAATCAGCATTGACTGCCGCGCTATAATCTCTGGGTGCCAAGATCCATTACTAGGAGGTCATAACTTTAGATCAACATTTCTCCCAATTGAAAAAAGATTAATTTTTTTTTGGACACATGAGGTTACTGTATATGCTCTAAGGAAGCGTCCTTTAAATTTAATACTCCTATTACAGGCTACACCCTGTATATGCGATCGAGGGCTTTATTTATTACCTCCCGTGTTGTGTGATTGGTAAAAGCCACTTTTTGATCAAGTTTGGCATACATTTATTTATTTATCGTATGACAATCATTTCGAACCGTGAGATCTTTGGGAAGACAGTACGGTTGCCGGTTTTGATGCACATTTAGCACCTAGTTTGAGTTTGTGTTTTATTGACTGATTAAATTAAATTTGTGTTTATTTGTGATTAGAAACAGTGAATATGCCTAGAAGAAATACTGTTTTGTGAAGACAGGCACGGAAAATGGTATATGACGTGCATTATTTATTAAAGACAGAGATAATGAATTAATTGATTCCTTGAAACATATTAAAAGTCAGTCACTTGGACACTCATGTATGGAAGCGAGACTTGGGTATGGCAGAAAAAGCATGAGAGTAGACTGAATGCGGTTGAAATGAGAGCGTTAAGAAGTATGTGTGGGGTACGTTTGTGTGATCGGATAAAAAATAGTGTGATAAGAGAAAGATGTGGAATAGAAGATGATGTAGTGACTAGGGTTGAGAAGGGTATGCTTCGGTGGTTTGGGCATGTAGAGAGAATAAGTGAAAGTAGAATGACTAAGAGGATTTACGCTCAGGAGATGAGTAGTAGGATCGGAAGGGCACGACCAAGGCGAGGTTGTCTAGATCAAATTTCGGCGATACTGAAAAAGGGCCAGGTGAGAAGTACCCGCAACCGACGAGCATGTATGAGAAGATGTATGGATGTGATTGAAGCGAAAGAAGTATGTAAGGACCGTAGTATTTGGCGTTCTTTGGTCTCTGCCTACCCCATGGGATAACAGCGTGAGTTTATGTATGTATAGAATAGAATAGAATAGAATAATTTATTAAAAATTCATTTTACAATTATGTTATTATAGCCTAAACTTATCTATAGAGTATGCATTTGGACAGCGACACTGGATTTAAACATGATGAAACAAACCACATGTTATTAAGACGGAAAATATAAAATTGAATTGTGTTGTCAGTGATTTACGGAACATTCAAAAAAGAACAGCATGGGCTACAAAACCAGCTTCCGCCCGCGACTTAAATCATGTGGAAAAATACTATATGTACTATATCTCGGAGCTAAATTTCATCCAGATCCGTTCAGCCGCTTTGGCGTGATTGAGAAACATCCATCTATATGAGACTAGTTTAAACGAACAAGCTTAGATATAAAAGAAGGACAAACAAAAACACGTTTTTTATTAATAAGTATTATTGTAATCAATTTGTAGACATTACAATTGCGCACGCGACATTACCTATGCGCAGCCATCCCCTCCACGTTTCGTTCACCGCTAGACTTACTTGCCGCGACCTGTACTACTATTACACGCTTGGTTGACGACCTGTTTAGCCTAGTTGGTAGTGACTCTGCCTCCGAAGCTAGAGGTCCCGGGTTCGAATCCCGGCCAGGGCATTTATTTGTGCATTTTTCACGGATATTTGTTCTTGGGTCTTGGATGTTTTCTATGTATTTAAGTATGTATTTATCTATATAAGTATGTATATCGTCGTCTAGTACCCATAGTACAAGCTTTGCTTAGTTTGGGACTAAGTCGATTTGTGTAAGATTGTCCCCCATATTTATTATTATTATTCTGTAAACTTAAATTAATCTATAAACATCACATCTCTGCATCAGTTTTATACATCAATCTAGACTTAAGAGTGCGCAGTACGTTCGGTTCTCCATACAAACGTAATTGTGCTCTCATTTTAAAAAGCCATGCTAGAATAACATGAAACTTTGTATACACAATGGGATCCGGCATATCTAGGTTGGAAATTAGTTTCTGTTGCTTGAAATTATAATGGAGAAAAAATACAACGATTATTAAGGTTTTCATAAAAGCCGTAAAAAACCGCTGTATTTTTTTCTTTTACAATTTCTAGCAACATAAACTAATTTACGACCTAGATATGCCGGATCCCATCGTGTATACAAAGTTTCATGTTATTCTAGCATGGCGTTTTAAAATGAGAGCATAAATACGTTTGGTATGGAGAACCGAGCGTACTGCGCCCTCTTAAGTAGTATTTTTTTAGTATTGGCATACATTTGCCGTGGTTGTCAACAATTTCAATTAGATCACACAGTAAGTTTTTAGGCAAGGTATTTAATATATATGGGAGTAGAAACTCTAACTGAGTTTCTCTAAAACTATTATTAAATTAAATGTAATGCTGATGTGCATTCGTGTCCAGTGTATATTACATTACATATATGGTAAATACCACGTTCTGAACAGTAATTTTAATTTTATATAGAAAACTCCCGTGAGTTTGAGACATATTAAATATAATGAAACGGGTCACTCACGTCTTAAAGGTCGAATATCGCTCGACATGTTTCAGACCATGATCATCATTCGAGATGTTTCACGCAAAGTGCGGGAGGCTATCGAAATTAGTCGTTTTCCAAATTTTAATCGTGATTGTGGATGGGTTGTACCATCCAGCTGGAAAACAGTGTTGAATACTACGTCTGTGAAGAGTGTGGACGAGACTTTAGCATGTGACGTTGTGAGTGTTGTGTGTAGTTCGGCATTGAACAATTGTGAAGAAAACGAGGGTAGATTCTCGCCGCCGCCGCCTCCACCCGCGCCGAGCAACCGAGCGGACAGGGCACGGGCACGCAGTGCTAAGAAAACCGCCGCCGCGATAGGTGCTCATGATTAAGGACCGCGAACCGGTCTGAAACATGTCGAGCGATATTCGACCTTTAAGACGTGAGTGACCCGTTTCATTATATTTAGTAATTTTAATATTATAAACCGTGTTAGCTTGAAATCTTATAAAAAAGATCTAACCTAACTAGTCTATAAGTTTTTACAAAAAAATGTTTTTAATCTAGTTTTGTAATATTTACGGAAAGCGAACCATACACACAGTATCTTCGATTTATGGGACATCCCTTTATAAGTTAAGCTGTCAATAACCCGGACCCGGTCAATAATGGACCCGGATATGTCCTTAAACTACGACCAAGACCACCGGGGAATGGGCAGCAGCATTCCTAGAGTGCGGTGGAGATACTGCGATCGCCAACCCGCATGCCAAGCGTGGCGATTATGGCATTTACCCCCCATGAAATTGGGGGAGGCCTATGTCCAGCAGTGGACGTCCTAGGGCTGATATGGTGGTGGTGGTGGTCAATAACATCCCTGTATAAGTTAAGCGGTCAAAAGGTTAAGTCCGAATTCTTATAAGTATGACATTTTGCAGAAATCCGTGTCAGAAGTAACCTGATGCCGGATAACAATGAACCCATCACCCTGGACAGCGATGATGAGCCAGACCTAGGTGAGAAAGTAGCTTGTAATTTTATTATTCTCAAAACATGCAATGAAATATTGATGTTATGTTTCTTATAATAGGCTGCGAAGTATGACGTTTCAGGTGCGGCTAGTACAAGAGGTCGTTAATGGAATTTCATACAAATCTTGCAGGCCTAGGCCGGCAAAGTCCTCCTTTTTAATTTCCGTTTCATATAAATTTTTTTGCACAGGCATCATGACATTCTGCCACTACTATGCGTGTTAAAAATAAAACTTTGTTTTTTTTGTTGTTGTTTATTCCATTGCATGTTTGAGAAAAGCACTATACATACCTGTTAAAAGTTTGTGTTTAGGGTGTCTTTTGGTTGGGAAATAAAAGATTTTATACGAACTTACAGGGTTCATATTGCGACGATTATTGGCTACAAAACAGGCGATCAGCCATAGCAAAACGCAAGAGAAGGATATGATAGGTGGCGCTGCATTTGCCAATATTTGTTGCGTTCAAATTGTTTTTTATTTTCATAAAACGATGCGTTCAATTTAACACCCCCTCTCAACAAATATTTACCTATTTTATACAATGCAAAAAGAAACATATCACTTCGCCTTAACAGTTTGTTCAAAAGAAAACTTGAAAATAATACTTATTTCTAATTCTTACTTTGGTTGGTCAAAAAAAAAATGATACTACAAATCAAAAGTTTACCACTTCTAGTTACATCACACATATGTATAGTTAATTAACATTAGGTACATTTGTACCACATAAGTTACATGACCAACCACTTACAAACTAAAAATAGACTGAACAAATTTTTGAAACATAATTGTGCCTAAAGGTTTGGTTAACAAATCTGCAAAGTTATCTTGAGTTTTAATATACTTTAGAGAAATACACTTTTCCTTAATTTTCTCAACAATGAAATGATATCTTGTTTCTAAATGTTTCAGCCTCTTGTTGTTTTCTGAATTGAAAGCCAATTTTATGACAGACTGATTGTCTTCAAATATTACTGTTTCACTAATAACAATATCAAAGTCTTTGAGTAAATATTGCAACCAACAAACTTCTTGAATAGCCATACTTAAAGCTATATATTCTGACTCCGTTGAAGATAAACTAACACTAAGTTGCTTCTTACAACACCATATTACAACACAATTGTTAAGACTGAACAGATAACCTGAGGTTGATTTTCTGTCTTTAGTGTCCCCTGCCCAGTCAGAGTCCACAAAACCTTGCAAACCTGTGTCAGTGCTACTGTAAACTAAAGCATAGTTCAGCGTCCCTTTAATGTAACGCAATACTCTTTTTAATGCCTTGAATAACATCACACTGGCACAGTGTTGGTAACGACTGAGAAAACACACCGATACACATAGATCAGGCCTAGTTCCACAGACCGCATACATTAAACTACCAACTAACTGTCTACACTGTTTTTCTATCTCCGGACTCTCAGACTTTTCATTTTGTAATAATTCAAACTTAAAATTTTGATCTATAGGTGTTGGAGCTGATTTACAGTTAGACATTTTATAGATTTCTAAAACTTTAGATAGGTATTTGCCCTGGCTTATGACAGTTTTACCAACGCTTTGCTGAATGTCTATACCCAGATAACTTTTAGCTAATCCTAAATCTTTCATTTTAAAACTTTTACACAACTGAGCTTTAAACTTTTTTAGAGCAATATTATCTGAGCTGAACATTAATATGTCATCTACAAATAATAACACATATATTTTATAACCATTGTCCTTCTTAAAGTACAAGCAGTGATCATTCTGTGACTTGATGAAACCTTCACTTAGCATGAAATTGTTAAACTTCATATTCCAATATTTTGGTGATTTTTTTAAACCGTACAAGGATTTATTTAGTTTACAAATTTTGCCACATGGAAGTTTAAGGTACACTATCTCATCTATGTCACCATGAAGAAATGCACCCACTACATCCATCTGATGTACAGGAAGTTGTGATTTGTTAGCAATAGACATAAAAACTCTAAAAGTTGGCAATCTAGCTACCGGTGAATATACATCGAGGTCACAGTCTGACTGCTCGAACCCTCTAGCTACAAGGCGAGCCTTATAAACTTTGTCACTGCCTACCTCTTTGACTTTAAATACCCACTTACTTGAGATGACTTTGTTACCTTCTGGAACACTACTAATCTCAGACCAAGTGTTGTTTTCTTTGAGGGTATTTAATTCCACCTGTATTGCCTTGTTCCATTCTTCCTTGTACTCACTTTGCATTGCTTCTTCTAGGCTCATAGGTTCCGCATCAATAGAAAGAAAACCAGTTTCATATTCTTCCATCCACAGTGGTTTCTTTGTGTTTCTTCCACTCCGTGTTTGAGAGGGTTGTGGGGGTACATTGGGAGCTTCTACCACTCTTGTTTCAGATAAGTCAGAAGTAGACTCTAGCCATTCTTCCGACGTTGATGATTCTCTACTCTCAACTTTTTGAGGTTTTTCCCCCGACTCCACAGCTATTTCTGGTGGACTAACTATACCATCCACACACCCTTCTTCTGCCCCCTCTGGATTTGGTGACTGTACAGTAATTTCTTCTTTATAAAAGCTATGGACCTCATCATCCACCACTTGGACTGTTTTGTCAGCTGTAAAAACAGGTTGGTCATTTTCGGGACTAGTGATAATAATTTCAGAGAAGGGACATTGATCTATCAATCTTTTCCCTACTTCTTTATCACAAAAAATACCTTGTAAAAAAGTTACTTCTCTTTTGACAAAAACATCTTTTTGTTTTGGGAAATAAACTCTAAAGCCTTTTGTAGTCTCGCCATATCCTACAAAATATCCCATTTCGGCCTTACTATCCCATTTTTTCCTCTTTTGTTGAGGTACATGCACACCTACCTTTGTGCCAAAAATTTTGAGGTTATGTATGTCATATGGCCCCTTTTTTAACCACAACTCATATGGAGTCACGTTTTTGACTCTACTCTTACCTGTTCTATTTAGAACATAGACTGCTGTATTGACAGCTTCTGCCCAAAGAGATTTGTCTAAGCCACTGGCTAAAAGAATTGTTCTAGCTGCTTCCGTTACAGTTCTCATTTCGCGTTCAATGCAGCCATTCTGTTCGGGTGTGTATGGTACACTTGTTTGGTGAACTATACCCAGACTTTCTAACAATGATTTCATCTCTTTGTTTGTGAATTCTAAACCACAATCTGACCTTATAACCTCAACTTTGAGTTCTAAGTTTTTAATGACATATGTCAGAAAACTTTTGACGTTTCCTACAGTTTCCGACTTATTTTTAAGAAAATAGACTGTTCTGAATTTTGTGAAATCATCTTTTATATGTAAATAATACCTGGCACCGCCTAACGATGAAGTTTCCATAGGACCACATACATCCATATGTAAAACTTGACCTGCTTTTTGTGCCCTATCCTTACTCAATGGGAAGGGTTTTTTATGAGATTTACCTTGTAAACATGACTGGCAGATTACTACATTCTCATTTATTACATCATATTTCACTTTACATTTTGTTAGAACACTTTTAACCTGTTCAATATTTTGGTGACACATCTTTTGATGCCAATCAGACAAACTTTCATTTGAACTACCTACACAGGCACTATTTACACTTCCAGGTCTGAATTTCATGAAAAACAAGTTATTTTTTAAAGATACAATTTTCTTTATTTATGGTTACATTGTAACCCTTGTCTGTAGCACAACTGGCTGAAAATAGATTCAGTTTTAATTCAGGTACATACAAGACCTCATTTAAAGTAGTTTCTAACCATTCCTGACCATTATGGGCTTCTAGTGTGATTTTACCTCTACCTAGAGCTTGTATGATTTTACCATCACCTACTATAATGGACTTAGGACTTTGTAGACTTGTATATTCAGAGAATAAGTTTATATCATGGGACATATGCTCTGTAGCACCACTATCCATTATCCACTCTTCTCCTACTGAACTATGCAATGCTGATGATAACACTGACACAGGGAATGCATTACCTTTAGACTCATTTTTCTTATTTTTAAACCAGCAATCTTTACTATCATGATTTTGCTTTTTACAGTGATTGCAAAACTTATTTTTAGATTTATTGAACTTACAATCCTTTTTGTAATGACCTGGCTTGCCGCAATTAAAGCATTTTCTTGATGACTTCAGAGCAAATGCAGTATCCATCCCCGCTTGCTCCTGTGCCTGAGCCGAGTACCTCTGTTCCTCAATAAGAAGGCGAGAAACCAGCTGTTCCATTGTTCTGTTGTCTGCCGGCACTGACTCCCACGCTGATATAAAGTGACGATACTGGCTGGGTAGCGAAGAGGTTATTTTAGTTATAGCCATTTGAGCACTAACTTCTGCTCCGAGGCCTTTGAGCCTACATAGCAGCACTTCAAACCTGCTTAGATACTGTGACATGGTTTCTCTTTCTTGGAACTTCATATCAAAGAACTGTTGCTGTAGTATATGCACTGAAAGATCTCCCTTCTGCTCATAAATGTTGTGCAATTTATCCCAAATGTCTTTACTTGTGTTACAGGTAGCTACATGCGGTATTATCGACTCCGCTAATCTAGTTACTATTATTCCCTGCGCCTTGGCGTCCTTGGATTTCCACTTGTTTATGACTTCTGCCTTTTCTGAACCTGGACACACCAAAGAGCCATCTACTACTTCGTACAAGTCTGCTGCCCGCAGTAACACCTTGACTTTGAACTGCCATGCTGTCCAACCGCTGGCGTCCTCTAATAACTGCTGTTGATGCCCGTTGCCAATGATATTATGATCCATTTTGTCGCTTCACCGTGACACGAGCTCCTTTTTGTCGCTTGACCACGACAGAATACCTTTGTCGCTTGACCACGACAACACCTTGATGAGCTTTCACCCCTTTTTTTTTCGACGACTCCGCCAGTTTTTTTTTCATCCACGATGAATGACCTCTACTTGACCGTAGCGATGACACCCCGATTTCGCAACAACCAAAAGACACACAACCACACGATTAGTAGGCCATGAGCTTGCTGGGTCCATAACCTGTTAAAAGTTTGTGTTTAGGGTGTCTTTTGGTTGGGAAATAAAAGATTTTATACGAACTTACAGGGTTTATATTGCGACGATTATTGGCTACAAAACAGGCGATCAGCCATAGCAAAACGCAAGAGAAGGATATGATAGGTCGCGCTGCATTTGCCAATATTTGTTGCGTTCAAATTGTTTTTTATTTTCATAAAACGATGCGTTCAATTTAACAATACCTCGACGGGAAATATGGGGTTGCCCGCCTCAGACCTATCCTTCTGTCTATATGTCTTCGGCCGGCAATCCCTTTCGTCCCGGCCTCTGTAGTAATGTACTATTTATTTTATTTTGCCGGCCTGTTTAGCCTAGTTGGTAGTGACACTGCCTCCAAAGCTAGAGATCCCGGGTTCGAATCCCGGTAAGGGCATTTGTTTCTGTGGTGAGCAGTAACATTTGTTCCTGAGACTTGGATGTTTTCTACGTACGAGTATTTAAGTATATCGTCGTCTAGTACCCATAATACAAGCCTTATTGAGCTTGCTATGGGACTAGTTCAATTTGTGTAAAAAATTGTCCCCTAATTGACCGAGCGAGCGAAGCGTCTCCGTTTCAGGATTCGACAAAAATTCTTATATACATATGTCTGTCTGTCTGTCCGGATGTTCTCCTCTACAGCTCGCATTTCTTAATAGATTCTCGTGAAATTTTGTGAGCAGGTTCTATAATTATACAGTTTTTTTTTGTCGGAGTCAACTTCTGGAAATTAAAAAAAAAAATCGTATGTATGTATGGATGTTCTCCTCTACAGGTCGCATGTCTCAACCGATTTTCGTGAAATTTTGAGAGCAGGATCGATATTTTTATAGATGTTTTTTGTCGAGACAGTTTTTGTAAATTTTGATTTTTACAAAAAAAATATTTGCGAGCACTACAAGCTCACGGAGCCACTAGTTTTATTTATTTATTTATTATTATTATTTATCTGCAGGATCCCCGAGTCAGGCGTCCGACTCGTTGAGCCTTGACGAGAATCTCCGAGCGTTGAGACACATACACGAGAAATACGCAAACATAGACAAGGTACGTTATAAATATAGTTAATCCTTTTTAGTGTATTAAAAAACCATTCGTAAAGACCGGGTTTGCAGCATACCCCGCCTAACCCACGCGCGGGCCATAACAACACCACATATGACGTAAAAAAAAAAAGTAAAAGTAAAAAATATTTATTACCAAAACAATTTTTTTACACGTTTAACAGTTATTATCGGCGACTCCCACACTAGGCTAAGCCTGTATCGTGGGAATCAGAGACATTTAGGGTTATCAATAAACATAGCGGCTTAATGCACATGCATTGTACAACTGTAAAATATTTGAAATTGATTAGTTATTATTTTAAGAAATTATAGTTAATAACCTATGAAATTTTATGACAGTAGCTTACGTAGTTATGAGAACACGTACAAGTTTACAGTACTGGCCCGTGCCGCGCGGGGGCCGTGTTGTCTCGGTAAACATGCTTCCGCCGGCTCAATGGTTCAATATATACATACATACATATAATCACGCCTGTTTCTCAAGAGGGGTAGGCAGAGATCACGGATAAGGTTTGTTTATTTGGTTCAATATATAAGAGGATTTAATATATGGATATTGATAAAGCGTATGCATCCGTACATAATCAGGTCTTAAAACACTCGTGGGATCTCATTATTTATTTAATATATCGACACGCCAACAGTAACAAACAATACAGTCAAAAACACAATTTCACAAAGACTTAAGCCATGTTTATGCACCAATGACAGGCATGCAACAGCATTCACACAGTTTGAGGCTTTCACACTAAAAACTTAGTTATACAATACAACAAAGAGAAAAAAAAAAACTATTTATGACATGGTATTAAAAGATCGAAATCTTACATTATTATTTAGAAGGTATCATATTATATTAGGTTTCAGCATTCTACGCCTCAATATAGGTAACGAATCACTAAAAATATCACTTTCAAAATGTTCAAGTGCCAGTTTGTTCCATTCAGCTTGCATTCGGTGGGATTATGATCTAATTATGAAATTTGCCGCACCAACCTTTTTTTGTCGTGTTTTGTATGATGGTAAGCAGACACCGTAGCCTATGGCCGCTTGCGGCTAGAAAAATTAAGCTCGTTGCCGACTTTTTATTGACTTGAGGATTCGTTGCGTTGACAGCTAGACACATGCAGGTCCCTCAAGAGAAGAAAGAAAAAAAACATTAAAAAATAAATTTTGTTTTGCAAATGTAAACGGTTTTTTAACCGACTTCAATAGAAGGAAGGAGGTTCTCAGTTTGTCTGCATGTTTTTTTATTGTTTTATGTATGTATGTTCCCCGATAACTCTTGACCAGGTTGACCGATTTTGATAATCCTCTTTTTGTATCAAAGCAGGTACCCCCAAGTTGGTCCCATATAAACTTGGTGAAGGTCTGATGATGGGATCCAGGAGGAATCGAGGAAACTCCTCAAATTTGATAGGCACGCGTATTGGGATTTCGGTATTTCGGTATTTTCTCTAGTTAATCGGAGTCGGTTTTAGTTGGGTATAAATTATTTTTCTCAAACATGCAATGAAATATTGATGTTATGTTCCTTATAATAGGCTGCGAAGTATGACGTTTCAGGTGCGGCTAGGACAAGAGGTCATTAATGGAATTTCATACAAATCTTGCAGGCCTAGGCCGGCAAAGTCCTCTTTTTTAATTAAATTTGTGGCACAGGCATCATGACATTCTGCCACTATGCGTATTAAAAATAAAACTTTGATTTTTTTGTTGTTCATTTCATTGCATGTTTGAGAAAAGCACTATACATACCTCGGCGGGAAATTGGGGTTGCCAGCCTTAGGCCTATCCTTCTGTCTATATGTCTTCGGCCGGGAACCCCTTTCGTCCCGGCCTCTGTAGTAATGTACTAAATACCTACTGAGTGTAGTCCGTACTGTGCACAGGACGACCTGTACGAAGCGCACTTGCTGGCCGCAAACTTCAAGAAGCCGGACGAGCGACCGAAGGATGACGATGAAGTGCTCTCAGTGAGGAGCTCGGAAGGTAAGCATTCCTTTCCGTCACACCTGACCACAATATCATTCGAAGGATGTCCACTGCTGGACATAAGCCTCCCGCAATTTATTGGGGGGTAAATGCCATGATCGCCACGCTTGGCATGCGGGTTGGCGATCGCAGTATCTCCACCGCATTCCAGGGATGCTGCTGCCCATCCTCCGGTGGTCTTGGTATTTCTATTCTATTCTATTCTAATATTTATTTATTATGCGTAGTTATTATGAATTGAAAAATAAATTTAAACGGTACAATCTGTCCCTATAAATTACAGCCACTCTCAGTTCTAAACGACAAATACACCTTAAGAGTGTGCAGGCTCTCATTTTAAAACGCCATGCTAGAATAACATGAAACTTTGTATACACAATGGCATCCGGCATATCTAGGTCGGAAATTAGTTTCTGTTGCTAGAAATTGTAAAAAAAAAATACAGCGGTTTTTTGCGGCTTGTATGAAAACCTTAATAATCGTTGTATTTTTTCTCCATAATAATTTCAAGCAACAGAAACTAATTTCCGACCTAGATATGCCGGATCCCATTGTGTATACAAAGTTTCATGTTATTCTAGTCTACAATGAGAGCGTAAATACGTTTGTATGGAGAACCGAGCGTACTGCGCACTCTTAACTTTCAGGACTTACAGATATTTTAAGTAAGCATATCGAGCTAACACTGGCGAGCGAGCGAGACAAAACTTTGGCGACGGTCGAGCCTTCAACAAGAAATAAATATTAGGACACTTTTTTTTTACACAAATGGAACTAGTCCCATTGTAAGCTCAATAAGGCTTGTGTTCCGGGTAATAGACGACGATATATTTAACAGATATATATGTATATTTACTTAAATAAATAGAAAAAATCCAAGTCTCAGGAACAAAGGTTTCTGCTCACCACAGAAACAAATGCCCTTACCGGGATTCGATCCCGAGACTAGCTTCAGAGGCAGTGTCACTACCAACTAGGCTAAACAGGACGACAATACTGTCCTTGTACGATACGATACGAATACTCTTTATTGCACACCTCACACAAATGAAACGTTACAAACAGAAAAAAAGAAAACACAGTAGTATGTAGGTAGAGGTAGACAACAGGCGGTCTTATCGCTAAAGAGCGATTTCTTCCAGACAACCTTTGGGTAGCGGAAAAAAAGAAAATAATATATGCAGTAGGTGGTGCAGAGATAATATGAAATAAGTTAAACATATTTATAATATACCTACTTATATACTGTTATATATAAACATACATACAAAACCGTACATATATACCAATATCACAAAACAAATAAGAAATAGTAAAACAAATATATGGTCAGCCAAAAAAGAAAAAAAAAAAAATCTATTAGTAGTCGATATTAAGGAAGAGACAGATAATGTTTTTTAAGTAGGGATTTGAAACTATCAATCGTTTTTGCCCGTCTTATGTCAAAAGGGAGAGAGTTCCACAGTCGAACAGCTTTAAAAGTGAATGAACAGTTGTAAAATTTGTACTTTGTATGTCTGTCAGGAATTGTGTTTTAAATAAGTATGTTTCCAGGTCGCGCCTCGGTGAAGGAGCTGGACAGAGTGGAAAAGCTCGAAGACAGCTCGGGGTCTGATTCTGACAGCAGCAGTTCCGGCTCCGGTTAGTATTAGCAAAGACCTCATGTCAAAAAAGTATTATCATAAATAATACGAAAATTACACATTATCGTATTATTTATGATAATACTTTTTTGACTGCAGCGCCTCGGGGATGTTTGCAGAAGCTCATGTGGCATGTTTTGAAGCCACAATGCGACTGCGGGCTGCATCCCTGGTGCGACGCGTGCGTGCCAGCTCCAACAGTGTGCTGCGCCCAGCGGCACTGTGGGTGACACATGAAAGCATGGGGAGTGTACGTTTCATGTGTCAACCACATATTAAAATTAAAATTTAAAATATCAAAAGTGTAAAGTGTAATTGTCTAAATATGAGTCTTTAGTAACTTGAAATAAATAAAATTATTATTATTATTATTATTATTATGACAAGACCGATATCATTCAAAACCATGACGAATAAAAATTGACTTTATGTTGTAAGACGCAAGACTGTTTTTAAATTAGCCACAGACGAACTAAAAACAAGCCGAGAGACTCATTTTGTCTTAGCATGTCCGTCTCCCATACATTGCCATATTAAAAAACCGGCCAAGAGCGTGTCGGGCCACGCTCAGTGTAGGGTTCCGTAGTTTTCCGTTCGTCACATTTTTTTTTTTTGAAAAAATTACAAAAACTATTCAACCTATCAAGTTCAAAATAATTTTCCTACAAAGTTTTTATAAAGTTCTACTTTTGAGATTTTTTTCATATTTTTAAAACTTATGGTTCAAAAGTTAGAGGGGGGGGGACACATTCTTTTTTACTTCTGGAGCGATTATTTCCGAAAATATTAACATTATCAAAAAATGATTTTAGTAAACCCCTATTTATTTTTAAATACCTATCTAACAATATATCACACGTTAGGGTTAAAATGAAAAAAAAAAACACTCCCCACTTTACGTATAGGGGAGGTACCCTAATAAAATATTTTTTTCCACTTTTCATTTTACCACTTTGTCGGCGTAATTGATATACATATTAGTACCAAATTTCAGCTTTCTAGTGCTAACGGTCACTGAGATTATCCGCGGACGGACGGACAGACATGGCGAAACTATAAGGGTTCCTAGTTGACTACGGAACCCTAAAAATTATACATAAGAACGTAAATATAGACATAGTTATTATACATATTAGAAAGTGACACATTAAAACAAAGTGAGTCGCTTTCGGTTCGCGTTTTGGGCCACAGATAGTACTTTGCGTAGCATCTCTTATCTTTATAGTACTACATAGTAAGACAATGTCGTATTGAGCAATGTAAATGTAGTAGAGCGCTCGTGGCCCAGCGGCACCCGCTTACCGCGTGCGGTATGCGAGGTTAAGCAGGTCAGTTCTTGGATGGGTGACCGCTTTGAGTGGTTACTAACTGAGCGCTCTCGTGCTTTGTAAGGCACGTTAAGCCGTTGATCCCGGCTGCTGTCAACGACAGCAGTCGTTAAGCCAAGTTAGAGGCCTTCGGGCGGCTTGAGAACTTCTAACAGTCAAGTTGCCCACTCACTTGACAAAGGGGGGTCGAAGTTGCACCACGTCCGTAGGGAGTACCCACCGTTACCCTACACGTGACCCCTGGGTGGTGCTAAAAGTGCAACAAAAACTGGCAACCGTACTTGTCTTCTCGAAGATCTCACGGTTCGTAAATAAATGCCATACGATTAAATAAAATAAATGTAAAGTCGGCTGAAGAGAATCCTGACATCCAACCCCCCTGCATAGAAGTTTTCGCTTGGCCGTTTCTTTGAAATTGCCTTTATTTATTTTTTATCTGCTTCAGGAAACTAAAGGCCCATACACCTTACAGACGAACATACATATCAATTCAAAATGTTCTTAAAAACTAACATATATTATTTAGGTTTACGTGAGAAAGGGGCGGGAATATTTCTAGACCCAGCACAGCTAGCACAAGACGGCGCGTGAGATAGACTGTCCTTCTCTTTCCATGTGTACCCAATAGATAGAGACGTATAGTCTATCTCGCGCGCGATATAGCTCGCGCGCCGTGCAGAGCTTTATCTTT
This sequence comes from Notocelia uddmanniana, assembly GCA_905163555.1. Classification (NCBI taxonomy): domain Eukaryota; kingdom Metazoa; phylum Arthropoda; class Insecta; order Lepidoptera; family Tortricidae; genus Notocelia; species Notocelia uddmanniana. Next base: position 2,382,852 of record LR991078.1, on the reverse strand, counting down.
TTTTTTTCATTGTGCCTTATTCTTTCATAAACTTTGTTTGTCATTGCAGGGAGCTCGTCCAGCGGTTCCAGCTCGTCGTCCAGCTCATCGTCTAGCTCGTCTGACAGCTCTGACAGTGAGTCCGACACGGAGAAAAACGACAAAGCCAACACACAGCAGCCCAACGAGGACGACAGGTTGGTACAATGTTTGACAGAGAGTTCGTCCAGCGGTAGCAGCTCGTCGTCCAGCTCATCGTCCTGCTCGTCCGACAGCGAGTCCGACACAGAGAAGAACGACAACGCCAACACACACCAGCCCAACGAGGACGACAGGTTGGTACAATGTTTGACATTGCAGGGAGTTCGTCCAGCGGATCCAGCTCGTCCGACAGCTCCGACATGGAGAAGAACGACAACGCCAATACACACCAACCCAACGAGGACGACAGGTGTTCGACATTGCAGGTAGCTCGCCCAGAGGTTCCAGGTCGTCCAGCTCGTCCGACAGCTCCGACAGCGAGTCGCACACGGAGAAGAACAATAAGGCCAACACACACCAGCCCAACGAGGACGACAGGTGTTCGACATTGCAGGTAGCTCGCCCAGAGGTTCCAGGTCGTCCAGCTCGTCCGACAGCTCCGACAGCGAGTCGGACACGGAGAAGAACAATAACACCAACACACACCAACCCAACGAGGACGACAGGTGTTCGACATTGCAGGTAGCTCGCCCAGAGGTTCCAGGTCGTCCAGCTCGTCCGACAGCTCCGACAGCGAGTCGGACACGGAGAAGAACAATAACGCCAACACACACCAGCCCAACGAGGACGACAGGTTGACTGGATTCTATTGTCACTGAAATGTAGGCTTGTGTAGATATTAATGGTGCTGGCCATCTTAACCCTTTACTACATGATGTATACATTTTTTTTATTTGAACCTTGACACAATGTCGATAAGGACATAAGTTACAAGTATATCTGCCATACGTATATGGCTTCGGTTTAATCTGTTTAACAATTTATTTTTCATCACACTTGCTCGTGAATAGTCTTATTGCACGCAGGCGTATAGAGTAGTTTTAGCCGATTTACCTCCCGTGGGAGTTATGAGTTTGTGTGTGGTCTGATTGGGTTAAAAAATCTGATTGGCCGCGCTCCACAAGAATACTGCTTTGTGATTGGTTGAAATATTGAAGCTGCGCGCTCCTCTAGCAAGGACGCCCCAGCGATTATGCACTGATACTGGAGATAAAGTTGTCGATTTCGTCAATTTGGATTCGTGCTGGAGTTATTTATTTCCTCGCAAATGTGATGAAAAACATTGTGATTAACTCGGGTGTAAGAGAATTGCAAACTGGAGTCATGAAAGACCCTCCGCCTTCGGCGTCGGGCTTCTGATAGTCTCTCGTTCACAATTTTCCGCCCCTCGTTAAACAATGTATACATTTATTTATAGAAGTTCCAGCAGCTTATAGAAACATGTTAAGGGTCCGCTACCTAATCCCAAGAATTTGCGTAGTCACTGGTTTTAACGGAAGCGACTGTTATCTGTCCTTCCAACCCAAGAGGGAAAGTAGACCTTATTGGTACTAGGCTTGTCAAATGAGTGGGCAGCTTGACTATTAAAAGTTCTCAAGCCGCCCGATGGTCTCTAAATTGGCTCAAATCAACGGGATCAACGGTTTAACGCTTAGTAACCACTCAAAGCGGTCACCCACGGTTAGGCCACGAACGCTCCTAAAAAACGCTTATTCTAGTTTATATTACTCTAGCAGATCATTCGGCGCCTGGTCGTACTCCGGCGCCGTGTCGTCCGGCTCCGAGTCGGATCCGGAGCGCTCCGCGCCGGCGCCGGTGCCGCCGCGGCAGGACGAGATCAGCGAGTCCGAGAACGAGTCGCCGGACAAGAGCTTCCAGTGCCACATATGCAAGAAGTGGTACTCCACCAGGGTCACATTAAAGTGAGTCACTTGTTAAAATAATTACTTTGAAATTTACAAAAACGAACGGCCTATGATGAACGTAATGACGGTTTTTTGATAACAATGACGGTATTGTTGATAAAAACGACGACTTAGTTGATGTTAATTACGAAATTGTTGCTAATAATGATGATATAGCTGCCGTGAATGACGAATTTGTTTATAATGAATGACTTAGATGTGATGACGAAAAAAAGTTTTTATTGCAGTGACGTCGTTGAGTGATAAAAATGACGTTGATGTAAAAAAAAATAACAATGACGAATGTTAGTGAATGATATTGATTAAGTTGGTGACAATAACGATACGACATATACTGTAAGAATTGATACTGCACAAGGGTCCCCTTTAAGTGAGTCCAAAATATTAGTATATGAGAAGTTAGATGAAAATATAAAATATACACGGTTGCGAGCGTAATGGCGATGTGGTTGGTGACAATGGCGATAGCGTTGAAGAAAATTACGACAGTTGATGAATTACGAAATTGTTCACAATAATCTTGATGTTATAGACTGATTTACTGTTTGGTTGACTACGAAAATTACGTTGTTGATGTTTTTTTTTTTTATCAAAATTTGATACAATGACAAGGTGGAGTAACATAGTATTGTTGACAGAGTGTATATTTAATAACATCTACTGTATCATATGACCTTGTGAATAAACTTAATTCATTCATTCAGGATCCACCGGCGCGTGAACCAGCCGCGCTATAGACAAATAATAATAATATTGGGGGACAATCTTACACGTATCGACCTAGTCCCAAACTAAGCAAAGCTTGTACTATGGGTACTAGACGACGATATACATACTTATATAGATAAATACATACTTAAATACATAGAAAACATCCAAGACCCAAGAACAAATATCCGTGAAAAATGCACAAATAAATGCCCTGGCCGGGATTCGAACCCGAGACCTCTAGTTTCGGAGGCAGAGTCACTACCAACTAGGCTAAACAGGTCGTCAAACCAATAATAAAAATCTAATTGATCTATAATGCTGATGACAATGACGGTTGACGACGAAAATGCCTTTTGTTGATGACAATGACAATGTGTAGTAACGTATTATTGTTTGCAGAATCCACCAGCGCGTACACCAGCCGCGCTATAGACAAAATGATCTATAATGTTGATGACAATGACGTTGTTGATGACAATGACGAGTAACGTAACGTATTGTTCGCAGGATCCACCGGCGCGTGCACCAGGCGCGCGGCGGCGGCGGCGCGCGGCAGCGCACGCGCAGCTCGGACCGCTACGAGTGCGACTGCTGCGACCTCACCTTCAACCGCCGCGAGAAGCTGTGGGACCACAAGTAACTATCCCACAACCCCATGCGAGAAAGAGTACTTAAGTAGTAGACCACACACCTAGTATAGCAAAAAAAAGAGTTATTAATTGTATATTTAAAAACAGGGTACGGTAATTGTGTATTTAAAAATAAAAATAATTATTGCAAAACAAAAATTAACAATTTGGGGAATTAAAAATATAGTGCATTCCAGTATTTTCTTATGTGGACTTTTTGGTTTTATTAGACTCAGAATCCCAAACGCTATCGATTTTAGAAGACGAAAAATAGTGTCTGTAAAAAAGTAAAAGTAGTTTATTCTTCAAATTAGGCATATTACATGCACCTATGAACGTCAATAAACTACCACCGGATCGGAAAAATATACCTCTGCCACGAGAAGAACCGGCGTAAGAAACTCGGCGAGGTGTCATTTTTTCAAAACAATATACATTGTATAGTTAAATATAAAACTACAGTGTCAGCTACTACAAAATTACTTAAATAACAATGCTACAGGTATACCTGCAAAGTAACAAAACCGTTCTTGGGATACTTTTCTTCTTCTGTCATCGATAGCCTTTTTGATTCCGAGTATTATGAGCCAGCCCCAAGAGTCCATATACTGGGAAAAAATATTGCCAATTATTTTAATTCCCCATTTTATTCACAATTAAACTCCATAGTGGTCTAGGTCAAAATTGAAAGTAGTCAGAGAAAATTCACCTTAGTGTGCTATGTCCTTGATACTAGATAACATACTGAGTGTACGTTACAATCTCTGTAAAGAATCACTGTCAAATCAGAATAATGTGTCCTTCTGTAGCCTTGCGCTGTATTAAAAATGAACCGCCGATGAAACTCTATGCCTGCGATATATGTAAAGCAGATTGACGATAGACGAAACTTTATCGTCTCTAAAGTCGAGTCCAGAATTAGACGAACTAACTTGACAGCCGAAAATGTTGCCAGACATAGGAAAAAATAAATAGTGATAGGTATATGTCGACACAAATATGTCGATATAACCTTGTGTCTTCTATAAATCTGATTTTATTTATATTTTATCAAGTAATTGTCGTGTAAGTATTGTCGAAAGCCGAATGGCCCGCTTTGTTTGGCTAATGGGCCGAACTGTCAACAAAACAAAATGGCGGACAGCGTCCTTAACGATGTCCAAAATGGTGTTCGATGTATTTTTAATTCCAATAAATTTTTATTATTATTATTTTGCTTAGTAAAATTATTAGTTTGATTCCAAATACAATAATAATGACTAACTAGACTTTTTATAGATCGATATTAACAGCACTAGCCGAACCGTGGCAACATTAGTGTACAATGAACTGTCAAGTTAGTTCGCCTAATTATGGACTCGACTTTAAATTACCGAGCGAGCATAGTTGTGTTGTCAGAGATGTCCTAAGGTCGTATACTGGACTGGACACTGTCAATCTATGTCAGCCGAGTATATGGGTGATGGGTGATGCTTAGAATGTAGCAGGGTTCGAAATCATCAAGATAATTAACATCATCATCATATCAGCCGATGGACGTCAACTGCTTGATATAGGCCTCTCCCAAAGGTCGCGGGAGCGCGCGCTGGTGGCGCAGGACCGGTCATTGTGGCACTCTTTTGGGGAGGCCTAGGTTCAGCAAGATAATTATGGTCTCTGATAATTATCGCGTTGATTATACAATACAAAACAAATATTATTTAATATTCACTCAAAACAAAATAAAATAACGGCAATAAATAATGAAATAACGGTAGACAATTGGCGGTCTTATCGCTAAAGATCGATCTCTTGCAGACAACCTTTGGGTAGTGGATGTGATGCAAAAATATAAAACTACGAGCTGGTGCCCGCGACTTCGTCCGCGCAGGATTAGTATTTGGACAATTCACACAATATCTTTATAAATTGTAGCCTATGTGTTATTCTGATATTTAAGCTATATTATTGTAAAGTTTTTTATTTTTAAATCCATTGAATAGTTTTTACGGGAAAGAGTAAAAAACATCCATCCATACTTAAAACCTTTGGCGTTTATAATATTAGTAGGATTGGGAAAACAAACAAAAAAAACCGATATCTAGTTCCGACTCACACTTGAGTGAGTTTTCTCATGTCTGGAAGGGTATTGGTGCAGAGTATAAGGAGTAGAAAATTAAATACGGTTTGTAGTGTTAAGAGTGCGCAGTACGCTCGGTTCTCCATACAAACGTATTTATGCTCTCATTTTAAAACGCCATGCTAGAATAACATGAAACTTTGTATACACAATGGGATCCGGCGTATCTAGGTCGGAACATAGTTTCTGTTGCCTGAAATTATAATGGAGAAAAAATACAGCGATTATTAAGGTTTTCATGCAAGCCGTAAAAATACAAAAAACCGCTGTATTTTTTTCTTTTACAATTTCTAGCAACAAAAACTAATTTTCGACCTAGATATGCCGGATCCCATTGTGTATACAAATTTTCATGTTATTCTAGCATGGCGTTTTAAAATGAGAGGGTAAATACGTTTGTATGGAGTACCGAGCCAGACCGAGCGTACTGCGCCCTCTTAACTAACGTGTAATGTCGTACTTTGACACATACAAATAATAAATAATAAATAAGTAAATATTGGGGGACAATCTTACACAAATCGACCTAGTCCCAAACTAAGCAAAGCTTGTTCTATGGGTACTAGACGACGGCATTCATACTTATATAGATAAATACATAGAAAACATCCAAGACCCAAGAACAAATATCCGTGAAAAATGCACAAATGTTACTGCTCACCACAGAAACAAATGCCCTTACCGGGATTCGAACCCGGGACCTCTAGCTTCGGAGGCAGAGTCACTACCAACTAGGCTAAACAGGTCGTCACATACAAGGAGAGAAGTATTCAAAGCGCCCGGTAAAAATGCAATAACAATATGCATTATGACGGAAGATGTGTAACAAATTTTAACAGGTACCAAGTTGATGTTATCCTGTTTCAGAGCCTCAGTTCATCGCGGAGCCATGACGGTGCGCTGCGAGGTGTGTCGCAAGTGCTTCGAGGACGATGCGGAGCTCGCGCAACACGCCGCCTCGCACTCCGAGGACGAGCGCGCAGGTCAGTGCCGACAGGCACGGCTCGGAACCGGTTAATCTTAAAATCCTGAAATAGCCTAATATTTTTAATTAGTTTATGCTCTTCATGTAGGACTCAATAATGTATTTGGGTTATTACTTCATATTGTTAGATTGCCTGATTAAACATGAAATAGTAGACGAAAGAACGATAAGAACTAAAAAAATACCGGTATTTTTCTATGGACAGAATACCGGTTCCGAGCCCTGCCGACAGGGGGTAGGCAGAGACCGTGCCCACACGTACAGTGGATCCGGATTTTTTTTACCGACTTCAATAGAAAGAAGGAGGTACTCAGTTCGTCTGCATGTTTGATTTTTTTTTTGATGTATGTAAGTTCCCCGATAACTCTTGACCACGTTGGCCGATTTTGATAATTCTTTTTTTGTCTCTAAGCAGGTACCCCGACATTGGTCCCGTATAAATTAGGGGAAGGACTGATGATGGGATCTAAGAGGAATCGAGGGAACTCCTAGAATTTGACAGGCACGCATATGCCGATTTCGGTATTTTCTGTGTGTAACCAAGCACTGGCTCACGGAAACCATAAATTGTGGCATAGCGAAGTACAAAATTGGATTCGGTTTCTTTTTGGTATAAATTATTTTATACCACGTCGGTGGCAAACAAGCATACGGCCTGATGGTAAGCGGTCACCGCAGCCTATGGACGCCTGCAACTCCAGGGGACATGCGCGTTGCCGACCCTTTAAAATGCATACACCTTTCTTGAAGAATCCCACACTGTAGTTCCTCGGGAAAACCTCGGCAGGGAGCTCATTCCGCAGTCGGAGCGTCTGAGGGAGGAAGTTCCTCTGAAACCGTACCGTACGCGACCATTTAGGGTCTAAGGTGTGAATGGTCGTCCGAATGCGCTGCCGACGGCAAGCGGTGCGATGGTTGAAACCGGACTATTTTGGTTTGGGTTAGGCTCAGCACCGTTTGGTGGGGCGCTGAGGTTAGATTTCTGTGTGGGGTCGGACGCTTTCACAGAGATCCCATGTTTGTTGAATTATCTGTTTAGTTTGACGAAGTTTTAAGTTATTTTTCTATTCTAGCATTATGATCTGTCAATTCAATGACTGATAGTAGTATTAAAGAAATACACTTTATACAAATGCAAGTCTATACTATAGATAAGTCATCACAGTCTAGTCAGTAGCTTTTCATGTTTTCTTTATATTTTACTCAATGCACCCACTTTTACAACTTTCTGTTTGGCCCTATAGTTGACTGGTAGAGAATGCCGCATGGCATTAAGTCCGCCTTTGGTATTAATATGTGCAATGAAGTTTAAATAAATAAATAAATAAGTCATTATATAACTGGTGGGAGTAATGTTTTATATATATAATTTTGGATTAGGGACAAAGCAAACGCCAAGTCAACGACACAACTGATTTATTTTAAGTTTACCCACAAAAGTATCTTTATTAATCTACCCAACATTTCATGCATATACAACAGTGGGAGAATTAAAATGGATTTCCATACATAATTATACAACTATTTTTATTTTTAAAAGAGTCGTATTCTGCCACCATATCGGTTTTCAATTTAAATAAAAATATTTTGCGGTCTAGATAACTTATTGTATGCAACGTTACACATAAATACGTCTTGAAATTCTCGAGTCTTAATAACAAAACTTGCTACGTTCGTTTTGTTACAGCGACTCACGAATTGTATGAATCCATCTTAAACTGGTTAATGTACTTTGATGAGACATGGGTTAATTAAATAATTTAAACTTGAATGTAACCTTTTTTACAAGCGTTTATTTAGTTTCATCTGTTCCGTTGTCTGTCTTTTTTTTTTAGCATTTTAGAGCATATACTCGTACGTTGCACTTTGTAGTATTTCACTTAGGGTGGTATTCCACTCGTCCAATATCTTTGTCAAATCTTTGATCAAAGTTCTTTGTCGGAGGCCCATTCCACTCATCTAATATCTTTGTCCAAGTTTTATTCCTTTTTATGCGTAGCAATATTGATTTAACTGTAATCAGAATCTTTGATCAAATGTTCCATCTAAGTTGGATGAAATCATCCAATTTCTTTGATCAAATGTATATTGGACAAAGATATTGGATGAGTGGAATACCTCCCTTAGACTTAGAATCGTTTTATTACGCTTTCAGCTTAATTAAGCGTTAGGAAGTCGGGAGCGCGGCTAACCGAAAGTTATTATTTTTTAGGGCGCTGCACGGACTGCGGCTCGTCGTTCCAGCGCTACGAGCAGCTCGCGCGGCACCGCGCCAGCTGCGCGCGCGCCGACAGCAGCGGCGCGCACGCCTGCCCGCAGTGCGGCAAGCGCTTCACGCACGCGCACTCCCTCACCCGCCACGCGCACAACCACGCGCGCCAGCTCTACCGCTGCGTCGTCTGCAAGGTGAGCAAGACAGGGGGGGGGGCGTGCCATGCGTGCATGGTACGCGGCGAGCGCACGCGCCGACAAACCGCCTTGGGTAATCACGGAGGCCAAAGGTGCAGATGCGTCGTCTACAAAAAAAAACGTTTATTCACATATATCTTGCTTACTTCTACATAACTTCTTCTGCCAAACCACAGGGTGGTTCGTTGGCAGACGAGGCTCCTTTACACTTATGTAAGCTAGGCAGGTAGTTGAAATGGAACTTTAATGTTAAACTTAAATCTACTTAACTCTACCGCACATGGCATTTATAGTTTACAACTGTATTGAAAGCTATTAAAGTTCATTTCTAAACGAAACAAGGTAAAGAATAACCTTCACTCTGGTTTATCCCGTCTGCTGTGTTGTAACGAGACCAACATACAGACAACTGTGTGCGCACATTGTTTCGACTATTACCCAGACAACAGAGGCTTATGCTTGCACGTAGTGCAGCAAGCGGTTCACACATGCTCACTCGCTCATTAGATAGTGCATCAGCTGTACATATGTCGACCTACACCTTGTTGGACCCGGGTATGTCCTTAAACTACGATCAAGACCATCGGGGAATGGGCAGCAGCATTCCTAGAGTGCGGTGGAGATACTGCGATCGCCAACCCGCATGCCAACATGGCGATTATGGCATTTACCCCCCATGAAATTGGGGGAGGCCTATGTCCAGCAGTGGACGTCCTAGGGCTGATATGATGGTGGTGGTGGATGTCGACCTACAGCCATGTAGGGGGACGGCGTGTTGACCTACGGCCAAGTGGAGACACAGTGTGTCGACCTACAGCCACGTGAGGACACAGTATGCCAACCTATGACACAAAATGACGTGGTCAACATTAACAAATAATTTCAATGATTTTTGGTTTTAATAAGAGAGTTCAGACGGTTTTTGAGTAATTGCTGAAAAACTGTATTGCCCAAACAAAAGCTTGTTAAATTGTAACGTATTCTGGCAAATAAATATTTCTATTTCTAAAAGACTTAAGAGGGCACAGTACGCTCGGTGTGGCTCGGTTCTCCATACAAACGTATTTACCCTCCCATTTTAAAACGCCATGCTAGAATAACATGAAAATTTGTATACACAATGGGATCCGGTCGGAAATTATTTTTTGTTGCTAGAAATTGTAAAAGAAAAAAAATACAGCTGTTTTCTGATTTTTTTACGGCTTGTATGAAAACCTTAATAATCGCTGTAATTTTTCTCCATTATAATTTCAAGCAACAGAAACTATGTTCCAGCCTAGATATGCCGGATCCCATTGTGTATACAAAGTTCCATGTTATTCTAGCATGGCGTTTTAAAATGAGAGCATAAATACGTTTGTATGGAGAACCGAGCGTACTGCGCCCTCTTAATTGTCGTGACTGCCGTGAGTTCCCTATAAAGATGCAACGATGTATCTTGATGTAGACTAGTAGGTGTCGGTACGTACGGAACCGGAATAAAAAAACCGGCCAAGTGCGTGTCGGATCACGCACTAAGGGCCGGTTTTTTTACTTGTTTTGTTTTTGCAGGCCTCGTTCGCGCGCGCCGACCAACTGGCTCAGCACCTGAACAGCCACCTCGCCAACTACAAGCGGCTCAAGCCGTAAGCCGGGAGTGCAACATATTCACACAATAATGGATTATTATATTATATTAATATAGAGTTTTATTTATCCAACGCATTTCATTTCGACAACGAACTTTGTTCCAATGACGAAGGACGTCCACTGCTGGACATAGGCCTACACAGAGTGCCACAGTGCCACCACCCAGGGGTCACGTGTAGGGTGACGGTGGGTACTCCCTACGGACGTGGTGCAACTTCGACCCCCCTTTGTCAAGTGAGTGGGCAACTTGACTGTTAGAAGTTCTCAAGCCGGCCGGAGGTCTCTAACTTGGCTTAACGACTGCTATCATAGACAGCAACCGGGAGCAACGGCTTAACGTGCCTTCCAAAGGACGGGAGCGCTCAGTAACCACTCAAAGCGGTCACCCATCCAAGAGATCCACCGGAAGTCATATTTTTTTTAAGTCGACAGTTTAGTGAACTAAAGTGCTGTCTCTTTAAAGCCATACTAATGACGTCACACTTCCTGTTCTAAAAACTATATTTTATTATGTTCAAGTAGCATATTTACCGAAATGGTTTTCGATTTAGGCATCATTATACATTTTGAAATGTTATCAATTTACGGTATAAACACCCTGTGAAATGATAATATAATATCCTTTTGTCGACCTGTTTAGCCTAGTTGGTAGTGACTCTGCCTCCGAAGCTAGAGGTCCCGGGTTCGAATCCCGGCCAGGGCATTTATTTGTGCATTTTTCACGGATATTTGTTCTTGGGTCTTGGATGTTTTCTATGTATTTAAGTATGTATTTATCTATATAAGTATGTATATCGTCGTCTAGTCCAAAGAGTACATTATAGTACAAGCTTTGCTTAGTTTGGGACTAGGTCGATTTGTGTAAGATTGTCCCCCAATATTATTATTATTTTATTTTATTATTGCATACCACGGTGCATTCTTACAAATAAATTACTGTATCATATGAACTGACGGGGTATGACTAATGGTCCTTAATAACTAATTCCTTGAGTACTAATTACACTACTTTGGTAGAGCGTACTCCCATCTTAAAGGCCGGCAACGCACTTACAACCCCTCTGGTGTTGCGAGTGTCCATGGGCGGCGCTAATCGCTTACCATCAGGCGATTCGTCTGCTCGTTTGCCACCTATGTCATAAAAAAAAAATAACTAACTACAAGCAGTTTAAAAACTATTTGATTTGGCAAAGCGAAACAAATACATGTTAATATTCATCATATAATGAAAAAGTTGCCGTCTCCAAACACGATTTGAAGATTTCGGCGCGATAAAAAAAGCAGTCTGAAAATCATCTTTAAACAGGTCTATATTTTTTAACGTTTATTATTAATTAATATATAGAAAAGAATATAAAACGAATTTATCAGGGGCCTTTCAGCTCGAAGTACGATTTTTTCTATAGAAATGTTAGTTTAACTTGTTTGTACCAGATGTCACTGGGTGCTATCTCTATCGCACTTGCATATTGAAGTGACAGGGATGCAGCGGTCTTGCGGTTAGTTCTTACTAAATACACAACGGCGCTACGATCTATGTGGAGTATTCCACTGGTATCTCTATCTCAGTATATATTGCACTTTGTGGAATTTATTGCAAACCAAAATAACACCGTAATGCGTTACAAATATATTGCATTCAAACATACTCTACAGATAAATTGTTAGTAAGAGCGACAACACAAAAAACTAATTTAACTTGAAATATTTAACCTACTTAAAATGAGCGAACCATTACAAAAAGCAGTGGTGCTGTTATAGTGGCTGCAATTGGACAACACTCAGCATAATGCTTTGACATCATTGATGTACTATTATAGAACTAGATTCACAATCAGCCCACAAAAATGTCCCCCGTGAAAGTACCGCCCGCACGACTCGGGCGGTACTTTCCTGTTTAGTCGTGTTTGGAATTGGACCGCACACAGTGACAGTTGTCCAACAATGACGAAATCTGCTGTGAAAAACTGCTTTAATAGCTACAAAAAAACAAGGGAAAAGACGGAATATCCTTCTTTAGCTTGGTTATTTTGATAACGTTACAAAATTTATGTAAAATCCTGGTAAATTCATGGTTTTGAGTAAATAATTTTGTTAGTTCAAATGAAAGGTTATCAAGAAACAAAATGTAAGGAGTCGCTATTAGGTCAATATTTTTTTTAAATTAAATTTATAAGGAATAAATTTGTGTTTTTTTATGTTTTAATTCAAGATTTCCACAACATCCTCAGCGACGTTCAGAATGGACCGCTATTTTAGCGTAAAATAAACGTGACACACTCTATAAACCAAGCCACACGAGTGTTGTGTGTTCGGCCTATTTCGCTATTTCCGACATATACAGGACCAATAAAGGCTTAAATCGACTAACTGCAACTGCTAAACCTGTCTTGAACGTAAGTCCGTTCGTTCCCGACTCAAACTACATTATTCAAAATCTGTTTGAACATATAATTTTAGCGTGAAAAATCATGCAGAGGAAAACATTTTCATATATATGAATTGATGTAATAAAAATCAATTTAAATAATTTATCTTTCAAGTTCATAGTCGGTATCTTTGTTTTATAGATGTCAGAGATAGATGACGATGACTTGCAAAGCAAAAGTTGTAAAACTACAAATGCTGCTCCAATGGCAGAAGTCAGTACTTTTGAAATAACTACCTATAGTCTTGCTCAAGAGTTTCATGAAGGTAAACATCTTAATGTCTAACACAGAAAAAGAACAATCACAGAATGTGTGTGAATGTTGTAATGGAATGTTTTATTCATATTTTTTTTGTTCAAAAAATAATTAATATAAAAATAATTTAAATAACCAAAGCGACTCCATTAGGTACTTTCACTGTTCACTTTTGACATTTATAAAGTAAACATTGGTAGCCAGTATACGAGGATGGCATTTTACTAAAAAGTTTATACCATGTTGGTTCTTATGTTTGCAAATTTGACACTTGACGCTAATGTCTGTAAGTTCTTTTTTGTATGAAGTTTTTATCTCGACTCGGACTATAAAGAAGCGTTATTATCAGCTACTGGAATGTTACTGTCAGTGTCATCTTGCGCCACATTTTTAGTTATTTATGTTCGGCATTGTGTGTCTATTTCTATATCTTATGTCAATGTTTGACATTTAAAATGCCATAGCGCTGGTCTTCCGTGGAGCCTAGGGCTGTAAGAATAGAAACAGCGAAAAGACATACTTAAAATTCGTAATTAAGGCGCAGGGTAGGGCAAGCCATTCTCCATACAAAGGTTGTGCAAGTTTTTGCGTTAGTCTTGGCACTGCAGCATTTAATTTTATTTTATTTTGCTACATATTGGATATTGGCTATGTGCACGTCTGAAACGTCAAACGTCAAAGGTCCCGAGACAATGTCAAAACTCAGAGATGTCAAATAATGACACATGAATATTTTATTTACTTTAGTAAACGAGAAAGACCCCGTGTTGGAAATTTTACTGAAATAAATAAGAGAATAAATAAATAAGTACATACAAACGAAACGAATCGTAGGAAACCGTTAAGAAAACAATAGAAAACGTGAAAGTGAATTTGACAGTTGTCCCCGGTAAATGCACATTTCTGCCATGGTGTGCGCTACGATCGCCTAGCTTACCCCCACCACCTACTTCGCACATAGCCAATACGCAGAACTTGATGTTGAAATTTTGCATTATTAAAAAAAATAATTAAAAATACAAAAAATAAATAAAATTAGAAAAGAAAAACATCAAGACATAGCTAACAAAAAAATAAGCATATGGACCGAAAATAGTAATTGGAGTGCAAACACAAACGAAGAAAATCTTGCACAAAGTTTGTATGGAAAGAGCTTGCCCACCCCTTCGCCTTAATAACTTATGAAATAATAATAATAATAAAGAATCAAGGAGAATAAATGGTAAGTGTCAGTACGAGGCATAGGGCACGCATATTAATAAAAATAATATTAATGTATGTGTAGGTATATAGATTTTAATGCATAATACAAAATAATATAAGAAAGACACTATACATGGGCTTACTATACAAGTAAGGTTGCGTTCACGCAAAGGCGTTCGTGCGCGCGGCGACCGACGACGTAGCGTGCGTCTGTCCCGGCGACGACTTCTAGCTGAGCGGCAGCGGTTTCTAATGCATTGCTCTAATCCCAAGTAACCGCGAAGCGCGTCTCGACCGTGCAATGAATGAACAGATAAAACACTTGCCGCGCCGCCATTTGCGAAAAGTCGTGGCCACGCTGTCATAATGCACGCCCAATGTATTTGACAAGCGCCGTGATTAAATAATACAAGGTATGACCTTTGTTGTGCGAGTGACACAAGCCTACGTCATCACTGCTATCGAGCCTATTGGTGGTTGGCCTTCGTAGTGTGAGGTGTGTTTACAGGCTGTACAGTGACGTGGGCTTGTGTCACGATCCGGAGTAGCAGACCTTGTTTCCTTAGACCACAGACAAGCGCGACATTCCGCACTACACGTCCCTGTGTAAACTCGGCCTTACAATCAAACATATGATAAATCGATAAACATATTATTGTGCCACGCCAACACATATCTGAAAAATTGTTTCAAGTTTTTCTTCGCATAACACACGGGATCCAAATCGTCCCCCTCTTTGGGGTCCGTGAACACAAATATAGATGTAGGTTCGGACCATAGCCAATCAGCTGTAGCTTCTTTGTACCTGACGAAGAATCGCACCTCGTAATACGTGTGAGGGCAAGGGAGGTGCACTTTAAAATCATTGTTGTTCGGGTAAACAGTAATATTCGCTGCCAGCCATCTGCCGCCCAGAAACCGGTACTCCGCTTTATAAGTCCTGCAATCCGTTGGCCAACAACTACCTGGATATACCACCACGTTATCAAAGTCCTTACTCAGTATTGTTAATGCAGGAGGATCTAGTTTAACTATAGACTTAATCTTGAAGGGAAACGTTTGGTTATCGCAAAATTCTCCACATGTTTCCAGAACAAAGACGCCATCAGCAATATCTACATCTGACGTGCACGTCCTAGAAAATTCTCCTGAACTTTGAGCGCAGATCAGTATTGCATAATCGCGTTCGTCTTTATAAAACAGCTTGAAAGTGTGAGTTTTACTTGAAGAGTTCCATGAACATTCGAATTTTTCATGCAGACGTGCAGTGCATCTAAAGTTCAGTGCTTCGGGATAATGCTTCACGGTAATCCAAGGAGACAACATAAAGCTATCTCCAGTGCCACCTTCGCACTGATATTCCTGCCACTCTGCATAGTTTGCTACACGGCTATGCTTTATAGTAGTCTCATTTACGGTATCTACCTGCACATCATCAACTGTGGACACAACATCTTTCTGATAGCCCACATAATAGTAAGCTACGGAGTTAATATTCATGCGGGTACCTATATTTCCACTGCAAAATAAGTCGAATTTTTCTCCCTTGGGCACGAAATAAGTGCGACGGTAGTACAGATCCATGACTCGGAGACGTTCAGATGTGACTGTTATTGTCGGAAAAATTGCAACAATTAGGGTGTCTTGACATTGATATATAGTATCAATACAGTGGTATTCATATGTCCCAATATCTGGCTTCAAAAATAACTGGATAGTGGTGGAATTGAGCTCCGCAACTTGCAGCTAGATGTTGCTTTGGAATAACAGGTTCATAGAGCTTCTGCCAGTGCAGTGGATTGTGATAACTTCAGCGTAAGGAGGCTGTATGAACTTCGTGCCGTCCATTAGGTCTACGCTTTCGTCGCTCGCTGATTCGGCGCGTATATTGGGGCGATCAGCACAAACAACGGAACCATCTTCGTTCGAGTCTGCTACTCCGGCCACTAGCGCCAGGAGCGCTAATATCACAACACCACTCATGTCACAAGAATAACGAACTAATGGCTGCGTATTTGCGAAAAAGTCAGCGCTATCGCTATGTGACCCTTGTTCTTGAGGGCATTTCTGCGGCTATTATTTTTACTAAGCTTTATAAGTAGGAGTCCATAAGCGTTATTAGTAGGGGGTTTTATAGGGTAGGCTGATGGCCGTAATTGTCTACTTTTGTATTTACTAATTGCATTACATTTCATTAAATTTCTTGTAATAATTAGCATAAATGTGTAAGTAGTAAGATGGGGATAGTACCTAATAGTTTAAAACTTTAGTAGTTAATCAGTTACTTTAATTAGTCACTCACATCCAGCGCACTTACGCAACTCTAATCAGGTTATCAGTCTACCTAGTGGGAGGTCTAATGCCAAATAAAATAAAATAAATAATCTTGAATTATGAAAAACTAAATATACTACGTCGTTTCTATAAATACACGGCTATATAAAAACACCTTGTTTATTAAACTTGTCAAAGTAAACTAAGTATATGCACAAGGCTCGGCCAAATCACTGCCACTGGGTAGTTTCCAAGGCTGGCCGCGTTGCCTCCCCAAAATTACAAATGGGTCGATCTATATTGTTACGTGAATATTGACAGTTGTTATTACCGCGTTGAAAGGATTACAAATAGCATGGTGCTGTTCAAATAGGCAAAAAGCTAGAAGACTACACGTGTCTCAATCGTTAAACAGTGAATCCTCAAATCAAAGAATTATAAAAAATGCATTTCATACAGAACGTATACAGAAAAAAAATATAAAATACCTCTGCTTTAAACTGAAAACCCCTTACAATTCATCTCATTATGAAAATAATTGTAGAAAACATCACCTTATTCCATTACATAAGCGCCGTAAGATTGCAGATATTATTTATATACTTAGTATCTTAAATGGTAACATTAATTGTCCTGAATTACTCGCTAAGCTCTCCTTCAATACTCCATCTAGGTCTAAAAGATACTTCCCTCCCCTCTCAAGTCCGTTTACATCACTAATTATAGAAAAAATAGCTTTTACACCACACCTTGCCAAAAAGCGCGTTTTTCCGCACGCTGCGCGTCCAGAAAATCCACTTTTTGGCCAAGTGGTGACGTAAAATTGTGTACAAAACACGGTGTGTCGTAAAACAGAAAGCCCTCTCTCGCATATGTATGACCCTCGCCTGCGGCTCGGGCCTCAAACTTCTGCGATATCGGCCTTTCTTTGTTTTACAACCCTTGTATGCACCGTGTAATGTACTATTATTACGAGCTGGTAAATGCCTAAATGAATTAACGAAGGAGCGGGATATTGATGTTTTCAATTGCAACATCACAGCTATAAGCACAAAATAAGTACAAGTAGGTACTATAAGACGGATTTTAACAGATGAGTTTTTAAGTGAGCGAGTCGCATGCGACAGCATCTTGCTTAATGGTTGTTGTATAATTGTAATTGTATATCACTTATTAATATGTTTTGCTTCTTAAAGCGAAGGGGTGGGCAAGCTCTTTCCATACAAACTTTGTGCAAGTTTTTCTTCGTTTGTGTTTGCACTCCAGTTACTATTTTTGATCCATATGCTTATTTTTTTGTTAGCTATGTCTTAATGTTTTTCTTTTTTAATTTTAATTATATTTTGTATTTTTTTAATTTTGTTTTTTTTGAAACAATTCAAAATTTCAACATCAAGTTCTGCGTATATCCAATATGTACCAACAAAAAATTAAATTAAATGCTGTAGTGCCAAAACTAACGCAAAAAACTTGCACAACCTTTGTATGGAGAACGGCTTGCCCTACCCTGCGCCTTAAATAGGTATTCATTGTATGCTAGTGGGTAACACGTTGTAAAATTTAGTGCTTACCACCATTTCTTTGTTAACCTGTTGCTACCGGTGGGAACTTATAATTGGCTCTCTGTTACTTAAGTTATATAATAACTAGCTTATATTATTATTCTGAATTGTTAGCTGTTGGTTCTCCAAATAATAAATAAATAAATAAATTTCTACTTAATTACGTAGAATCGCCCGAAGAGATAAAAATGAAGACTTTTTGACCTGCACATATATATGTATAAAAATAATACGAACACTTATCGGGATTGCAGACGACGCACGACCATATCACAAACTTTAAATACTTATTTTCACTTCAGCACCTAGAACAGCTCTCTTAGCGATAGAAGAAAAGTACTGGACCTAATGTTTCTATTGGCTATGCACAAAGTACAATATATATACTGAGATAGAGATACCAGTGAAATACTCCACATAGGTCGTAGCGTCGTTGTGTATTTAGTAAGAACTAACCGCACGACCGCTGCATCCCTGTCACTTCAATAAGCAAGTTCGATAGAGATAGCACCCAGTGACATCTGGTACAAACAAGTTAAACTGACATTTCCATAGAAAAATTCGTACTTCTAGCTGAAAGGCCCCTGTTGGCTATGTGCGAAGTAGGTGGTGGGGGTAAGCTAGGCGATCGTAGCGCACACCATGGCAGAAATGTGCAGTTACCGGGGACCACTGTCAAATTTACTTTCACGTTTTCTATTGGTTTCTTAACGGTTTCCTACGATTCGTTTCGTTTGTAAGTATTTATTTATTTTCTTATTTATTTCCGTAAAATTTCCAATACGGGGTCTTTCTCGTTTACTAAAGTAAATAAAATATTCATGTGTCATTATTTGACATCTCTGAGTTTTGACATTGTCTCGGGACCTTTGACGTTTGACGATCCAGCCGTGCACATAGCCGATACAGAGTAGTCCACAGCAGGGGTATGGATTGTCCGGAATTGTTAAAAGAAATTCGCCTTAATCCTATAGTATAAAGTTTATAATGCATTAATCTATTCTAATATAATGTAATGTATTGTATTGTGATATGATCCCAGTTGGTCGAAATAAATGAATTCATTATTATTATCGTATGTCTTTTCCGCTCACGGGACAATGGTGTCCCGGACCTTTGGAAGGCGTGCGTGGAGCCGAAGTACCGAGGTACCGAAGTATCAAACGAGTACCACATAGCCAACACGTAGAGGCCCTTTTGACAATTTAATCAAATGCAAGGGGTACACCGAGCGGATGCTGTCCCTGCCCGTGTCATGGGACGCACACAGAGACAGCACCCGCCAGGGTGTACAGGAACTATTGCTGGTTGATGGAATCTAAATGAACCGGGTTATTTGGTGAGGATGATTGACTAATGGCTGGGCTATTGGGTGAAACATCGGACACCTGCCTAATAAAACAGTCTCACATTTTATTTCCGGCAGACGGTGACTCGCTCCCTGCTAAGATGGGCCCCTATTAATAGCGACATATGACAATGGCCTAGGGACAACACCGGTCAGAGAGCTGGAGGGGTAGAGAGGTGGCACTGGACTTTCAACATATAGCCAACTCGCCACTTAGGTGACCACATCTACCCTCGAGCAACAGCTCTTACGACTCCACTCTGGACGGCCGTTTAAGGTAAGCCAGAGGCGGGGGGGCCTGTCCAACCAACCAACCGATCAGTAAACGCCTAACCCCAGTCGCACCCCCAGGAGCACTCAGGTACGTAGGGTCGGTGCTCCCTAACAGCCCGCCACAAGCTGCCTTACGTTGACTGATTGCACTGGAAATCCAGTGGGCGATGGGGTCGTCACATCCCTACGCCTTTATTATTATTATTATTATAACATTTATAACCATCCCAAACAGGCTACCTCGCAAGGGTACCTATAAGCGGTTCAAAGTTAAATTCAAAAGGACTAAACTGGGCAGTAACTCACCAATTTCAAGAATGGTACGTCTATACAACTACATTCCGGATTCTAGAGGCATAGTAATCTTCCATGATACAAAAGGAAATTCCAAAAATCAATTATCAATTTATCACGCATTTTATATCACTGGAGTCTGGCGGATGACTGCCCCTCTTTTATGTTCTGTTACTTTTTCTGCATGCACATAAACATCCTATTTTACGAAATTTGAAATTTAAATGTAAGTTCCTAAGTAGATACAATTTTATTATGTTAATAATCTACTATCAAGTGTGTATTTGTTGGTGTTTGTCGGCCTGTTTAGCCTAGTTGGTGTAGTGTCACTGCCTCCGATGCTAGAGGTCCCGGGTTCGAATCCCGGTAAGGGCATTTGTTTCTGTGGTGAGCAGAGACATTTGTTCCTGAGACATGGATGTTTTCTATGTATTTAAGTATATATCTATTAAATATATCGTTGTCTAGTACCCATAACACAAGCCTTATTGAGCTTACTATGGGACTAGTTCGATTTGTGTAAAAGTTGTACCCTAATATTTATTTATTTATTTATTTTATATTCGACCAAACAGAGCTGGAATAGACTCGGTTTAAATTATTTTTCCTGGTTGGTCGAATCTGGCCTAACCTAACTTATTAATTTAAAAACCGGCCAGGTGCGGCGCGAGTCGGACTCGCGCACGAAGGGTTCCGTACCAGAAAAAAAAACGCCAACAACTACTCTGTTGTATGGGAGCCCCCCTTAATTATTATTATTATTTTGATTTTAGTATTTTTTGTTGTAGCCACAATAAAAATACATAATCTGTGCAAATTTCAACTGTCTAGCTATTACGGTTCATGAGATCTAGCTCGGCGAGTGGTAGCCACGAAAAAGGGCTAGAATATCACGGTTTTTTTTATATGGGAGCCCCCCTTAATTATTATTATATTGTTTTTAGTATTTGTTGTTATAGCGGCAACAGAAATACACAATCTGTGAAAATTTCAACTGCTAGCTATTACGGTTCTTGAGATACAGCCTGGTGACAGACGGACGGACGGACGGACAGCGAAGTCTTAGTAATAGGGTCCCGTTTTTACCCTTTAGGTACTCATGTCACTTTGTACCACTCATGTGTGAGCTGTGGTCACCTATAAGTAGCTAAGCATCTTTGTTACATTTTTGTATTTAAGATATATGTTTTGTTTTGGATGTATCATCCGTTTGTGGTCTTTAAATAAATAAAATAAAAATAATTTAAACATGCCTATTTCGCTGTATGCGGGTGGCGCCGGACCGGTCATTGTGGAACTCTTTGGGGGAGGCCTATGTCCAGCAGTGGACGTCCTTCGACTGTAATGATGGTGATTGATAATGATAACGTATTTTTTTTGTCTTAGTAAACTTCGGAGAAATAGGGAAACGGATTTTTTTCTTATTATTCGAAACATAAGGATGATTCACAGTAGACCGTTCCATGGCCGGGCCGGCCCGTTTTCTATGACAGCAAACGCAACGGCCGGCGTATTTCTCTGGAAAAAAACGGGCCGGCCCGGACGCGGAACGGCCTACTGTAAGTCATCCTTTATCTCAGATCATAGAAAGAATCATAGAATTTCTTTCTATGATCTGAGTCCTTTATCCACCGTTAAAAAAACGATTTCAGTATCTCCGATTCAAACCTTTTCACTACTGAGTGAAAGGGCTAGAATTGCACATTCTTTGCCCTTAAAACTTGCCTCTCGTATAGATCATTTTCACAATAACTAAAAAATATATTTATTTATTTATTTATTTATTAAAGGAGTTTCAACAGCTTTTTAAACATGTTGACATTTTAAATAGAAATATGGAGCCAATTACAGAAACTCACCAATAGAAACAAGATATGAACTAAGGTTACACACTATGTTACAGTATCTTAAAATTAAAAATCAAAGGCTATAAGAGAGTGTTCTCTTATTATATATTATAGCCTTTGATTTGAACAAGAGATGTCCATCGCTCACCGGACGCTCAGAAGATACACAGATACCACTTGTATACTCAGCAACTATGTATAAAGTTAATCAAATGTATAAAGTTAATCAAATGTATAAAGTTAATTAAATGTACAGAAAGCATATCACCACCCGCAACCTAGATGGGTAAGAAACATCGTTTAGAAACAACGTCTGGATAAAGTTCGCCTCACACATGGAATAGAGTAATTGAAAACGTCAATATGTAGATCCTTTATTAGATTTATAAATTCAACAGACTAACTAGTTTGGCTACTTGAGAAATAGCCAAATTGTGCTTAGTAGTAACCAATATTATGCTAATTTTCTACAACTAATTTGGTTACTAGTAAACTCTCAGTTTGCCAGTTCTCCGATTTAGTTACTAGCAGCTAACATTTGGGTTACTGTTAACAAATCTTTTATTTCAGTGTATAATTAAAACACAAGCACTAAAATATTTGATAAAACGTCTCTAAGATCGGAGCCCTGTGGAAGGGTTCCCATAAGGCTGGCAGCGTTTTAGATAGTCATGCTGAACCGCTGGCTGAGTAACGAGCCAGCCCTACGGTCCCCTGACTAGTGGTGTGTCGTTGACGATTTCCGCTTCAACGAAACGAAACGTTAACTTAGATAACGTCAACTAGTTGAAAAACTAGTTGATTTCGTCAACTATTAGGTTTTTGCTTCAACCGAAGAGAAAAAAAAATATTTATTTATTTAATAAGTACACTTTTACATATTTATAAAATACAAATACAACTTAAAACTAAGTGCCTTATTAATTACAGAAGGACACCGCATGCACTAAATTACACTTAATTTTGACATAAATGTGTTCCTAGCTCTTGCTATTTATTTATAAAAATACTACCTTCTATCATCCAAAATTAAGTTTGTAAAGAAATAAAATGAATAAAAATATGTGATAAGATATATATTTTTTTAATTTTGAAATTTATATACCTCTTTTGCTCGTTTGTTGATACGTTTATTTTGAATATTAAATGTTAAGGCATTTAGCTTAGAATTCCATTTCGATTACGTTTGTACGTTAAAGCCGTCAACTAGTTGACTTTTTAACAAAACGTTTCGTTCGTTGACGAATGAAAAACGTTTTATCAACTAGTTCGTTGAATTAACGACCACCACTACCCCTGACACCTCGGCCAGCGTTCATGATAGTTGCCCAAAAAGTCGGGTGTCACCCGCGCTCCACGTACCCAGTGTCTCCACAGCAAATGTCGCAAAAACATGTCAATTAGTGTGCATTAAAATGTAACATTTAGATCGGCCAGTACGGGAAAGTCTGAAATTATAAGCCATCGATTTTAGTAACAAGGAAACATGTATTCGTACACTTAAAAAATCATGTTGAATACAAGATTTTTTAAGATCGGGAATCGAACCAGGTCGTTTTGAAAAATAAACTAACACTATTTCTGTTTAGATATCGATTGTGTAGGTCTAGTCATTTCGAACACATACTAAAATAAATTAACGAATATTAAAACATGCATTTTTTTTTATAAAAGATAGAAAGAAGAAAAAAAGAAAGAAGACATTTATTCACATAACCAAACAAAGACACACAGATACAAAAAAAGGGAAGAAACGCACATTAAACACATAACGTGTGTCTTCGCGGCAGTGAATCGGTTGCTGTCTCAGCATTATGCTGAGGTGTCAGACACCTGCAGCGCTGGTTTTCAGATAGATAAGCATTTGACCACAATCTCACCTGATGGTAAGTGATGATGAGGTCGAGGGTGTTACATGCGTACCTAGATAGTACCTATTCACTCTCGTCTTGAAAAGATCCAAGTTATAGGTACGAGTATGTGGGAAAAGATTATCCGGAAGAGAATTCCACTCCTTTGCAGTCCTCGCAAGAAAACTAGAAGCATTTATTTTAGACATCATGTTTTATAGTAACATTTACTGCTTAAGACTTTTAAGTGTTTTCCTTGTTGCTCAAATCGATGAGTATGGTGCATAACCACCTTTGCTTTTGGTAACAATTGTTACCAGACATCACCCGTATTAAAAGGGTATAGAGTTCAAGCAAGTGAGTGGGGAACAGATCTTCGTATGTCTTATAGTTTCAGACTTTCCCATACTCATCATCCTCCTAGCGTTATTTCCAGTACATTTGCATCCTGAAGGATGTCTGGGGTCCGCTACCTAATCCCAAGAATTGACGTAAGGACTAGTTTTTACGGAAGCGCCTGCCATCTGACCTTCCAACCCGAGGGGGAAACCTTGACTGTTAGAAGTTCTCAAGCCGCCCGGAGGCCTCTAACTTGGCTTAACGACTGCTATCATAGACAGCAACCGGGATCAACGTCTTAACGTGCCTTCCAAAGCACGGGAGCGCTCAGTTAGTAACCACTCAAATCGGTCACCCATCCAAGGACTGACCTCGCCCGACATTGCTTAACCTCGCATACTGCACGCGGTGCGCGGGCGCCGCTTTCCCATCCTGACCGATCTAAATGCTACGCTCTGTATATCTCTAGTACCCATGACACAAACCCACCACAAACCTTATTGAGGATATTATGGGGCTAGGTCGATTTGTGCAAAACTCTCCCCCCGCTTAGTATTTATAACTTAGGCACCAAAATACTGACCGCCGTAGCAGTGAATATCAATTAAGTGACTCACTCAGTCTCGACGAACAAAACACTCTTTATTAATGAATTCCTTAACAGATACATTCAATTTCATCTCTATTTTCATCACATTTAGGTTGGGTATTAAATGGAGTGTTTTGAGTGTGCGGTAGGTACCATAGAAGACACTGTTATATAGGTATACCTACATATACAAACGAATATAAACCTTATGGCAACGAATTAAAGTATTTGGGTGCAGTACGGTCAGTCAACAGTGTCTTCGTCTGTATAGCAAGACAGAAAAACATAACTTTTGAGTTATTCTTGGAAACGTAAGCCTTTATGGCGTACTATATTGTAAACCAAAGAAGTTTATTGAGGAAACTTTTAGAGATAGCAAAGTACTATGTACAATGCTGTTTTGTGTATCAAAATCAAAAAATGATTTTGGAAATATGCCACAATGGCACTTATACATCATCATCATGTCAGCCCAATGAAATCCACTGCTGGACATAGGCCTCCCCTAAAGACTTCCACAATGACCGGTCCTGCGCCACCCGCATCCAACGGACACCTGCGACCCTTACCAGGTCATCAGTCCACCGTGTGGGGGGCCTGCCCACGCTACGCCTTCCGGACCGTGCTATGTGTCCCGCCAACTGCCACTTAAGTTTAGCGATTCGAAGGGCTATATCGGTCACTTTGGCACCAGGTATGGCCAAAGTGACCTATACATGTCAAGATAATCGTTTACTTATTTTTTTGATAAAAGCACCACGTCGGTGGCAAATAAGCGTACGGCCTCGAAGATTGTAAGCGGTCATCGAAGCCTATAGATGCCTGCAACTCCAGGGGTGTCACATGCGCTGTCACATATGGGTGTCAAATTATACACTCCTTTCTTGACGAACCCCTTACTGTAGTCCTTCAGGAAAACCTCGGCAGGGAGCTCATTCCACAGTCGGAGCGTCCGGAAACCGTACCGTAATCGACCATTTAGGATCTAAGGTGTGACGAGAGGAAAGTGGGTGGGGGAGAAGGAGGGATGGCGCCGATGGCGGCCATGCCCACAGTCTTAATGGTGTGTTGAATCGAGATAGACGTTAAGCTAGTTCTGCGACGAACACACCACGTTTCTAACCTAAAGTAGTCTAATCCAGTTACATCCTTGTAATCGTTTAAGTTTTTGAAGTGATTGATATTGTCCATCGAAAATACACACCTAAACTACAATTACCGCGTCTTATTTCGTGGTTACCACTATGCACGGGCCTCAAGTAAATGAACCCCCAGAAAGGGACTCGATGCTCGATGTGTGAGGCTGAATGCCCTGCCGACGGCGGTGCGATGATAGAATGCGGCCGCGTGGCGTGGGCATCATGTCGAACAGTTCTTCGGAGCACAACCACAAGTAATAGAACACGCAAAAATTCACCTTAAGAGCCCCCTGTACGCTCGATTCTCCATACAAACGTAGTTTCATTCTCATTTTAAAACGCCATGCTGAAACAACATGAAACTTTGTATACACAATGGGATCCGCGAAATCTAGATCGGAAATTAGTTTCTGTTGCTAGAAATTACGTATCCACCATATCAGCCAAAGGACGTCCACGGCTGGACATAGGCCTCCCCCAAATTCACGGGGGGTATTTGCCATAATCGCCACGCTTGGCATGTGGGTTGGCGATCGCAGTATCTCCACCGTACTCCAGGGATGCTGCTGCCCATCCCCCGGTGGTCTTGGTCGTAGTTTTAGGACATAGATTTAGGACACCCGGGTCCCGGGTCCGGGAAATTACATATAAAAGAAAAAAAATACAGCGATTTTTTGAATATTTTTAGGTCTTGTATGAAAACTTTAATAATCGCTGTATTTTTTCTCCTTTATAACGGTTCAAAGTCATACAATAGTAATAATTTCAAACTACGGATTAACTACATTTATAAGATATAATGAAAAATTAATTAATTATTATTTATTAATTATTTAATCTTTCACGGTGGGCGCTGTGAAGCTGTGGAACGCGTTACCTTTGTCAATAAGCCAGTTCCAGTCTGTCGCACCACTCAAGAAAAATTTGAAGCAATTATGGCTCTCCAACGACCTGTGATTTGAGTACTATAATTATTTATATATTGTAATTTTGAATATAATTATTCTGTATTTATGTATTTATTATAGGTATATGTATTTTTTTATTCATTATATATGTATATTTATTAATTACATATGTATTTATGGGTATTTATTTAGTTATGGTTTAGCTACAAATTATATTCACTCATTGTAACGTTGTTGTACACGGTGTAAGTTTGTCTATCTCATTCTTTTTAAAAAATCTCCTCTCAATCCCTCAAAGGTTAGCTGGAAGAGATCCCTCATAGGGATAAGTTCG
This sequence comes from Notocelia uddmanniana, assembly GCA_905163555.1. Classification (NCBI taxonomy): domain Eukaryota; kingdom Metazoa; phylum Arthropoda; class Insecta; order Lepidoptera; family Tortricidae; genus Notocelia; species Notocelia uddmanniana. The sequence goes on along the minus strand of LR991078.1, from coordinate 2,355,780 downwards.
CCTTTGTACTCTGATCCTGTGTGACATGTATATGTTTTAAACTTTTATTGTGTACAATAAAGTGCTTACATACATACATAAATAAAAACAAAATTAACAAGATTAGGAACTATATTTACAAATTTAGGAATCTTGAATTTCTTTAAAACCTATGTGAAAACATACATATGGGACATAGAACAACACAAATATTGTTCAATGTTGTTGTGTTGTTGTTGTTGTGTTTATGTGGAACAGAACACAAATATTATAAGATACTAGCTTTTGCCCGTGACTTCGTCCGCGTAGAACTCGTTCTCGCCTTAGAATTATTTGTTTTCCCATAAAAACTTTCTCAAGCTGAGATGGTTGGATGGCGTCGAAAAGGACTCCTGGTGTCCTCCACCTTAAGGTAAGGTATCACCTTAGGGATGACATGTTAGAGAAGGAAAGCCACAAATAGATCGGACTGGAGAGATTTGCTTGACCAGCCTAGCCTAGGGCCCACCCGCGGCTATAACGCCTCAAATGATGATGATGATACAACATTTCACCCCTTAAGGAAAGAAATGATTACATTCAATATGACATTCTCTAGTAAGATATGTTAAAGGTCTCGAAGCGTCAATAACAAATAAAATCGGTCAAGAGCATGTCGGGCCATGCTCATCGGTTCCGTAGTTGCCCAATGAACTTACTCTAAAAGCATCAATAACAAACAAAAGGGAATAGGTACTTTTGCAGCGTTTCATACGTCTTTTACTAATAAGGGAAGACTTTTTACGATAATTCAAAAATTTCTTAACTGATCAATTGATCATGTCCGCTATAGTTTCCGTTGAAAGTTTTTATCAAGCTTTACTATCATGATTTTTTCCATATGTTTTGGACCAATAGTTCAAAAGCTAGAGCATTTTTTTTCTTTTGGAATAAATGTATCTGAAAATATTCAATTTACCAAAGTATGTTTGATGAAGACCTATATTCATTAATAATAATAATAAATATGCTTTATTTCACCACACAAGAGAACAATGTTACACAAAAAAACTTACATAATTAGTAACGGTAGCGACAGGCGGTCTTATCGCTTAAAACGATCTCTTACAGACAACCTTTGGGTAGCAGGAAAAGTTGTCAAAAAAATATTCATTTTGAAAGACCATCCAACAACACCCCACACCATAGGGTTGAAGCAAAAAAATACCATCCCCACTTTAAGTGTAGGGGATCTACCCTTAAATATTTTCTTTAGTTTTTATTTTACGACTGTCAGTTTTATTGATTTATACCACCACCACCACCACCATATCAGCCCTAGGACGTCCACTGCTGGACATAGGCCTCCCCCAATTTCATGGGGGGTAAATGCCATAATCGCCACGCTTGGCATGCGGGTTGGCGATCGCAGTATCTCCACCGCACTCTAGGAATGCTGCTGCCCATTCCCCGGTGGTCTTGGTCGTAGTTTAAGGACATGCCCGGGTCCATTGATTGATTGATTTATACATCCATACCAAATTGCAGGTTTCTAGCACTAACAATCACAGAGCCAAAACCTTGGACAGACAGACAGACATGGCGAAACTATAAGGGTTCCTAGTACTACGGAACCCTAAAAACCAACACAGAACAGGATGGTGTCTCCCGTCAATCCGTAATTCCGTAAGATTGTTCACCACCGTCTTTGTATAATATAAAACATTTTGCTGTTGTCCTTACTGGCCCACAGAACGCCACCATGTATAGTATGTTTCATTCAAGTACTACGCACTATCAGTTCATTCATACCGCTTTATTATCAAACATATCCTATTCGTATTCGAGTTGGCACCAATATTACTTGAACTCTGAACTCGTAACAATACTTTTTTAGGGTTCCGTATTCAACTAGGAACCATTATAGTTCCGCCATGTCCATCTGTCTGTGTGCCGTCCGAGGCTTTGCTCTGTAATTGTTAGTGCTACAAAGCTGCAATTTCCGAAACTGTCGACTGTCGATTACTGCTTCATATGTCACACACGGTAAGGGTCGCGGGTGTCCGCTGGATGCGGGTGGCGCAGGACCGGTCATTGTGGAAGTCTTTGGGGGAGGCCTATGTCCAGCAGTGGACGTCATTCGGCTGAAATGATGATGATAATGTCACCACACACGCCACCTCCGCTCTACCGCGCTACCGAATACCGCGTGGTTTTTTCGTGCGACGTGCCCGAGACCGCGTTCGCTTAACGCAAAACCGCCTCCGCCCCGCACCGCACCGCGCCCGCTCTGAGCGTTTCGAGCTCTAGTTACACACACAAATGCAGAAATCGACAAGTACCTAAACATGAACACTGTGAAAGAGGAGTTCGTACAGAGCACCAAACACTACAGAAATCGCCTAAGAAGCCACCCAAACCAGGTAGCAGTAAACCTTACCATCAGAGATTATGCTAAGCGACTAAAACGACATGATATACTTGAACACAGCAGCGAACCTTGAAAGGGGGACGTCTTATTTAAGAGGGCGCAGTACGCTCGGTCTGGCTCGGTTCTCCATACCAACGTATTTATGCTCTCATTTTAAAACCCCAATGCTAGAATAACATGAACATTTTTATACACAATGGGATCCGGCATATCTAGGTCGGAAATTAGTTTTTGTTGCTAGAAATTGTAAAAGAAAAAAAATACAGTGGTTTTTTGAGTTTTTTACGGCTTGTATGAAAACCTTAATAATCACTGTATTTTTTCTCCATTATAATTTCAAGCAACAGAAACTATGTTCCGACCTAGATATGCCGGATCCCATTGTGTATACAAAGTTTCATGTTATTCTAGCATGGCGTTTTAAAATGAGAGCATAAATACGTTTGTATGGAGAACCGAGCGATACGCACTCTTAAGAGGAGCGTGTATCAAAGGAGACTTGCTCCTAACGCCATCATCTAACTACACAAAACCTGCTTATAGTCAGACTGACTGATTGCAGATACAAAAGAAACCGGCCAAGAGCGTGTCGGGCCACGCTCAGTGTAGGGTTCCGTAGTTTTCCGTCCGTCACATTAAGTTGACATATTAAGTACAGAAACACAAAACCTTTGAAAGCACGTCATTGCATTGTGATTTTGTAGAAATGACAGGTACAATAAACACCTGTTTATACGGTTAAATTACAAACTTAGTTCAGAAATTATTTTTGTAATTTTTTCAAAAACTATTCAACCTATCAAGTTCAAAATAATTTTCCTACAAAGTTTTTATAAAGTTCTACTTTTGAGATTTTTTTCATATTTGTAAAACTTATGGTTCAAAAGTTAGAGTGGGGGGACACATTTTTTTTTACTTCTGGAGCGATTATTTCCGAAAATATTAACATTATCAAAAAATTATTTTAGTAAACCCCTATTTATTTTTAAATACCTATCTAACAATATATCACACGTTATGGTTAAAATTAAAAAAAAATCTCTCCCCACTTTACGTATAGGGGAGGTACCCTAATAAAATATTCTTTTCCACTTTTTATTTTACCACTTTGTCGGCGTAATTGATATACATATTAGTACCAAATTTCAGCTTTCTAGTGCTAACGGTCACTGAGATTATCCGCGGACGGACGGACGGACAGACGGACGGACAGACTTGGCGAAACTATAAGGGTTCCTAGTTGACTACGGAACCCTAAAAAAGAAAAAAGTTATACTTACACCTAATTGAGCGCTCCCGCCTACCGTCACTCGTATCCTAGCGCCATCTAGCGTTAGTCATCATCATCATCATGTCAGCCGAAAGACCTCCACTGCTGGACATAGGCCTCCCCCAAAGTCTTCCACGATCGATCCTGCGCCACCCGCATCCAACGGACACCCTTACCAGGTCATCAGTCTACCGTGTGGGGGGCCTGCCCACGCTACGCCTTCCGGTACGTGGTCGCCACTCGAGAACCTTTCCCCCCAACGGCCATGGGTTCTACGGTACTATGTGCCGCTATGTGTTAGTAACGGAACTAAAATTGAAAACGTTGTAGGGTAGGGACCCCTGCCAACACGTTTTAGGGCAGAACAGACCCTGCCAACACAGAAGTATCCACTTCAAAACGACCATTTTGGCTTAGTTGGTGGCCCTGCCTACGAAGCTGAAGGTCCCGGGTTCAAATCCCGGTCAAGGCATTATTTGTGTAATTAGCACTTATATTTGTTCCTGAGTCTTGGATGTTTTCTATGAAAGGTCGTTTCGTTCTTATTGTATAACACCGTGTTTAAACTTTATAAGAATACACAATGGGATCCGCCAGATTCAGGCCGGAAATTAGTTATTGTTGCTAGAAATTGTAATAGAAAAAAAAATACCAGCGAGTTTTTGAAGTTTTAGGCCTTGTACGAAAAAAACTTTGGTAATCGCTGTATTTTTTCTTCATTATATTTTTAAGCTACATAAACTAATTATGATCGCGTAACTACGTTTGTATGGAGAACCGAGCTTCCTGCGGACTCTTAAGTATGTATTTATCTCTTATACGTATGTATATTGTCGTCTAGTACCCATAGTACAAGCTTTGCTTAGTTTGGGACTAGGTAGATTTGTGTGAGATTGCCCCAATATTTATTTATTTTATTATTTAAGAATACTTGTACAGTCAACAGAAATAGTAGATGATCATTTAGTACCTTGTCACTTTCACAACTTTGACGTATGCCAACTGTCGCAGTATTGTTACCTCAGAGTAAGGATTTCTATAGAGATCCTATATGAGTTTCACCAAGGAGGACAGAAAAGCTCTTATGCAGTTAAATTGAGAACTAGTCGTAAACGTCTGGCGGCTTACAATAAAATTCCTCTTTAATTTGGCCGGGTAATCGTTTATTTGCCTCAAACTATTTGATTTGACGTTTAAATGGCATTGAGGCAAATAAAGAAAAGCGGAACCATGACAAGGACAACAAATGATATTACCTCTCTGTCGTTCTTATTCAATTTAGTATTGGCTATGTGCGAAGTAGGTGGTGGGGGTAAGCTAGGCGATCGTAGCGCACACCATGGCAGAAATGTGTACTTACCGGGGACCACTGTCAAATTTACTTTCACGTTTTCTATTGGTTTCTTAACGGTTTCCTACGATTCGTTTCGTTTGTATGTATTTATTTATTCTCTTATTTATTTCAGTAAAATTTCCAATACGGGGTCTTTCTCGTTTACTAAAGTAAATAAAATATTCATGTGTCATTATTTGACATCTGAGTTTTGACGTTGTCTCGGGACCTTTGACGTTTGACGTTTCAGACGTGCACATAGCCAATATGATCTTCTCGCTCTTAGCGGTATTATTATTTCAAGTCTACTCTGGGTACTCTGAGATTGTAACGGTAGTAGACTATACTTGGTTCACATAATATGGCGTTCGCAAGCTTTATGAATTGCCATTGAGGCCAGACGCATTAACCAACGATGCAACATATTCACACACATATTTTGTATAATATCATCTCGTTTCTACGCACCAATAATCAGTGCGAGAGAAAAAAAGCAATATACGAGGGCTGTTCCGAAAGTTTTTAGCTGCTCTCACTCTATTCATGCGATATATTTTTTATTTATACCATTATGTGGGGAATTTCAATAGTTATGAGCTGGGATAAAATCGTTAGTAAGCAGCAAGTATTTTTTGACGTGATAACGTCTTTAAAATCGTTTTAGTCGGGTGACATGTTCAGAAACTTGTGTCACACCAAAACCTTACGAGCGCGATCGCAGGTATAAGTGAAGTGCAAGTGAAGTAAGACGTTATCACGTAAACATCTCGATCGTAAACCTACTTTACAAACAACCAATTTTTTTTCACAACATTTTTTGACGTGATAACGTCTTTAAAATCGTTTTAGTCGGGTGACATGTTCAGAAACTTGTGTCACACCAAAACCTCACGAGCGCGATCGCAGGTATAAGTGAAGTGCAAGTGAAGTAAGACGTTTTCACGTAAACATCTCGATCGTAAACCTACTTTACAAACAACCAATTTTTTTTTACTAAAAGGCCTTTTGAATGGGCTTTTAAAGATTTGCGAAAATAGTACCATTTTTGATACCTAAAAATAGTTTTGACATCTAAATCCCTAACAATTGTGGTGGGAAATGCCCGGGATGACTTCCTAACTTAGTTTTGCTGATTTTAATGTATAATCACTAAATGATTTTATTTAATTTAAGTTTTTGTGATGATGACCAGTCCCTAGTCTCGCGACCTAGACTAATATTCGACACACCTGCTCATTGTCGCTGATTTTCATGCAATCGAAACAGATTACGTGGGTAGAGACAGGGAAGATTCATAGTTTGTGGTGTATAAAATTTCGTTTAGTTGTGGTGACGTATTAATTAATATTGGCCCGCAACACAAAATTGGTATTGTGAGACGTTCATTGCATATTCGATAGGGCTGTTGACACGTCGTACTTAAAACAAAATAAAAAAAACCCAAGCGACTTTCATCAACAGTTTCACCCAAACACATATGTATCGAAATTACCCGCATAATGGTATCATTAAAACATATATCGCATGAATAGAGTGAGAGCAGCTAAAAACTTTCGGAACCGCCCTCGTACATAAATTCCTTATAAAGTAAAATTTTGAAAGGTCTAATATAGTATGACAGTTCGAGGTTCTTAGGTCGTTTTGGATTCACGCTACAAAGTGCATTGCTCTTTTTTTTACGTGTAACCTCCAGACGTCTTTAGGTCTACTGCGCAGTTTGTCAGGGTTGCCAGTTTTACATTAAAAATGTCCCGATTGCGCAAGTAAAAAAAAATGGGTAATCTTACACAAATCGACCTAGTCCTAAACTAAGCAAAGCTTGTACAGGTACTAGACGACGATATACATACTTATATAGATAAATACATACTTAAATACATAGAAAACATCCAAGACCCAGGAACAAATATCCGTGCTAAACGCACAAATAATGCCCTGGCCGGTATTCGAACACGGGACCTCTAGCTTCGGAGGCAGTATCACTACCAACTAGGCTAAACAGGCCGGCACAGTAGCGGATTGAGAATTTGGGTTTGGGAGGCCTTGACTTGTCGTTGTCGTTCGTTGATGTCAATGGTCTTGTCTATTACAGGGTCGAGGATTATCTAACTGACAGAAATGCATGGGCCAAACCAGAGACCTAAATAGTATCATTGTATCGCGCCTGGACCCGGGTATGTCCTTAAACTACGACCAAGACCGGGGAATGGGCAGCAGCATTCCTAGAGTGCGGTGGAGATACTGCGATCGCCAACCCGCATGCCAAGCGTGGCGATTATGGCATTTACCCCCCATGAAATTGGGGGAGGCCTATGTCCAGCAGTGGACGTCCTAGGGCTGATGTGGTGGTATCACGTCTAGGTATTTACGTAATTAATGAACACTTGTTGTCCTGAACTTGAACTACGACGCATTGTAAATATTTTTTCTCAAACATGCAATGAAATATTGATATTATGTTCCTTATAATAGGCTGCGAAGTATGACGTTTCAGGTGCGGCTAGGACAAGAGGTCGTTAATGGAATTTCATACAAATCTTGCAGGCCGGCAAAGTCCTCTTTTTTAATTTCCATTCCACATAAATTTGTGGCACAGGCATCATGGCATTCTGCCACAATGCATATTAAAAATAAAACTTTGTGTTTTTTGTTGTTTATTTCATTGCATGTTTGAAAAAAGCACTATACATATCTGGCGGGAAATATGGGGTTGCCCGCCTCAGACCTATCCGACCTCGCTGCGCTCGGCCGTCTATCCATACGATCATAAATCGGGAAAGTTACAAACAATACGATCATCAGAGGTAAAGGTAACACATTCAATCCCCCAAGGTAGTGTCCTCGGATGTGTCCTATTTTTAATCTACATTAATGACCTGCCCAAAACCATAAATTACCCTTCCACTTTATTTGCAGACGACATATCCCTTGTCATACCATGCAAAGATGACCTAGACTTAAAACCACAATTAGACTCTGTGTTAAAAGATATAACGACCTGGTTAGCTGATCATAACCTGCAAGTAAACTTCGGGAAAACAAAATTGCTCCAATTCAAGCCACACCAACGACAGGCAATTAAAATAGACTATTGTTATGAAGGCATCCCGTTAGAGCATGTAGAAATTTTCCCCCTACTAGGCATCACTATTGACACCGCGATAAATTGGAAAGAACATATTAATAACACAATGGCCAAACTAAACAGGTTCACTTATGCACTTCATAAACTAAAAATATGTACTAATGCTAAAACTGCCATTAGCGCTTATTATGCTTATGCCCACTCTCGGTTGACATATGGCATCGTGTTGTGGGGTAATAGTGCAGATTTTATACATTTATTTAGGGTGCAAAAGCGGTGCCTTAGAATAATTAATAATATAGGTATGCGGGAAAGCTGCAAGATGCATTTTGTGAAGCAAAAAATTCTGACCTTACCGTCAGTATACATCCTAGAAGCATGCATTTTTGTGAAAAAGAACATGCACTTATTTCCACTACATTCCCGACCTACAAATTTACGTCCCCGACATGAATTAGAAAGGCCAACTTCAAAATTGCAAATGGTTCACTCCGGCCCTTACGCAATGTGCGTTAAACTGTATAATAACTTACCGACCACTTTTAAAAACGAAAATAACATATATAAACTAAAGTCACAGCTAAAGACGTACTTAATTAAAAAATGTTATTATTCAACCGAAGAGTACCTAATAGACAAGGATTGTTAATAATTATAATAGATATATTGTATTGTATTGTTTAGCCGTAAAAATGCAACACCCTAGCAGGGTTCATGTTTGAAACTTATAATGCAATTATGTGTTAGAATTTAAGACCCTGTAAACAACATGATGCAATAAAGAACTTGAACTTGAACTTGAACTTGAACTATATGTCTTCGGCCAGCAACCTCTTTCGTCCCGGCCTCTGTAGTAATGTACTATTCCTCCTTTTGTATCCATACTCAGATTTACTTACTTATATATAAAGTAGGTTAAGTATTATCATTACTTGCAGAAGCGGCCTACATGCAGAATAATAGTACAGTCACCGGCAATAGTATCTTCCTACACGAAGGCCGCTTAAATATGTGACACCTCGTGACACGCTCTTATGACGCTACAAATAAGAGCGTGTCACATATTTTTACGGCCTTCGTGTAGGAAGATACTATTGCCGGTGACTGTACATTACGATACAAGTGCAGAGAACAGGAAATTCGCAACGAGTGGTGATAAATTGAAACACGACCGAAGGGAGTGTTTAAAATCGACACGAGTTGCGAATTACTTGTTCGCACGTGTATTGTACAAAGTTTTACAGTACATATGGCTCTTTAAAGTTTCGACATATGCACGTAATCTGCTGATTACCGCACTCGTGCGGTAAAGTTGTATGTAAGTATGTACTGTAAAGTTCATTTATTTCATTTACAATTGTAACGCTATGGAAAACTAGCGAACGGCCTGCCTAATGGTAAAGCAGACAGAGCTTATGGACCCTTGCAACTATGGAACCCGTTGGGCCTGCACTTCGTTTCCGCCGGACTGGTTTGTTTAATTATTATCTCGTAAGTTACGAGTACTTAGTCCGCGAGTTTATGCATAAAATACTAGGTACTAGTGGGTCTGCGAGCTGTCGCTCACAAAAAAAAAATTTTTACAAAGTCACTTCAAAGACTGTCTCGTCAAAAAAAAACTATATAATTATCCAACTTGCTCACAAAATTTCACGAGAATCGGTTGAGAAATGCGACCTGCAGAGGAGAACATCCGGACAGAGAGACTACAAAAGAATTTTTGTCGAAAGCTGAAACGGAGACTCTTCGCTCGCTTCGCTCGCTCGGTCAATAAAATCATTCGAATTGGGCGAGTTATATCAAATTAACCCGTCCTAAACGCGACTTTACTTACCCTTGAGCGAAGTCCCGTCGAGTGGTAACCCTATAAGTGCGATGACCCATTATTAAAATGCGTATCAATTGCGCAATAGAAGGGTCACCCTTGAGTAGTTCTACGAACTTGGCGCATTCCGAACCCACGCTAATATCGTTATGAAGAGTCCCCGGACTCCGGTATCTCCTAAAACTACGACCAAGACCACCGGGGATGGGCAGAAGCATCAATCCGCATGCCAAGCGTGGCGATTATGGCATTTACCCCCCATAAAACTGTGTCCAGCAGTGGACGTCCTTCGGCTGTTGGTGGTGAAAAAATACATTATATTTCAAAAGGTGTGGACGATTCCAAAACACGATTTAAGAGTGCGCAGTACGTTAGGTTCTCCATACAAACGTATTAACGCTCTCATTTTAAAACGCCATGCCAGAATAACATGAAACTTTGTATACACAATGGGATCCGGCATGTCTAGGTCTGAACATAGTTTCTGTTGCTTGAAATCATAATGGAGAAAAAAATACAGCGAATATTAATGTTTTCATACAAGCCGTAAAAAACTCTAAAAACCGCTGTATTTCTTTTCTTTAAAGTAAAAAAAAATTTGGGACAATCTTACACAAATCGACCTAGTCCCAAACTAAGTAAAGCTTGTACTATGGGTACTAGACGACGATATACATACTTATATAGATAAATACATACTTAAATACATAGAAAACATCCAAGACTCAAGAACAAATATCTGTGATCATCCACACAAATAAATAAATAAATAAATAAATAAATATTGGGGAACAATCTTACACAAATCGACCTAGTCCCAAACAAAGTAAAGCTTGTACTATGGGTACTAGACGTCGATATACATACTTATATAGATAAATACATACTTAAATACATAGAAAACATCCAAGACTCAATAACCAATATCTGTGATCATCCACACAAATAAATAAATAAATAAATATTGGGGAACAATCTTACACAAATCGACCTAGTCCCAAACAAAGTAAAGCTTGTACTATGGGTACTAGACGTCGATATACATACTTATATAGATAAATACATACTTAAATACATAGAAAACATCCAAGACCCAGGAACAAATCATCATCATCATCATCATGTCAGCCGAAAGACGTCCACTGCTGGACATAGGCCTCCCCTTAAGACTTCCACAATGACCGGTCCTGCGCCACCCGCATCCAGCGGACACCCGCGACCCTTACCAGGTCATCAGTCCACCGTGTGGGGGGCATGCCCACGCTACGCCTTCCGGTACGTGGAAGGAACAAATATCCGTGCTAAATGCACAAATAATGTTCTGGCCGGGATTCGAACCCGGGACCTCTTGCTTCGGAGGCAGCACCACTACCAACTATATAGGTTTAACAGGCCGTCAAATCAACACCCTGACCCTGCCTTGCCTGAAGCTGGACCTAGTTGGGTACTAAGTTTCTAACATAATTTTGTCATGTGTAGTATTTATGAACGCCCAACGTCCGAAATAAAATATTTCATTTCATATATCACGATAAGCGAAAAGCTTAGTTTATGTAAAGCTTTCGGTAGTTTAATTTAAGCTATTTTTTTTAAACTTAGTGGTGCTCCATTCTCCAAAGGTCCATTCAATACGAGTATACTGCTCAAATAAGTTTTGAACCGGGTCGTTCCGTCCGGAGATTAACCCTTTACATATATAAACTTACATTTCTCAAACTTTACCTCTTTTTAAGAGTGCGCAGTACGCTCGGTTCTCCATACAAACGTATTTATGCTCTCATTTTAAAACGCCATGCTAGAATAACATGGAACTTTGTATACACAATGGGATCCGGCATATCTAGGTCGGAACATAGTTTCTGTTGCTTGAAATTATAATGGAGAAAAAATACAACGATTATTAAGGTTTTCATACAAGCCGTAAAAAACTCAAAAAACCGCTGTATATTTTTTCTTTTTTTTTCTAGCAACAAAAACTAATTTCTGACCTAGATATGCCGGATCCCATTGTGTATACAAATTTTCATGTTATTCTAGCATGGCGTTTTAAAATGAGAGGGTAAATACGTTTGTATGGAGAACCGAGCCAGACCGAGCGTACTGCGCCCTCTTAATAGATAAGTACATTACTTTCTATATGAAAGAAACTCATTTTCCTAAAAGGACCACACAACGCATGCCGTTTTAAAAATAAAACAGGGGTTTTTAACCTTGATGGCTCCAATAAAGGTCACATACTTAGCATTCTTTATATTTTCCCACCATTATTTAATGCCTAAGCACTAAACGCTTGGCAAACATATTCATTATCAAATCCAGACGGTTGATGAGTCACACTGTGATGCAGGCATTCGGTTGAAATATAGTAACTCAACCTAATAACGATATGATACAATTTATAATATACTACCGTCTATTACATATACATACTCAAATACAATAGATTAGATTAGATACATTTTTTTATTAGAAACAAACAGTCGTAAATACATATATGTTCTTAGCTAATAGCTTTACAATAACAATATAACTAGACCGACAGTTTCCTATATTTTAAAATTAATGACATATAACAAAATCACTAGAACCGTTTACAGATACTTTGTCAGATTTTAATTCTTTCATTTATTTCTTTCTGAATATTTACATGTTATTTTATAAAAAGTCAATAAAAATAGCATGAATTTAAAAAAAACTCGTCAAAGTGTAGATATAATGAATGACAAACAAATGAAATATAATATATAAATAAAAGTAAACAATTAAAATTAAGAATAATAGTCCTACAACAACTATAAATAATAATACTAATCGGTACAATGTCAATAAAATGTAATATAAATGTCATAATGTCAATAATAGCTAGAGTATCCTAGATATAAGTGTTAAAAATTCGAATAATAATAATAATTAATAATAAATACATACATAAATATTCATGCTAAGATGGTTTGGACATGTAGAGAGGATGGATGAAAGAAGAGTGGATGGAAAAGTTGGAAGGGGAAGACCTCGGCGAACGTACTCCGACCACATCGGAGACATTCTGCAGAAAGGCCAGGTCAAGAGTACCCTCAATCGGCGCGCATGCATGAAGAATGTTATGAGAGTTCATGAACCGTAAGTTGTATGTCAGGATCGTACCGAGTGGAAATCATTGATCTCTGCCTACCCCTCTGGGAAACAGGCGTGATTATATGCATGTATGTATGTATAAATATTCATTTATGTACCCTGTGAAAAATAGCATGATATTATCGTTGAGAAAATGCTTGCGCAACGTGCTTTTGAATGTAAGTTGTGTTTGAGCTTGCCGAATAAATCGCGGATTTTTTGTGTGTAAGAGGTAATTACCTCAGAAAACTTCGCTTAGTATACATAGGAAGTAGGTACTGCAGAAAACGAAAACACCATCAACTGGTTTCGTCCAAAAAATACAAAACGCCAAAGGAATTTCCGTCCATGTCAGTGACTTGTGCAAAAAATGTTGTTTTGACGCCGGATCCATTTAGAGTGAGTTAAAAACTCATTTAAATTAGGCCAGAATCATATTGTTCGGTGCTCTCGCACTCTCTCGTGTAGCTATAAGTTAGTGCAAGCGAGACGGCAGGGGAATCGTATCGTATCTAAATTCAATACGTTAGTGGATTTCGAACAGGACGGAAATGCCTATGGAACTTTAGTATCCTAAGGTAGTAATATAACTGCAAAAGACGCACTTGTTTTGCAACTCCACTTTGTGTATGATGAAATTTTGTATGGAAATATTTTAAATCTCGGATATAGACATACATAAACTCACGCCTATATTCCCAAAAGGGGAAGGCAAAGCACAGGGTAATTAATTTCAGTGCCACTTTTAGCAATTGTAGGTTTATAGATGGAGAAAATGTGATATTGCAGTGACAGGTTGCTAGCCTATCGCCCACATCACACTTCAACCTGGTTCCCATCGTCTCTTACGATATCCAAGGGAAGAAAGGGGGTGGTGCTATTCTAACCCAGCACCACACGGGATTGCGCATATAGACATTGATGCCTATTTTTGTATCCCGAGAATTCCAAGTGTACTTTCAGTTAAAAACTTTCATCTATCGTCGTTCATGAGTCGGCTTGTTTCACCTTGTTGGTAGTGACACTACCTCCGAAGCTAGAGGTCCCGGGTTCGAATGCTGGTTAGAGCATTTGTTTCTGTGGTGAGCGGAATCATTTATTCCTGAGACGGATGTATTCTATGTACATATTTAAGTATATTATCTATTAATAACTAAACTAACTATCTTGGCTCAGTGACCCAAAACGGGTCTTGGCCTCCGAAACAAGAGCACACCACTTAAGTATATATATCCCGATCCTGCACTACACCACTGCTTGCCAATCTTTGACCTGCAGATGACGCAGATCCGCCTCCACTGTGTCTTCCCAGCGATACCTGGGTCGCCCCCCGCTGCGCTGGGTCGTGCTGGGTGTGGGGTGGGTGTGGGGGTGGGTGGGGGTGGGGGTGGGTAGCGGGCCTGGGCGGCCGAACCAACGAAGTCTGTAATAATATTTATTTATTTTAGGTATTTATTTATCTACACGTCAGAATTGACGCGTGTCTTAACATTTTCTGTTCGTTACTATCTTGTACAGGACTATTGTATCACTAACATCATTCATAACATAGTCAGTTATAGCAGGAGCCGTTTCTGTTCTGCGATCGCTGCGGCTAATTTCGGAGACCGTTAGTACTAGAAAGCTGTAATTTTCCTGTGCCCACCACGCCAACAACCACTAAAAAGGTCGAAGTGAAGGTGTACATAGTTTGATCATGAAAAAATCAATTATATTTTTATTTCTTTTTATTGGTTTAAACGTTACATCAATTATTGATACCTTGGCGTCTGAGTGATCACTTCATTCAAATATGATGGCGACCAAATGAAGAGTATGTCGTTGAGGGTTGTAATTGACAACTCATAATTTTTAAGAATAAAAACCGACTTCAATGGAATTTCATACAAATCTTGCAGGCGTAGGCCGGCAAAGTCTTCTTTTTTAATTTCCATTCCACATAAATTTGTGGCACAGGCATCATGACATTCAGCCACTATGCGTATTAAAAATATAACTTTGATTTATTTGTTGTTTATTTCACTGCATGTTTGACGTCGGCCGGATAGGTCTCAGGCGGGCAACCCCATATTTCCCGCCGAGGTGTGTATAGTGCTTTTCTCAAACATGCAATGAAATAAACAACAAATAAATCAAAGTTTTATTTTTAATACGCATACTGCGCCACAAACTTATGTGGAATGGAAATTAAATATTTTTTAAGAAAAAAAAACCGACTTCAATGGGGGAGGCCGGTGAAAGATTATTATACTTAGATGGTGCACTCTTAGATTCCATACAATAAAATAAAAATGGCTACAAGTATGTTTATAATGGTAGAAGACTAAGTACCCTCAATTCCTCGTGGAATCATGGAAAAACCTTGCTTGCTTGACAAACAAAACGAAGAGAACAAATCGCCAAACGTGAACTACGCGTCGTTGAAGAGTTCCGTTCTGATCATCATCAGCAGTTCCACTTCATCAAATGTCACTTTTATGAATGAAAATGCTTGATTAGTTCATGAAAATACTAAAATCACTATTTGTGTGCCTTTCACATTTAAGGAGTTCCCTCGATTCCCAATGGATCCCATCATCAGAACTCGAGCATGACAAAAATCAATCGTGAAAATAGAACTTGCACAGCTAGAAGGTCAAATCGCCTAACGTGAACTTTTCGTCATTGAAGAGTTATGTTCTGATCATCATCAGCAGTTCCACTTCATCAAATTTCACATTTTTGTATGATAATGCTCGATTTGTTGATAAAAACACAAAAATCACTATATGTTTGCCTTTAAGATTTGAGGAGCTCCCTCAATTCCTCATGGATCCCATCATCAGAAATCAAACATGACAAAAATTAATCGTGAAAATAGAAATTGCTTAACACAGCTAGGAGGACAAATCGCCAAACGTGAACTTTTCGTCGTTGAAGAGTTCTGTTCTGATCATCATCAGCAGTTCCACTTCATCCAATGTCACATTTTTGGATGAAAATGCTTGACTTGTTGATAAAAATACAAAAATCACTATAATAATAATAATAATAATAAATAGTTTATTCACCAAAACATTCTTACTACACATTCATACACTTCTGCCAAACCACAGTGTGGTTTGTTGGCAGACGAGGCTCCAATTATTCATATTTACTTACGTACTAAATTTAATAATCACAATGCGAAAGAAGGTAAGACTAAGGTTTCTGGATAGTCACACTAATAGCCTAGGAATTAGGGAATTATATTTATGTTTGCCTTTAAGATTTGAGGAGTTCCCTCAATTTCTCATGGATCAGAACTGCGTTTTAAAACGGGACCAACTTGGATATATATACTTACAATAAAAAAAAAAAATTCCAAATCGGTTAAGAAATGACGGAGTTATGGAGTAACAAACATTAAAAAAAAAAAACAACCGAATTGATAACCTCCTCCTTTGAAATCTTGAAGTCGGTTAAAAAAGTCAGGTGAATACTTACTCGTTATTCAAAGGTTACATCGTCTTATATAGGCTGTTACAGTTGTCCTTCAGATATTATAGGTAAAACTTAATACATTATCTTTATGGCTATTAATTAGTGTCGAGTATTGTATTACAAGGTTTTATTGGTAATAAAATGTGCAATGAAATATGATATTAATCAGGTGTTCTATTCTAATACATGCTCATGTAAACGCACACAAATGCGTGTGTTCATATACACACTGCACAAAGGTTTAATTAAAAGTTAGTTTTAAAATCACTTTGGTGTTTTCTTCTAGCCTCCGGCTGCAGGATTCGTATGTGGTGCAATCGGTAGGATTCTTGAGGCTTTCGCGACCGGTACTCACGTCGCAAAAAAGAAACTGCAGACTGCAGACCCGATGGTGAATCAAGAAATCGATTCAAGAAGGAAGACCAGATGAACCATATGAAAGTACATGTAGAACTGTCCTTGTGTTGCTTATTGCCTTACTTATCCTTAGCTTTTTACCGACTTCAATAGAAGGAAGGAGGTACTCTGTTCGTCTGCATTTTTTTATGTATGTATGTTCCCCGATAACTCTTGACCATGTAGGCCGATTTTGATAATTCTTTTTTTGTTTCAAAGCAGGTACCCTGACATTGGTCCCATATAAATTTGGTGAAGGTCTGATGATGGGATCTAGGAGGAATCGAGGGAACTCCTCGAATTTGATAGGCACGCATATGCCGATTTCGGTATTTTCCGTAGGTAACCAAGCATTCATCATCATCATCATCATGTCAGCCGAAAGACGTCCACTGCTGGACATAGGCCTCCCCTAAAGACTTCCACAATAACCGATCCTGCGCCACCCGCATCCAGCGGACACCCGCGACCCTCACCAGGTCATCAGTCCACCGTGTGGGGGGCCTGCCCACGCTACGCCTTCCGGTACGTGGCCGCCACTCGAGAACCTTTCCGCCCCAACGGCCATCGGTTCTACGTGCTATGTGCCCCGCCCACTGCCACTTAAGTTTAGCGATTTGGAGGGCTATATCGGTTACTTTGGTTCTGCTGCGGATGGCCTCATTCCTGATGCGATCACGCAGAGAAACTCCCAACATAGCTCTCTCCATTGCCCTTTGGGTGACTTTGAGCCTTCTTATGAGGCCCATAGTAAGCATTGCCTCACGGAAACCACAAATTGTGGCATAGCGAAGGAAGTACAAAATTAGAGTTGGTTTTGTCTGTATAAATTATTATATGTATAGAATTATTCACACCGGGTGACCGGGACCGAGGATGCTGGCAGCGTTTCCTCGCTGTACCTATTGCAATACTAATGCGTTGGGCGAGGAAGCTACATCGCGACAGGTCCGCTGGGAATTGTTCAAAGTTCTTTATTGTATATGAGAAACAGGTACGAGTAACATTGTAAGGCGGTATTATACAATTTGAAAATTTTTACACTGTAGCTCTACCTTTGCAGGTGTATATACAATTGTTCTGCCCTTGACAGAAATAATAATGTGTTACCTACAGTATTTATTTAGTGACCAAGATATTCGTTAATGCTATAAAAACATTTGCATATGAGCCAATTCTTAAGCTTAGTTTTAAACACATTTAATGGCATGTCTTTAAAGGGGTCCGGCAATTTGTTATATATAGTAATGCACATAATATAAGATTTTTTTGCAGTAAGTGACAGATTTACATTGGGCTTGTGAAGTTTGTGCTTATACTGTGACCTATTCACGCGAGGAGCAAAGTATTAAATGCTATAAAAAGATACTTATACTTATGAACGAATGTGCAAATTTCATAAATGTACAATGTACATACAAGGGAAAGTGAGTATGTTGTTTTATGTAAAAAATTGACGACATGAGTCTGTGTATGCAGCGTTTTTGAGTAATAAATACATAATTGTTAGATTTAAACACGGATTTGGACGATTAAATTTAATTGTCAATTCAAGTGAAATTTTTGAGTTAGAAACAATGGCCCAAGACAACACGGATGCTATTACAAAGCCTGCGTATGGTCCCAGAATTGGACGGGAACCCAAATGTTCTCACTCGATTTATTAGTATCTGTGATGGTGGTTCCCGAGAGCCAAATGCTTGGTAACTACAGAAAATACCGAAATCAGCATATGCATGCCCATCAAATATGAGGAGTTCCCTCGATTCCTCCTGGATACCATCATCAGACCTTCACCAAATGTATATAGGACCGATTTGAGCGTATCTGCTTTGAAACAAAAAAAAAAACAAAATCGGTCAACGGGGTCAAGCGAGTTCCGGGGGAAGGGCAGCAGCATCCCATCACCATTATCACAGGTATCATTAAATGTTCCTCCAGTGTCAAGGCACCTCCGTTAACGAAAATTACCCCTGTTCAGTCTCCCGAGCGCGGTTACTCAATAATATCCTGGATCAAGACCAATCCCTAGACCTCTTTTCGACTCCTGAGCCGAGATTCTTAGCCACGGCAATAAATCCTTGGAGTGCGGTGGAGATACTGCCATCGCCAACCCGCTTGCAAAGCCTGGCGATTATGGCATTTACCCCCCCCCCCCCCCCCCATGAAATTGGGGAGAGGCCTGTGTCCAAAAGCGGACTCCCTTCGGCTGATATGATCTGGTCAAGAGTTATCTGTAACTTATTTGATTAAAACCACATTTTAACACATGACACATGAGTCATGACATGACCATTAACATACGCTTCTCTGTATGTAGATTGTAGGTACCCTGTTATAGCCACGTTAGTGTACGAGTAAACAAAGTGCATATTAGTAATTGTATCTCCATGCCGAATGAAAGTAAGGTAAATATCTCAATATTCATCACTAACCCGTTATTCGACATTTATTTTTATTTAGTTATTTATGAATAATATCAATCTCATGGACATGGATATCTTTATATAAATACATTAACTGTTCTTGTGCACTACTGTAAAAGGCGTTTAAATTAAATTAAAGGCTCAATCACCAAAGACCTAACATACTCGTAAGATCTAATGTTTACTAAGTCATTAGGTTGCATCTCTTTCTTTAATTAAATAAACAATACAAAATAATCATCTTAAAATGGACCTAAAAATGAAAGAAAATATATCTAAATAAAAACTAAACTAAACTAAAATATATCTAGAAAATTGGGCCCCCATGGCATGGTGCCGAGGATGCTGGCAGCGTTTCCTCGCTGTATTGCAATACTAATGCGTTAGGCGAGGAAGCTGCCAGCTCTTCGGTCACCAGTTGTATCGATTTATTTATTTCATCTTTATTGAACAATAAGAAATCTTAACGGATAAAAGGCGGACTTAATGCCATGAGGCATTCAACCTTAAGGCAAATTCAGGAAATAAAGAAATGTTTTAATATATAAATAAATGAAATGTCATATTAGTCGTTCGAATTAAATTAAAAAAGTCGACCCCCGACATTATCTTTTCAAAGCTCAATACCTAAAAAACAGCTAAACCAATTTTGATGAAATCAAATTAGGAATCATCTTGATTTAACATTTTCATGTGCATGACTTTAATTTGACTTGATTCATTATTTACATTAGTTTTATCTTTACCTAACTTACAGGAATATAATTCTAGTGCATGTAACAATTAGTAACTTGTAAGAATGTTCAAGCAGCGCTCGTGGCCCAGAGGCGCCCGCGTACCGCGTGTGGTATGCGAGGCTAAGCAATTTCGGGCGGGGTCAGTCCTTGGATAGGTGACCGCTTTGAGTGGTTAGTAACTCAACGCTCCCGTACTTTGGAAGGCACGTTAAACCGTTGATCCCGGCTGCTGTCTGTGATAGCAGTCGTTAAGCCAAGTTAGAGGCCTTCGGGCGGCTTGAGAACTTCTAACAGTCAAGTTGCCCACTCACTTGACAAGCCTAATCCCAATAAGGTCTAGTTTCCCCTTTAGGTTGAAAAGTCAGATGGCTGTCGCTTCCGTAAAAACTAGTGCCTAAGCCAATTCTTGAGATTAGGTATAGCGGAGGCCAGGCATCCTTTGGATGCAACTGTACTGGGAATAACGCTAGGATGATGAAGTATGTTCAAGCACAATGTAACATTAGCTATACCTAAGGATTTTTCAATCAACTGTTCTTATTCGTACATTCGTACACATATTATAAAATAAAGTAACCGGTCGCGTCTGTCTGTCTGTCTGTATATGTTTGTATGTTCGCGATAAACTCGAAAACGGCTTGATAGTTTTAAATACGGCTTTCACCAACATGTAGCTTGATTCTTCCCGATGGTTTTGGTGTATAATCTATATTAATAATTCCGTGCAGGGGTACGGTAGACCCGAACGAGACCTGTCTCAAATTGAAGAACGTATAAAAATAACGGTTTCGAGTTGAACATATGTATCCGCAAAATTCGGATTGTCGCGTATTTTTAACCGACTTCAAGATTTCAAAAGAGGAGGTTATCAATTCGGTTGTATGTTATTTTTTTTTTTTTTTATGTTTGTTACTCCATAACTCCGTCATTTCTTAACCGATTTGGAAAATTCTTTTTTTGATTGTAAGTATATATATCCAAGTTGGTCCCGTTTTTGTCAAAACGCAGTTCTGATGATGGCAAACATATAGTGATTTTTGTGTTTTTATCAACAAATCAAGCATTTGCATCCAAAAATGTGACATTAGATGAAGTGGAACTGCTGATGATGATCAGAACAGAACTCTTCAACGACGAAAAGTTCACGTTTGGCGATTTGTCCTCCTAGCTGTGTTTGTTAAGCAAGTTCTATTTTCACGATTAATTTTTGTCATGCTCGAGTTCTGATGATGGGATCCATTAAGAATCGAGGGAACTCCTCAAGTGTGAAAGGCACACAGATAGTGATTTTAGTATTTTCATGAACTAATCAAGCATTTTCTTTCATAAAAGTGACATTTGATGAAGTGGAACTGCTGATGATGATCAGAACGGAACTCTTCAACGACGCGTAGTTCACGTTTGGCGATTTGTTCTCTTCGTTTTGTTTGTCAAGCAAGCAAGGTTTTTCCATGATTCCATGAGGAATTGAGGGTACTTAGTCTTCTACCATTATAAACATACTTATAGCCATTTTTATTTTATTGTATGGAATCTAAGAGTGCACCATCTAAGTAAAATAATCTTTCACCGGCCTCCCCCATTGAAGTCGGTTTTTTTTTTCTTAAAAATTATGCATTTAAAAGTGTTAATTTTATGACAAAAGGTCGGCCATATTAAATTCGTAGGTTGACAGTGTCGGGTACGTTCGGAAATCGTGAACTATTTTTGCGTCCTGTATGATGGCCAGGTAGCTGGGTTGCGTTCTGGGTGATGGGTCATCATCGCCCATTTTGTGGTCCGGCAAGCCGCGTCTGCAGCGTTTTTTTTGTGGTTTTCAAGCGTTCAATACACCTATCACATTGTCACAACAACCGCCTTCAAAGCGAATGAATAGAATGTTTGCTGTGTCTGTCCTCCATATTAAAGCTGCGCCTCTATTTTGTTGTGACAATTTACTAGGTGTCTTTAAAAGTCTAGCAAAATTCTGTCCCTATCTCGCTCTATCTCATAACTTAGTGGTACTGCTCATGCCGTTCGCCGCGCTCGGAGGTCTGAACCGAAAACGAAGTATCTGCCTCTCTGTCGCACTTGCGTATTCGAACGACAGAGAGGGAGATAGATACAACGAAATACTTCGTTTTGGTTCGCGGTAGGCCCTCAGGTGTCAACTTTGAAACGAACAGGGTTCTTTACTATATGAGAAATAAAATTCAAAATGTAAGAATAGCCGGCCAAGTGCGAGTCGGACTCGCGCACCGAGGGATCCGTACAACTAAAAAACAAATGTGATTCATCAATATATTGGTATTTTTGGTAAAATATGCGTCATAATAAACATTATCACCTAATTTCAAGTTACTAGGTCCATGGGAAGTTAAAAAATTCTGTGTGACAGACGACATACGAAATATTCTTAGAAAAAATAAACCAACTGTTATTATTATCACGCGATACACTCATATCACGATCCGTATCACGTGAATACTGATGAATATTGAAGCAACATCCAAACAATATTGACACATAATATTGAGTGTAAAGGGCCCCACTGAATAGAATTTGGCGAAAAATAGAGAGCTGATACCGCGAAACGAAAACGAACCAACATCGTCATCGTGTATCTCCCCCTGCGTCGCTCGAATTTACAAGTGCGACAGAGAGGGAGATTCACGAACTTCATTTGTTTTCGTTCGCGGTAGCAGCTCTGACTTCGCACCAAAAATACTGACTGGCACGTCAATATTAAACAATTGCACATTTAACCGAATTTTAATGAACGATTAGTATTTTAGCTGCTCAAATCAGTACTGATCACGGTGTCATCAGGTTTTTTTGTGCCTTTAAATACTAGCCATATAAAAATACTTAGGATTAACTTATAAAGATACTAGCCTTTGCCCGTGACTTCGTCGGCGTAATCTTCTACTCCCTATTCCATATGATAATCCAGACATAGACTATATTTGTTGTAATGTTTTAATTTTATACATTTTTGTACGCTCAAGTGCAAAAATACGTATCGGTTTAATCGTCTCATAAATACGTACCCGCAACCTTAATCCGCCGACATAAGAGCTATGGGATATATTTTTGAGCCAGTTATATGCACCCATATTTTTGCACTTCACTGTAGACTCTTTCTTTGGTCGTTTGCATATCTGTCACGATTCTTTTCTTTATTTCTTTCTTATTTATTTCACCCGAGCAAAGCCGGGCTTTCATCTAGTTTATGTATATTTCCACCACCACCACCACCACCACCACCACCACCACCACCACCACCACTGTATCAGCCGAAGGACCTTCAAGAAAAGAGAGGCCGGCAACGCACTTATAACCTCTATGATGGGCGGCGCTAATCGCTTACCATCAGATCAGGCGATTCGTCTGCCCACTTGCCTCCCACTTCTTTAAAAAAACCGGCCAAGTGCGAGTCAGACTCGCGCACGAAGGGTTCCGTACCGCATGATCTATAAAAAGAGTCCGACTCGCAGTTGGCAGGTTTTTAATATTTGTTGTTATAGCGGCAACAGAAATACATAATCTGTGCAAATTACAACTATTACGGTTGTTGAGATACAGCCTGGTGACAGACGGACGAACAGCGAAGTCTTAGCAATAGGGTCCCGTTTTTACCCTTTGGGTACGGAACCCTAAAAAAGACGTCCAACGGTCTACTGCTGGATATAGCCTCCCCCAATTTCATGGAGGGTACATTTTTTTAAATTTCTTACTTGCATTATGTTGTAAGCTCGACACGCACAGAGCGGGCGCGGCGCGGTGCGGCGCGGAGGCGATTTTGCAATTTTAATCATTCCGAAACTGTCGCTTACTGCTATGAACCTATGAAGCAACAAACATGCTTGCTAACTTTTTAATTTTCACATCTGCCAAGGGCGGCAGCCGAAAAGGCGGGAAATGGATTAGTTACCCAAACTGCCGGCCACCGTGGCGCCACTATCTACGTCATCGGTATCGTCATAGTGTCAATTATATGAATTAAGGCTTCTGGCGATACCGATGCATCAATACCTCGATGTTTCATCATCATCATCATCATCATGTCAGCCGAAAGACGTCCACTGCTGGACATAGGCCTCCCCCAAAGACTTCCACAATGACCGGTCCTGCGCCACCCGCATCCAGCGGACACCCGCGACCTTCACCAGGTCATCAGTCCACCGTGTGGGGGGCCTGCCCACGCTACACCTTCCGGTACGTGGTCGCCACTCGAGAACCTTTCCGCCCCAACGGCCATCGGTTCTACGTGCTATGTGCCCCGCCCACTGCCACTTAAGTATCGTATAAGTTCGTATGCTTAGTAATAGATAATACGAGTATGTCACACACGCCGCTTCCGCTCTACCGCGCTACCGAATACCGCGCGGTTTTTGGTGCAACGTGCCCCAGACCGCGGTCGCTTTCGCTTCCGCCGCGCTCTGTGCTTTTCAAGTTTTAATCCGTTTGAAGTTTTTAAGGCACTAGTATTCACTAGTGCCTTAAAAACAGGCATCTTCTGGGTGAGCTCACTTCATCGTCTGCCTCATCTTTGCCCCCTGGCTAGATGCTAAGCAAGAGCAATCCCATTTTTAATAAAAAAAAAACGGGTCGGTTACAACCAGGGAGCGAAACTTTGGTGCCGACGACATACGTATGACGTCAAGCTACATACAGAATGTTTTTATCTGGATTATTGAAGAAATCGATTTTGATGATGCAAGGTTAACTTACAACAACAATTTTGTTTTAGTTGCGATTACAGGCATTATTTATTTATTTGTTTATTTAAACTTTATTGCACAAAATATAATCGTACAAATGGCGGGCTTAATGCCAAATGGCATTCTCTACCAGCCAACCATTGGGCTAAACAGAGATTTATGAAAGGTGCAAAGAAAAAAGTTTGATAATTCTACTAAGAAAATGCGAAGACAAAATCAATATAAACACTGTAAATAAACATATATAAATACAATATATTCATATAAGTTACATACATACAAGAATAGATATACTACTTCATATTAAATACATACTATAATTATAGGGATGGATTCTAGTCGAATTCTTGTTTAAGCATATGCTTACGCAGCATTCGCTTGAAAGTAAACTTGCTTGGGGCTTGTCTAATCTCGAGAGGGAGGGAATTCCAGAGACGGCTTGCCTGTATGGCGAAAGAATGGGTCATGAATCTAGTGCGATGGAAAGGTATTGATAATTTGAGAACACGGGAGGTGCGCAGCTGACAGCCTGGGCGAGGGGTATCAAAAACAAATTTACTTTTGAGATATCCTGGAGTAGAAGGCTCAAACAGGATTGAAAAAAGGGTGCAAAGGATTCTAAGGGACCTACGGCGACGAATGGACAGCCAGTTAAGCTGACGACGGTAGAAGGAAACATGGTCATACTTACGGAGACCGAAAATGAAGCGTATGCAATTATTGAGGAGACGGTCCAGTTTATTAAGGGATTCCTGAGTAATATTGGTAGTGCACACATCACCATAATCAATAATTGGCAACACCAATGCCTGAACCAGCAACTTTTTTGTAGCAACTGGGAGGAAATTTTTAAATACAGTATATGTACATTATGTACAGTATATGTATGTAGGTATGTATTTAAATTAGAAGATGCGATGGTTGTGTTTGAATTCCAAGCGTTCTGCCTATTTTTCGACAACCCATGAAATTTAATTTGTTGTTTTTCATTTAGCCGAATATATTTTTTACAATTATTTACTCCGTAAAATATTTTTTTCATATTGTCTTTGTAATTATTTTAATATTTACATGAACATTATTGCATTATTAATAATCATTGGAGTGTCGCAATGTTGTTTATATAAAATCACCTATATGTGAATTTGCGTCGTAATGATGTCACCGGCACCAAAGTTTCGCTCCCTAGTTACAACTATAATAGATCTCAGTTATTGGGTACTAACTTGTCGCGTTTACCTTACATATTTCTTATAAGGAAAGTCTAAGGTATCATATTTTAACGCTGACATATATGAGACGTCGGTATCTATGAAATTCTAAGAAGTAAAGTGGAAATAGGAGATCGCAGGAAATATTCCACTGCCTTGAAAGGCCCCTGCATTCCTCTGTAGATATGAGATGTGTTGCTCCTAGGTAGGGATAATGTACAAGGAGGAATATATACAGGAAAAGGTTATCTACAAGCTATAGTACATAACATACAATAGGTAGGAGTCACAAGGAGAAACGACAATAGAGAGATCCCTCAGGGACCGAAGTCCATTGAGAGTTAGTTAGAAGTTATATATATGCAACTGATTTAAGAAACTTCGATAGCGCGTTGCAGAACATGTCAGATTTGACGGATGACACGAGTGACGCCACACCTCATAATAGCTGTCGACAGACCACTACTATACCACATCAGCCGAAGGACGTGACATAGGCCTCCCCCACAACCCACCACGCCACGCTTGGTATGCGGGTTGGCGATCGCAGTATCTCCACCGCACTGTCGTAGTTTTAGGACATACCCGGGTCCCGCGGGCTGTTGACACAGCAGATCCTCAAATCAATAATGGGCCGCAACGCACATGTGGCTCCAAATTGGAAGTGTCCATTGGACCTGTATAAGGTCAAATGCCATACCCGCATTAGACCTTATACAGGTCAAATATAAGTTCTCGACATTTTGGCTTAGTTGGTAGTGACCTTGCCCACGAAGCCTGAGGTCCCGGGTTCGAATCCCGGTCAGGGCATTATATGTGCATTTTATCATGAATCTTCCTGAGTCTTGGATGTTTCCTATGTAGTTAAGTATGTATTTATCTATACAGGGTGTCCCAAGAAGTAGTGATATACTGAAGCTGGGAGGTAGAGGACCTAGAGGGCTATCTGAATCACCCCCATGTATGTTCCGCGATTTTTAGTATTTTCGGAGTTATGATTTTTTTTTTAATTTTTCACCTATCGCCGCGTACGATGAGATTTTTATTTATGGTGACGTGAATTATTGCGGTAGATGCTTGATTTTTGTTGTGTGCTAAGCTGATAGATAGGCCAATTCAGTATGGTAACATTTACTATCGTTAGATCTTTGAATGGCGTAAAAAAAAAATGCCAAGAAAGATAAAATTACCCAGTATGTTCACAACTTCAAGGGCCCTTAAAAAAATAAAATCACATAAAAAATAATTACCAATTGGCTTTTAAAAACTTGCTCTATCTATCAGGTAGCTACCCTGAAAATTTCATTTTATTATTAATAAGGCTTCAATCAAAAAATTTAAATCTAACTGTGGTAAGTGCAAAATTTTTATTTAAATAATGATTAATGCGAGCAAAGTAAAACCAATTACAAGGTGTTTAATTACAATAAATTTTCAGAATGGCCCCCTGTTGCTCAATGCAAGTGCGACATCGCCGGAAAAAGTTGTCTTTTAAACGTCTGAATGCACTTCTATTATTTTTAATGGTTTCTTCTGCTACTCTCAATTTCCGGGTTAACTCGTCCAAATTGCGGCATTCTCTCGAGTAGACGAGGTCTTTGTAATATCCCCATAGAAAAAAATCTATGGGGTTTAGGTCGGGGGAACGTGGAGGCCAGGCTATAAGGCAGGCGTCACCCCGGCCGCAACGACCAATCCATCTTTCAGGGTATCTTTGATTTAAATAGTTTCTCACGTCCAAGGCAAAATGGCATGGTGCACCATCACACTGCAGTACTATGTTTCTGCGTGTTTCCAAATCCACCTCTTCTAACAGCAGGGGCAGATCGACGCGTAGAAAATTTAAAAAGTGATTGCCGCCCAAGCGGTCTGGCAGCTGAAAGGGCCCGATTAACTTACCGTTAAGTATGCCAGACCAAAGGTTAACACTAAAGTGTTCTTGGAATGTCGATTCCCTTTTAAAATTCGGATTTTCAATTGCCCATGAGTGAGAATTGTGCATATTAAAAATCCCATTGCGTCTAAAGTGGGATTCATCCGTCAACAAAATTTGGTTAAAAAAAATTTCGTTTTCAGCTTGTCTCCTCAGCATTTCCTGACAGAATTCAATTCGCCGATTGTAATCTTCCGGTTTCAACTGTTGCACTTTTCTAATGTGAAACGGATGATATCCTACGGTCTGTAGTGTACGGTGTACCTGAGATTTAGAAAGTCCGGTACGATGTTCCGTAACTCTCACACTGGTCGACGGGTCTCTTTCTACTTCTTCAACAACTGCATCTACTACATCAGGATCCGGCATAGTGGCCATACGGCCTGATTTCGTACCCGGTATGTGACCTTCCAAATACGCATTATGTACTCTTAAGATCATGCGATAGTCAGGAAACGTTTCAGGTTGAGGCCCGCCTCTTCGTTCCACATGTTCCCGGTACAGCCTTGAAGCTTCCGCCGCATTCCCCCTAGCATAACCGTAATAGTAATGCATTTCTGCGTAATCACGTGAAGTAAACATGATCACTTACACGCAAACTCAAGTCCAGTTAAATGATGCCAACTCGTCGATTCCAGGTAATAACACTAATCCAAATCGTAATGCAAGTCAAAGTCCATATGAATAGCCAAAATGATTAGGGAAACGAACAATTAGCAGTATTAAAACACAATTTTTAAATTATTGAAAAATAACAACGATGACCAAACAACGTGAAAATTTTCTCATGCGTCAACCGTCTTTTGTTTTTTGTTCTTTTTCTATTGATGGCCAGTGCGTGATTTAGAACGAAATTTATTTAGAAAGGTTTTGCTTTGCTTGCATTAATCATTATGTAAATTAAAATTGTGCACTTACCACATTTAGATTTCAATTTTTTGATTGAAGCCTTATTAATAATAAAATGAAATTTTCAGGGTAGCTACCTGATAGATAGAGCAAGTTTTTAAAAGCCAATCGGTAATTATTTTTAATGTGATTTTATTTTTTAAGGGCCCTTGAAGTTGTGAACATACTGGGTAATTTTATCTTTCTTGGCATTTAATTTTTTTTATGCCATTCAAAGATCTAACGATAGTAAATGTTACCATACTGAATTGGCCTATCTATCAGCTTAGCACACAAAAAAAATTAAGCATCTACCGCAATAATTCACGTCACCATAAATAAAAATCTCATCGTACGCGGCGATAGGTGAAAAATTAAAAAAAAAATCATAACTCCGAAAATACTAAAAATCGCGGAACATACATGGGGGTGATTCAGATAGCCCTCTAGGTCCTCTACCTCCCAGCTTCAGTATATCACTACTTCTTGGGACACCCTGTATAAGTATGTATATCGTCTAGTTCCTATAGTACAAGCTTTGCTTAGTTTGGGACTAGGTCGATTTGTGTATGATTGTCCCCCAATATTTATTTATATTTATTTATTATTTTAAATCCGATACTTCAAGGGTGGACAGCTATGGAACAGTACTCTACATTGGGTGTGGCCGGATACGCACCGGCCGCCTTTTAACTAATAAGGACCCGTTAGAACGTACACATATTAATGAACTAGACTGCATATAATTTAATTACAAACCCCCTCCCCTTTCTTCCCTTGGGTGTCGTAAAAGTCGACTATGGGAACCAGGTTGAAGTGTGATGTGGGCGATGGGCTAGCAACCTGTCACTGCAATATCACATTTTCTCCCTCTATTAACCTACAATTGCTAAAAGTGGCACTGAAATTAATTTTCGTGTCCTCTGCCTACCCCTTTTGGGAATATGGGCGTGAGTATATGTATGTGTATATATTAGGTACATATGGACAATCTTACACAAAAAATAACGACAGATTCTCAATAACCTTGAGGCTCGTTTCTCGGTAAATATTCCTTTAAACCGGCAGATTGTGGGTCGTAAAAGTCACAGATATGATCGTAAATATATATTATAATAATAATTATTCGTATCTATGGATCTTTTCTATGCATATTATAGAGGTCACGCAGAATTAACGACTAATAAATAATAATGATAATAATACATTTATTTCGGAGTAAGGGTACATTTATATCTGTTAGCAGCACAATTCACTTAGAGACTACGTTAGCAGTGTACTCTGACGTTAGTGTTGGTAATTAATACAAGTAAATATTTTAAAAAAAAACACTGACTCCAAACTTTGCCAGACCCCATCCTCTTGGTATATCATTTGAGGAGTTCCTTGTTTTTTGCCTTACCCCATTGTCTTAGTATATAATTTGAGGAGTTCCTTCGATTTTTCCAAGATCCCGTCATCAGATCCAGACTTGGTGACAATGGCACCAATAAGAAAACATACCCATTCAAACAAAAAAATTTTTTTTTGAAATCGGTTCACTAGTCTCCGAGTAATCGGTGAACATACTTATACATAAAAAAAATAAAAACTAATATTCCGACGAATTGAGAACCTCCTCCTTTTTTGAAGTCGGTTAAAAAGCAAAACCAACTATCACTTTTCGTAGCCCTATGAAACTGCATCCAGTAACTGGATTGTCATAAGCTTCCCTTCCGCAACTGGAGGCCGTTTTGTACTCTGACTTTGACTACTTTGAATTCTCGCTTCTCATGACGTTACATTCCTATGTATGTTTGTGCGATTATTTTTAACTTCACACCATTAGGTGCGGGAATACCCACATTTTATTCGCGACTCGCTTTCATAAAACTACAAACAAGTACAGTTCAGCGGACGTATCCACATCAGCCCTAGGACGTCCACTGCTGGACATAGGCCTCCCCTAAAGAGTGCCACAATGACCGGTCCTGCGCCACCCGCATCCAGCGGACTCCCGCGACCTTTACCAGGTCATCAAGGACACACATCACGACATTATAATAGTACATTACCACAGTGGCCGGCCACCCCATATTTCCCCAATTTCATGGGGGGTAAATGCCATAATCGCCATTGGCATGCGGGTTGGCGATCGCAGTATCTCCACCGCACTCTAGGAATGCTGCTGCCCTTTCCCCGGTGGTCTTGGTCGTAGTTTAAGGACATACCCGGGTCCCAGCGGACGTATGATGGTTGGCATTTTATCCTTATTGTCGTGGATAAGACGGCCGTCACTCTCGCACTCGCATACTTGTCAGAGCGTGACAAATGTCTTACCCACGACGATAAGTGATAAAATCGCAACCATCATAGACCCGCAGATATAACGTTGGCAGCAAATTCGAACGCTTTGCTTTGCTGTTCAAACGATATGAACCTTACATTAATACAATTACGACGATATCATCTATATATAAGTACTTATTACTTATAATATCATAAAGCTGAAGAGTTCGTTTGTTTGTTTGAACGCGCTAATCTCAGGAACTACTGGTTCGAATTGAAATTTTTTATTTAATATTTAGGCTATATAACATCACGCTGCTAACAATAGAAGCGAAGACGCGGACGAAGTAGCTAGTCATTATTATATCAGCCGATAGACGTCCACTGCTGGACATAGGCCTCCCCTAAAGAGTGCCACAATGACCGGTCCTGCGCCACCCGCATCCAGCGGACTCCCGCATCCTTTACCAGGTCATCAAGGACACACATCACGACATTATAATAGTACATTACCACAGTGGCCGGCCACCCCATATTTCCCGAAGAGGTATGTATAGTGCTTTTCTCAAACATGCAATAAAAAGGTAAAAAGTAAAAAAAGTAAAAGTAGTTTATTCTTCAAATTAGACGTATTACATGCACCTATGAACGTCAATAAACTACCACCGGTTCGGAAAAATATACCTCTGCCACGAGAAGAACCGGCGTAAGAAACTCGGCGAGGTGTCATTTTTTCAAAACAAGATACACTGTATAGTTAAATATAAAATTACAGTGTCAGCTACTACAAAATAACTTAAATAACAATGCTACAGTAGAAAATATATCTCCGCGATAGATTACCCGTGCAGGAAGGACGCTATCACTGCCAAACATGAAATAAACAACAAAAAAATCAGTTATATTTTTAATACGCATAGTGGCAGAATGTCATGATGCCTGTGCCACAAATTTATGTGGAATGGAAATTAAAAAAGACGACTGCCGGCCTAGGCCTGCAAGATTTGTATGAAATTCCATTAACGACCACTTGTCCTAGCCGCACCTGAAACGTCATACTTCGCAACCTATTATAAGGAACATAACAACTAGTACCCATAGTACAAGCTTTGCTTAGTTTGGGACTAGGTCGATTTGTGTAAGATTGTCCCCCAATATTTATTTATTTTAATTTGGTTAGTAAGTTTATATCAAATAATTCGTTTTTAAAACGGGTCTAATTGTAAGGATCGATATATAAATCCGGTCAGAAGACCGGCTACTCGCTGCGTTTGCGGCACTATACGTGCACTTCATCAGCTCGTTTGTGGTGCGCGTACCGCGGCCGCTGCGTTGGACCATCGCGTGTGCGGATTTCTGGCCGAAGGGTGCTGTAGTGAAATGTACGTGTTCGAGGGTTGAAATGATACTTCCAGCGTCGAGTAACTAGTCATATTTATTACCTAAAATACACGCCTTATATACTGTATAGACAAACTATTCATTGAAGTGTTAATAATTTCCATATGCGGCTCTGGAATGCGTCGGAACAATTTATAGCTTTTACTACTCCCATAATTATATGGAATAATAAATGATTGTCTGTATTTACTGAAGTAAAATTAATTTTCTCAATTATGCAATGAAATATTGATGTTATGTTCCTTATAATAGGCTGCGAAGTTTGACGTTTCAGGTGCGGCTAGGACAAGAGGTCGTTAATGGAATCTCATACAAATCTTGCAGGCAAATTTGTGGCACAGGCATCATGACATTCTGCCACTATGCGTATTAAAAATAAAATTTTGTTTTTTTTTGTTGTTTATTTCATTGCATGTTTGAGAAAAGCTCTATACATACCTCGGCGGGAAATGTGGGGTTGCCCGCCTTAGACCTATCCGGCCGAGCGAACTTCGGCCGGCAACCCCTTTCGTCCCGGCCTCTGTAGTAATGTACTATTACTATCACGATCAGGGATCATATTACATGTTCTTGGAAATAGAAAATGATTTACTTATTAACTATCAGCTGGGCTTCGTGTGTGGTCTTAAGGATCATACCACAGTAGTGTTTCAGCGGTTTCGGGGCAACCTACAGAGTTCTATACCGGAGATGACGACGCAACGGAGTCACTCTGTAATGTCGCCTGAATAATGTGTGTTTTTAAGATTATTTGTATTGATATGTATGTTACTCTGTAAGCTATACCGCATACCGACCGCCGTGGCAAAATGTGGATGTCTTTATAGATGCAATGAACGACTCAGTCACCTCATTTTCTTCGTTTGATCACATTATTTTACTCGGAGATTTTAATATTAATTTATTGAATCCCCTCGACTCCAATAGTAAAAAACTAATAGACTTTTGCTATTGTCATAATTTTACACAATTGGTGAGCCAGCCCACGCATTATACTGACCACAGCGAAACATTAATAGATGTCATATGCTTATCCTTGCAGGTAAATAACGTAATTGTAGATTATGTGCCCGAGTTGAGCAGTCACGCATTTATTACCGGTAAAATCCCCATGAAAAAAGAAAAGCCTCGTCTTAGATGTATATTTTGCCGCCCGTTAAATAATATAGATTTTGTTAGTTTTAACTCGGACATCGAAAGCATCAAGTGGTCTCGGTTACTGTCAAATAACGTTAACGACACAGTGGAATCAGTCAATGCTTATTTAATTCACATTTTTGATCAATATGCACCTAAAAAAAAACATTTATTAAAGATCACCATCTTCCTTGGATAACATATAACATCAATACGAACACGAAATGACGCTCATAATGGATATAAACATTCTAACTCCGAATCTCATAAATCGTACTATAAAACATTAAAAAAATATGTAATCTGGGCAATTGGGTACCTTAAGTTTTCTAAAGTGGTCCATATTATATTTTTTATTGTTAGTAGACACAAAATGAAGTCCGAAACTGCAGCTGATATTTTTTTATTACTTGTGGTTTTTTAGAAATATTTTTTTGAATATGTGTTTTGACATACCACGAGTTTGGTTGGATTAATAGAGTTTGTGCCTTAGTCTGCCGCAACAAAAAAAAATACGTGGAGTTGACAGCTGACACTGACAGTACCCGCGTACCTACCGCGTGCGGTATGCGAGGTTACCGCTTTGAGTGGTTACTGAGCGCTCTCGTGCTTTGAAAGGCACGTTAATCCGTTGATCCCGGCTGCTGTCTACGACAGCAGTCGTTAAGCCAAGTTAGAGGCCTTCGGGCGGCTTGAGAACTTCTAACAGCCAAGTTGCCCACTCACTTGACAAAGGGGGGTCGAAGTTGCACCACGTCCGTAGGGAGTACCCACCGTCACCCTACACGTGACCCCTGGGTGGTGCTAAGAGTGCAACAAAAACTGGCAATCGTACTTGTCTTCTCGAAGATCTCACGGTTCGTAAATAAATGCCATACTATTATTAAATTTAAGTAAAAGTTAAGTAAATTTAAGTAAGGTTAAATAAAAATTGTAAATATTTTTACAAGCTTTGCAATCTTTGTATTATCGAACCTTGCAAATTGACCCATTTCAATTGCTCCTCAGTGTATGAGAATGAGACTGTCACAACAAGTCGCCACTTGTTACTCTCTGTGCCCATTGATGCTTTAGGTCGTACGTCATAAACTACACTCTAAATACAATCGTAATACGATAGACATAGGACTTCTAATAAGGTAAGAACGACGACATCATTCACAATTAGGGTTGCCAGGTGCACGAAAGGTATATAGTCCCTGTTTTTGCAGTAAATGTAAAAATACATTCATTTAGAGAGGTAAGGCACAGTGGAGTGTTTTTTCGTTTATATTAGGAGCAGCCCTACTGGGGAAGTACCTCCAACTTACAGAAAACCGTAACCATAATAATACTCCTACTTCTTCAATAGCCATGCATCTTGTGTTCATTGGGTGGTAAGGTCGCCAGAGCTCCCGAGAGCCAGAGCTCTCAAAACAACGAATCCTCATATCTTTTTCGTATGTAGGCAACGCGCTTGTGATTATTCCGGAGTCGCAAAAGTCTATAGGCTACGGAGTCCGCTTACCATCATCATCGGGCAGCCCGTAAGATTGTTTGCTAACGTCGTATAAAAAAAAGCATTTCCCGACAAATCGGGATTAATCCCAACGCCTAGCAACACTGCTCTGCTTAGCGCGAGCGAGACCGCATTGATTACTTGTCCGTCTCGCTCTCCGGGCTCCTGATATTTTGTTATTCCTTGATTTCATCAATGTTTCGTCAGATACGCAGTGAGCCTGGAGTCGGCCGCGCGTAAACAAATTAAATAGTTTGCGAATACACGCAAAATATCCGCATTAAATATCGAACAGAACTGAGAGGTGACATTGAATTGGAAAAGTGCCAAAAATACAATAAGTGTACTCTTGGAATAAATTGTGAGTAAAGTTATTTTCATGATACTTTTCATTAAGAGAGCCAAAAGTCAAACGGTGATTTTCGTGATTCTAACAGAGGGCGAAAGTTAAATGTGCGAAATCGAAATTCATTTTAATATTTTCGTTCGAAGGTCGACTGAAGGGTGGAGGTGGTGGGTGGTTTTAGCATAACACCAACGTATTAATCATGCTCATACTCATAAAATAGTTATGTGTAAACGGCGCAATATATCGTCCTGATTTTAACAATAAATAAATTCAAGTGAAATATGAAATAGTTTGTTTAAAGTTTTTATAAAATTACTAGTAGACTATACAGAGATCCTTTACTCCTGACTGTAAGGTATTGGTCTGCATTGCGAAAATATCTGTTTAAAAAGTTAGTCATTTATATTTGCAGTGAATTGTGCGAGATGGTATTTTAATTTTACTACCGACATTTTTTTTATGAAGTGGGTGTGAGTGAAAATGTTTGTTTAGAGACAACGGTTGTTACATGTATATTCTCTTGTGTAATTTTTCGTATCAATAAAGATTGTTGTATTGTTTGTGTTGTATTATAAATTGACCATTTCATATTCTTGACTTCCCGTCCGAATGCTGGGTTGGTTATAATGGAAGACATAATATATATTATGAATAAGTTGTAGAATTAGCTCCCTGCCGAGGTTTTCCCGAGGAACTACAGTATGGGATTCTTCAAGAAAGGAGTGTATAAATTTTTAAAAGGTCGGCAACGCGCGTGTGACGCCCCTGGAATTGCAGGCGTCCATAGGCTGCGGTGACCGCTTACCATCGGGCGGGCCGTACGCTTGTTTGCCACCGACGTGGTATTAAAAAAATGAAAAAACTTATGATAAGTTTATTGTCACTTTCTAACCCTAACATATTGATATTAATGTAGTTTATTTCATCTGTAGCTGTATTTATATAAATAAAATATTAAATAAGTAAATCAACACACAGTTGCTAACACTATTATCGTATTAATATTAGCAATGTACAAATTGCTGAAATGTTCTCGGAAATTTCCGAGAAATTACGTGAAAGAAACTTAGAAAGTTCTCTGTGAGAATGTTCCCATGAGAACTTTAACATTTTGTGTAGTATATAATATTACACGCCACATATTAGTAAACCAGGCAAGCATAATCTTTAAAATGGCATGTGACTACGTCGGTCCTGACACGATAAGATTGTTTATTAAATTCAAGTTCCACAGAATATTCTCCATAGAAGTTTCGCAACTTATGAAACTTCTCCTCGGTGCATTGCTAATTAATATTGTTGATTAATATAATAATAGTATATTTTTTTCGGGGCAAGGCAGCTTTCTTGTGCAAAGGGCAGCAATCTCTATCCAGCGCAGGAATGTTGCCTGCGTTATGCGTACCCTACCAAAGGGTCCCGATTTTTGCCTTCTTTTTTATTTAGAAATAGGTTCTAGTTACGTTTTTTTTTTATTAGGTTGATATAGATTTGACATTTGTTTGTCGCT
The DNA here is from genome assembly GCA_905163555.1 of Notocelia uddmanniana. Lineage (NCBI taxonomy): Eukaryota > Metazoa > Arthropoda > Insecta > Lepidoptera > Tortricidae > Notocelia > Notocelia uddmanniana. Next base: position 2,318,845 of record LR991078.1, on the reverse strand, counting down.
TTTTAGTATTATAAGTACCTACTTACTTTTCTTATTTTAGTTATTGGCGTAAATAAATCTGTTATCTTTATTATTACGTATTTTTTTTTTCATTTAAGTTTGACTTATTATAAGCGTATTTAGACAAAATCTTGTATATTTTTTTATTTGTATTTTGCATGCGAAATAGTGGTTTTGATTTTGACAACCAGTTAAAAGCAAATATTTGCGAGAAGAACATATTTTGATCCTTTAACTTTAATGTGTTCTATTTACATATATAGGTACATATATAGGGTAGATACGTATTTGAGCTTCTTTGGTCTTTTTTGCTACATTTATATTTCTCGTTTTCTCGAAGGTTAGCTGGAAGAGATCCCTTATTGAGATAAGTTCGCCTTTGTACTTTTACATTTTGTTATTTTGTTTCGACTGTAATTGTTTTTCTGTGCAATAGAGTGTTATACATACATACATAAGCGGGTTGCCGACCAGCTTATTTGGTGTGCCGGTTTGCGACCACTTGGATCAATTGATGAACTGGAAGGATATTTTCTTGTTTTTTTTTACTGTACCCCCGTTAAATAACTACCAAATACAACGCAATACAACGCACTCTTTTTTTTAGGGTTGTAAAAAATATTAATCTAAATATATAAAAGAAGAAACTGAGTGATGACTGACTGACTGACTGACTGACATATCAACGCACAGCCCAAACCGCTGGTCCTAGAGATTCCAAATTTGGCACGTAGGTTCTTTATAAGGTCTAGAGGTGCACTAAGAAATGATTTTTTTAAATTCAACCCCTAAGGGGGTGAAATGGGGGTCCGAAGTTTGTATGGGGAAACAAGATTAGTTGGACTATTTTATTCGAAACTTCACAGGAGTATTTCTAACGATAAATGAGTAAATATGTGTTTCAGGTTTTTTGGGAAATCAACCCCTAAAAGGGGGAAAGGTGGTGACAATTTCTGAAAATCGACATGCGTATTGTTTTTATGATATACCGGGTCGCTGATAACGAAAACAACAATGATTTTAAAATCTCACGTGGAGGACGCGAAATACCATCCCCCTGTTGGGGTGCGAGGGGGATGAAATGTCTAAATATTAATATGGGTGTCGTTTTTATGGTTTTTTTAGGACGTTAATTACGAAAATGGCATCGGTTTTGAAATTTAATATTGTGGACAAGAAAACTTTTGAAAGTTTGTGCCAAATTTCAAGAAATAAGTGACTGACTGAGTGACTGACATATCAACGCACAGCGCAAACTGCTGGTTCTAGAGATTCCAAATTTAGTATGTAGGTTCCATATAAGGTCTTAAGGTGCATTAAGAAAGGATTTTTCAAAATTCAACCCCTAAGCGGGTGAAATGGGGGTCCGAAGTATGTATGGGGAATCAAGATTAGTTGGATTATTTTATTCGAAACTTCACAGGAGTATTTCTAACAATAAATGAGTAAACATGTGTTTCAGATTTTTTGAGAAATCAACCCCTAAAAGGGGGAAATCTGGTGACAAATTCTGAAAATCGATATGGGTGTTGTTTCTATGGTTTATCGGATCACTGATTACGAAAACAACAATGATTTTAAAATCTCACGTGGAGGACGTGAAATACCATCCCCTGTGTTGGGGTCCGAGGGGGTTGGAATGTCTAAATATTAATACTGGTGTGATTTTTATGATTTTATGGGTCATTAATTTCGAAAATGGCATTGATTTTGAAATTTAATATTGCGGGCATGAAATCTTAAAAGTAGGTGCCAAATAACAAGAAGAAACTGACTGACTGACTGACTGAGTGACATATCAACGCACAGCCCAAACTGCTGGTTCGAGAGATACCAAATTAGGCATGTTAGTTCCTTATAAGGTCTAAAGGTGCATGAAGTGCCGTGAGTTCCCTATACGACATTTTTTGAGTCAATGTATATGTAATGTAAGTGGTTTTATTAATCAGTGCCGTCCGATACGATTTCGACATAAATCGATATTTGAGCGTCCGAGAGGACTCTTAATAGGAATCCGAGGTACCTAAACTTTGAATAAAGGAATGGCAATATTGATTTTCTTCATTTTCATCCCGATTTCGTTCAAAATCGATATCTGAGCGTCCGAGAGTTCCTCTAATACGACTCCGAGGTAAAATTTGGAAAAAGGGGCGGCCATATTGCTTTTCTTCATTTCCGTCCCGATTTCGTTCAAAATCGATATCTGAGCGTCTGAGAACTCCCCTAAATACGACTCCGAAGTAAAATTTGGAAAAAGTCGCAGTCATATTGATTTTTTTTAGTCCCGATTTCATTCAAAATCGATATCTGAGCGTCCGAGAAGTCTCGTAATACGAATCCAAGGTAAAATTTAGAAAAAGTGGCGGCCATATTCATTTTTATCATTTCCGTCCCGATTTCGTTCAAAATCGATATCTGAGCGTCCGAGAGAATTCTTAATACGAATCCGAGGTAAAATTTGGTAAAACTGGCAGCCATATTGATTTTCTTCATTTCAACCCGATTTCGTTCAAATTCGATATCTGAGTGTCCGAGAGGTCTCTTAATACGAATCCGAGGTAAAAATTGTGAAAGAGGCCGCAAGGCCATATCGATTTTCTTTTTTCTCGTCCCGTTTTCGTTCAAAATTGATATGTGAGCGTCCGAGAGGTCTCTTAATACGAATCTGAGGTAAAATTTGGCACTCCATACATGCCTGTATGCAAAAAAGTTTAATGTTACTATATAGGCGTGTGGGATATCTATGGATTTGCTTTTAAAAACGACACAGAGGTTTCGATATTTTTTTCCATTTATATCAACATTTAGATTTTTTAATCGTATGGCATTTATTTACGAATTGTGAGATTTTCGAGAAGACAAGTACGGTTGCCAGTTTTTGTTGCTCTTTTAGCACCACCCAGGGGTCACGTGTAGGGTAACGGTGGGTACTCTCTACGGACGTGGTGCAACAAGTGAGTGGGCAACTTGACTGTTAGAAGTTCGCAAGCCGCTCGAAGGCCTCTAACTTGGCTTAACGATTGCAGCCGGGATCAACGGCTTAGCGTGCCTTCCAAAGCACGAGAGTCAATTAGTAACCACTCAAAGCGGTCACCCATCCAAGAAATGACCTGCGCCCACATTGCTTAACCTCGCACACCGCACGCGGTAGGCGGGTGCCGCTGGGCCACGAGCGCTCTAAATTCTTGATAGTTTGTGCCAAATTGCAATTCAATCGGTCCAGTAAAAGCAACTTGGTTTTAACAGACGGACTGACAGTAAGGAGTGCGAATGGAAGTGAGGCCAAATTTTCTTTTTGTATGCTCCAATGGGAACTGGAAAAACCTACCTAATAAATTTAATTTTAGGAAAAATAAATGTTACACGTGATATTGAATTAGCTGTATTTCTGTACTTCAAAGGACCAGAGTTTATGACCGCTGCGCGCTGCTTGGTCGTTTACAGACCTATTGGTGTTACTGTAGTACACAGATACTTTTACTAAGGGCCATTTAAGACATGCTTTTATTTCATCGGCCCTTTCCCCTTCGGCCTCTCGGAAATGTATGATAATAATTTTCGATCCTTATTTTAGCCAAAATCAAATGAAATTCAAGAGTTTGCCGGTTCTCAGAATGTATACTGACTTTTCATCTGTTCATCTGTTAATGAATCACAATCACCAAACTTCGTATACCGAAACCCTCAGAATGTAACAACTACTTTTCTGGAGACCGCATCTAAATCGGTTTAGCCAAACGCGAGATAATCGTGGATAAACATACGAACCTGTTTTTTGTAGACGGTTAAAAATTTCGCTTAGTACGCGGGCGAAGCCGCGGGCAAATGCTAGTTGGAAATAAAACTCGTCCTTCAGGTGGTCGCGAACTGACGCTGGTCGCGTAACCGGCCAGTGACCTAAGTACCTATGCCGTTTTATATGGATTTGAGCAAAATTGTGATGTAATATATGTTTAATTTAACACGAGCAAGGATGATTCACAGTAGACCGTTCCGTGTCCGGGCCGGCCCGTTTTCTATGACAGCAAACGCAACGGCCGGCGTATTTCTCTAGAAGAAAACGGGCCGGCCCGGACACGGAACGGTCTACTGTGAATCATCCTTAAGTATATTGTGTTAGTTTAGTGTTAGTGGAGTAAACTAAGGCTAACGGTGCCTTTCCACTAGAGATGTGCTATGCTACGTTGCTATGCTATGGATGCGTATGAATCCACCAATCATATTCATTCGTCCACATAGCGTAGCACTGGTGGAAATGGGTCTTTATAGCGTAGCTTACCTTAGACCATACATAACTGGAGCAGCCATTAATATACCTACTTACCCCTCTGCCAAAAAATAGGCACAATGTGCAAAAAAATATTAAAAATTATAAGTCAGTATCGAAATCGTTTTCGGCGTGCGAAGAGCTCCGTGAAAATACCTTTACACTACATATGGTGCTATATTACCGCACGAGTGCGATAATCAACAGATTACGTGCATATGTCGAAACTTTGAAGAGCCATGTGTACTGTAAAACGTTGTACGATACACGTCATCATGTCAGCCGAAAGACGTCCACTGATGGACATATGCCTCCCCCAAAGACTTCCACAATGACCGGTCCTGCGCCACCCGCATACAGCGGACACCCGCGACCTTCACCAGGTCATCAGTCCACCGTGTGGGGGGCCTGCCCACGCTACGCCTTCCGGTACGTGGTCGCCACTCGAGAACCTTTCCGCCCCAACGGCCATCGGTTCTACGTGCTATGTGCCCCGCCCACTGCCACTTAAGTTTAGCGATTCGGAGGGCTATATCGGTCACTTTGGTTCTGCTGCGGATGGCCTCATTCCTGATGCGATCACGCAGAGAAACTCCCAACATAGCTCTCTCCATTGCCCTTTGGGTGACTTTGAGCCTTCTTATGAGGCCCATAGTAAGCGACCACGTTTCAGTGCCATATGTCATCACTGGCAACACACACTGGTGAAAGACTTTTGTCTTGAGACACTGCGGAATAATGCACGAAAAGATGTGCCGTAGCTTCCCGAACGCTGCCCAGCCGAGTCGGTACACGATAGTTTTACGAGTCACTTTGACGTCACCGTATTTAAAGAAATAAGGCCTATTGTTTATGAGAATTTATTTGAAACATGCTCCTTATCGACTTGGTCAATTTGGCCATCCGATAGTAACCCAATAATGGATAGAGGGCGCAGTACGATCGGTGTGGATCGGTTCTCCATACAAACGTATTTATGCTCTCATTTTAAAACGCCATGCTAGAATAACATGAAAATTTGTATACACAATGGGATCCGGCATATCTAGGTCGGATCATAGTTTCTGTTGCTAGAAATTGTAAAAGAAAAAAAATACAGCGGCTTTTTGAGTTTTTTACGGCTTGTATGAAAACCTTAATAATCGCTGTATTTTTTCTCCATTATAATTTCAAGCAACAGAAACTATGATCCGACCTAGATATGCCGGATTCCATTGTGTATACAAAATTTCATGTTATTCTAGCCTGGCGTTTTAAAATGAGAGCATAAATACGTTTGTATGGAGAACCGAACGTACTGCGCAGTCTTAACGTAAATAAGGTCGACTTTTATTGCTCAACTTTAGTAGTTTGAATGTGCCTGAGTTATTGTTTTAGTATGGGTGCGTAGTAATGGAACCTCAGAACATTTTAAATGTGTGTTACCTCGCGTCTCGCAAAAATTGGCATAATATTTTGTTTGGTAAGATGCGCTGATGGCCACTCTAGTTATGTATGCCCTAAGTAGCTTATTGGCTATGTGCACGTCTGAAACGTCAAACGTCAAAGGTCCCGAGACAATGTCAAAATTTAGAGATGTCAAATAATGACACATGAATATTTTATTTACTTTAGTAAACGAGAAAGACCCCGTATTGTAAATTTTACTGAAATAAATAAGAGAATAAATAAATACATACATACGAAACGAATCGTAGGAAACCATTAAGAAACCAATAGAAAACGTGAAAGTAAATTTGACAGTGGTCCCCGGTAAGTACACATTTCTGCCATGGTGTGCGCTACGATCGCCTAGCTTACCCCCACCACCTACTTCGCACATAGCCAATACGTGCTCTCTGCATAGCTGCATAGAACATCTCTAATGGAAAGGCACCCTAACTTCGACGTGCTGAGTAAGAATAATTGACCGAGTGAAACTGCTCTCCGTTACAGCTTCGGCAAAAATACTTTCGTATATACAGTTGGCGGATTTCGGATTTCCCATCGTTCTTCCTCTACAGGTCGCATTTCTCAACCTATTATCGTTAATTTTGTCAGCAAGTTAGATAATTATATTGATATTTTGGTCGAGTCATTGTGTATTTTTTTGAAATAAAGAATTTTGTATTTTTTTTTGGATTTTGAGTCAGTTTTTGGGAACTTGAAAATTCGAAAAAAAATCGCGAGGTCACAGAGCCACTCCTATTGTAGGCTCAAGTGGTGGCAAACAACCGTACGGCCTGCCTGATGGTAAGTGGAATCCATAACATTGCAAAACAAGAGCTCCATGAGCTCATACCGCCTTCCCCCTTCTTCCATCGGACATCCAGACGTACGGCTGGCTACCATCCTTACCTGGACCTGGACGAAATTCCTCTAATTCGAACCAAGCGCTTTGCATCATCTTTCATAATGCGCACTTCTAAGGTTCGGAATTCTCTGCCGGCGTCTGTATTTCCGAGTTCATATAACCTGGACCTTTTTAAGGCACGAGTGAATAGGCATCTTCTGGGTGAGCTCGCTTCATCGTCGGCCTCATCTTTGCCCCCTGGCTAGATGCTGGCCAAGAGCAATCCCATTTTTAATAAAAAACACACGCTTTAATTTAAACTACATTAATTAATTTTAATTAGTGTAAGCATATTAATTAGCGTTTATTTATTCGACGACCGCTTTGGCTTAGTTGATAGTGACCCTAAGGGCCTACCCCGAACTTCGAAAATCCAACTTTGTATCGTACCGTCCCTTTCCGTCATATAGTGTATAACATGAGAGTGAAAGGGACGGCACGACACGAAGTTCGATTTTCAAAGTTCGCGGTAGGCCCTCTGCCTACGAAGCCGGAGGCCCCAGGTTCGAATCCCGGTCAGGGCATTATTTGTGTATTTAGCACGAATATTTTGTTGCTGAGTATTGGATGTTTCCTATGTATTTAAGTATGTATTAACTATATAAGTATGTATATCGTCGTCTAGTACCCATAGTACAAGCTTTGCTTAGTTTGGGACTAGGTCGATTTGTGTGAGATTGTCCCCCAATATTTATTTTTATTTGTATTCATCATCATCATGTCAGCCGATTATTTGTATTACTTTATATTTATTCTTATATTATCAATATAATTATGAAATTTATCGTAATCTAGTTGTATAATACTTGTAACTTGGTAAAATTACATACAAAAAACAATCAAGCAAATAAATACAAATGAATTAAAACTAAACAAACTTACTTTGCCCAGTCGTAAAAAGTAGACCCCGACCAGTAGTTCCATCTGCGGCATGGAGCCCATAACGCTGGCGACGTTACCTCTCTGTATTGCTAAAGAAATACGTTGTGGGAGAGGTAAGCGCCAGCTCTATGGTCCTCTGAAGCACAGAAGATACAAAAGCCTGAAGCATATCGACCAGCCTTCATAATCTATATTTCATGCTATATTAATTACTAGCTGTTCCCTTCGTCCGTGTCTTATTCACTCCTATTGGTCGCAGCGTGATGGTATATAGCCTAAAGCCTTCCTCGATAAATGGACTATCCAACACAAAATAATTTTTCAATTCGAACCAGTAGTTCCTGAGATTGGCGCGTTCAAACAAACAAACTCTTCAGCTTTATAATATTAGTATGGATTAATTGTAATTTATGTTTTCTTAGTTACACTTTTCGTTAACGATCGAATACTGTAACCTAGACTTGCACAATAACATCCGTGCATTAAAAATTAAGTATTCTTGCGAATAAAGATTATGATTGGGCCTTTGTACTTTTACATTTTGTTATTTTGTTTCGATTGTTATTGTTTGTTTTGTGCAATAAAGTGTTATACATACATACATACATGATTATGCCACCGAACCAATCATTATAATATTTATAATATAGCTGCACTATCCAATAGTTGTCTGGAAGAGATCTTTGTTTAGCGATATGTCCGCCAGTAGCTCTATTTTTACCCGACTGCGGCGAAGCCCAAAAGGAGGATTATGTGTTTGACTTGTATATATGTTTCTCCGTTCCTATGTCCCGTCGTAACAGCTAAACCGATTTCGATAAATTATGTTACGTCATTAGCTTCGTCTTGATGGCGTGCGCGTGAGTGTCATAATGTTGGATTTAATGCGCTTTATGTGAAGGGGAAAATGTTTTTTTTTTTCAAAAGCCTATAAGGTTTCAAAATATAGGGCTTTAAAAGGAGAGTACGAAAATATATACCTACAATATGGTCAGGTATAAAATAGTTATTTGTTATACAAGGGTGCAAAGTTGTATTTTACCCGCGAGTGTGGAATTGAAGCACGAGCCAGCGAAAGTATTCTATAGTTGAACCACGAGCGAAGCGAGTGGTTCTAAAATAGAATCCTGAGCGTAGCGAGTGTTTCAACACACGAGAAGTAAAATACAACTTTGCACCCGTGTGTAACACAAAACTTTTCTCCTCATTATAGCGAGGAAAGTGCAACCTGCAAAAAACACAGTTCCACAGGCATGATTTTCATCACTGGAATCACCGATTTTTTTACGCTATTATAACAGAAAACTCTGGATGTTGTGTATAATATTTACGTGAGTTGTGTATATTTTAATTGACATTGACAATGATGACATTTCTTTCTGACGATGCGTTTTGAAATTGCATCGACTCAACTTGTGCGTTTACAATTAAACTCAATATCATTATAAAACAAATGTTATTTATAGAATTTGACGGTTTACGACTTAAATCATTAAATAAAGCTAAATTTAGTATTTTGTATTAAATTCTCAAACCATTTATTTAATGATAATTGATATCAAAGTAACCATTATTATGAGCGTTTTACGTTTTGTTATCTGTCAAAAGCTACTCAAACACGCTCCAAGGTCAAATTACTTTCCCCACTTGTGGATAAAATGCGTTTTTACCCGCTTGTTTCAAAGGACAAAAGACGGCTTTCCGAGCTAGTGAGGGGAAAAATATTTATTTCACTTGACAGTAAGAAAAAGTTTTATAAAGTTTTATTTTCTTTTGTGACTTTAGATATCTTTAAATGAGTCGATTACGTAATTTGAGCATCAAAACACAACTATTACAAGCACTAAATCTTACCAGAAGTTGTGAGCATTTGATGCTTAAAAACAATCCGCGGAAGCTCGGTTCTCCATACAAACGTAGTTTCACTCTCATCTCATTTTAAAAAGTCAGCGCATCCCCAACTCAATAAAGGGTCGGCAACGCACTTGTGATTCCCCTGGAGTCGCAAGTGTCCATAGGCTACGGTGTCTGCTTACCATCAGGCTGGCCGTAAGCTTGTTTGAATGACATGAAACTTTGCATACACAATGGGATCCGGCATATATAGGCCGGAAATCAGTTTCTGTTGCTTGAAATTATAATGGAGAAAAAATACAGCGATTAATTAAGAGGGCGCAGTACGTTTGGTTTCCATACAAACGTATTTATGCTCTCATTTTAAAATGCCATGCTAGAATAACATGAAACTTTGTATACACAATGGGATCCAGCTTGTCTAGGGCGGAAATTAGTCTCTGTTGCTTGAAATTATAATGGCGAAAAAATACAGCGATTATTAAGGTTTTCATACAAGCCGTAAAAAACTCAAAAACGCTGTATTTTTTTTCTTTTTCAATTTCTAACAACAGAAACTAATTTTCGACCTAGGTATGCCGGATCCCAGTGTGTATACAAAGTTTCATGTTATTCTAGCATGGCGTTTTAAAATGAGAGCCTAAATACGTTTGTATGGAGAACCGATCCACACCGATCGTACTGCGCCGTCTTAAGGTTGTCATACCAAAAAAACCACACAAACTCGCTGTATTTTTTTCTATTACAATTTCTAATAACAAACTAATTTCGGGCCTAGATATGGCCGATCCCATTGTGCATACAAATATTTATGTTATTACAGCACGGCGTTTTAAAACGAGAACGAAACTACGTTTGTATGGAGAATCTAGGTCGGGCGAGCGTGCGGGGGACCCTTAACGCGAATGGCAATGCAAATAATAGGTAGATTCGAAGCGAACACGTGTTTCAAGGCATTTAACGAATGAAAAGATCCACGTGGCATTAGCAGAACTACTCAAATAACATGTACAGTCGCGGAATGAAAAGGTTCGTCACTTTGAACTCTATTTTAACGCCGTTAAGGTCGAAAAGTGACACGCAATTATTCTTATGACACCACTAAGGTGCTTCTAAATTAGATGCCAATGCTTTCAGAGCTGATAGTACCTACTGGTTCTTAGAAGTAGACTTAAGTATAAAAGTAACTTAAAGTTTATGTTAGTTTTTGGAGAAAATTAGAAAAACAACTGTGCTACGTAATAACACCGTTAATGGGACAGTTATAATACAATGATTAAAGGATGATTCACAGTAGACCGTTCCGTGTCCGGGCCGGCCCGTTTTCTATGACAGCCAACGCAACGGCCGGCGTATTTCTCTAGAAGAAAACGGGCCGGTCCAGACACTGAACGGCCTACTGTGAATCATCCTTAAGACGTCTTTGATTATCGTGTGAACCTCTTGTGACTGTCAGTTAAGGCGAAGGGTAGGTAAAGGCATTCTCCATACAAAGGTTGTGCAAGTTTTATTCGTTAGTTTTGGCATTACAGCATTTAATTTTTCACCTCAGCGGCTCGAAAATGGCGGTTTTGCTGCTTGAAACCAGTGAGCAAAATGCAATTATGCTGCAAGCGTGAAAACGACTTTTCCAGCTTGAAACCAGTGACTAAAATGCAATTTTGCTGCGAGCGTGAAAAAACTTACTTTTTAATTTTTCATATCGTAGGTTAGTTTAAATAACTTCATTCTATATATCAATATTCCTTTGCATTATATGTTCTCGCCGCTGAGGTGAAGAGCAGTATGTATCACACGACAGCAAAGATATTTGCATCTCGTGTCTTTGAGTCCCTCGCTACGCTCAAGATTCAAATTTTATTATACAATCTTTTGCTTGCTCGGCACTCAACATCAACACTCACAGCAAAAATCTACTTTGTTGAACAATATTAACTATTATTTGCAGAAACTTGAAGTTGATTTTTTTTAATACCACGTCGGTGGCAAACAAGTGTACGGCCCGCCTGATGGTAAGCGGTCACCGCAGCCTATGGACGCCTGCAACTCCAGGGGTGCCACATGCGCGTTGCCGACCCTTTAAAAATGTATACACTCCTTTCTTGAAGAACCCCATACTGTAGTTCCTCGGGAATTTTGCTTTAATCCAAAAAAAATTTACAAAAAAAATAAAAGAAATAGCTAACAGAATAATCAGCATATTGAAAAAAAAAACTGTAGCGCAAACACAAACGAAGAAAAATATACACAAAGTTTGTATGGAAAGAGCTTGCCTACCCCTTCGCCTTGGCCACTTTATCTAAGGATGATTCACAGGAGACCTTTTCGTGTACGGGCCGGCCCGTTTTCTTCTAGAGAAATACGCCGGCCGTTACGTTTGCTGTCATAGAAAACGGGCCGGCCCGGACACGGAACGGTCAACTGTGAATCATCCTTAATGTGTAACTCACTAACAGAAAGTCATAACCACCTTGTCAGATAAATGCACAGTATGAGTATGTTTGGGCAGAATTATAATTTAATTATTTTGTTCGGAATATGAAAACAAAAACCTACTACTGTCAGCCTACCATATGATTCACAGTAGGCCGTTCCGTGTCCGAGCCGGCCCGTTTTCTTCTAGAGAAATACGCCGGCCGTTGCGTTTGCTGACATAGAAAACGGGCCGGCCCGGACACGGAACGGTCTACTATGAATCATCCTCTATTCGCACGAAGTGATTTGCTTCTTTCTTAATGCGAACAGCTAAGGACTGGAATTTACTGCCGCCGTCTGTATTTCCTGATACATACAATCTGGGTCTCTTCAAGACAAGAGTGAATAGGCTATTACTGAACCAGCGAGCAACATCTTAGGCCTTGTCATCGCTTTCCATCAGGTGAGACTAAGGCCAATCGCTGGTCAGTCTAAAAGATCATATAAAAAGTTTTATTAATTCCTATATAAAATAAATTATTTTTCTAATTAGGAAGCACCTTATACATATATCAGCCGAAGGACGTCCACTGCTGGACATAAGCCTCCTCCAATTTCATAGGGAGTAAAAGCCATTATCGCCACGCTTGGCATGCGGGTTGGCGATCGCAGTATCTCCACCGCACTCCAGGGATGCTGCCGTCCATCCCACGGTGGTTTTGGTCGTGTGCACTACCAATAAACATAAGTAGAAAAGTTAAAAACTCCCAACATTTTTAAGTTCAAAATCTCAAAAACGGCTGAACCAATTGTGGTATGTTTTATCAAAGAACCATCGCTAGAAAACCTGTTTAAATAAAACCGCACTCAATTCGGTGCATCTGTTAAAGATCTACGGTGCCACAGACATACTCACATATACACAGAAACACAGATACATATATTAAACTTATAACCCTCATCTTTTGCGTTATGTCCCATATAAATTTGATGAAGGTTTGATCGTATTTGGAAGCTCAGAGACCATATACATCTCTGAGATATGAATTTATTATTTATTTAGAACGTTATATAAAAACAGATTAAATACCAAAAATAAAACTAATTACAATAACATTAAAACTAATTACAAAACTAAATTAAATCTAAAAATGGCCCCCGCAGCATTGTGCCGAAGATACTGGCAGCATTTCCTCTCTGAATAGCCAAGCTAATTCTTTGGCCGAGGTAGCTGCCAGCTCTTCGGTCACCTGTGGCATCAATAAGCCTCTCGACAATTCGATGAAGAGGCTTAAAGCCCCAGGACCCCACGGACCGAGAGTCTCGACGCCGAAAGGGGTGAACAAGTATTCGGCGCCGAGATCGCTGTATTTGCCGATTTTAACACGTTCGGCCGCCTCCGCTGCAGCCGCCGCCCTCGTGGAGGTTCCGTGGAGATGTGACGGGGCTAGTGTATCTAGACATGTAGCATCCCACACCAGCACCCGTCCCATACTCCACGGAATCAAAGTCATCCCGTCCGGTCTCTTACCATCGTTTCTTGAAGATAGTAAATTAATTTTATATACTTTTTGTTTATTCGGACATAGATCGTATTCAATGCGTCATTAATATTTGTAAATTTATTTTCATTGAATTGTTAATCAGTATATTTTTTCATCATTATTATTAAGTAAGATTGTCAGTTTTTTTTTAATTGTATAAATTCACGCTTTGACATGTAAAAGTGCCCTTGTGGCCTATTTGCAGAATAAATATTTGATTTTGATGATGGGATCAAGGAGGGATCGAAGGAACTCCTCAAATTTGATAGGCACGTCGTCAGTGGAGTCGGTTTTATTTGGGTATAAATTATCTATTTATTTATAACGCACGCGATATGCGGCGCGGGCGCCACTGGACCACGGCCGCTCCAGGTCTAAGGAAAAAAGGTCTGCTGCTCCGGATCGTGACACAAGCCTACGTCACTGTACAGCCTGTCTACACACGGACTCACACTACGACCGCCAACCACCGATAGGCTCGATAGCAGTGATGACGTAGGCTTGTGTCACTCGCACAACGAATTTTCTCCAGAGTGCCATACTTTGTATTTTCGTATAATGGAGCGTTCTTACTACACTATAGCTCGGACGGAGAACATCATAGCTGATGTTTTACCGAGCCAAGTCGGCTCTTTTATAGTTATCGATACCGTGAACCGGAATATTTTTATTAAAATTATCGCGGGACGGAGGTCAGAATGCATCCGTCGATAACAAATCGCTAGTTGTTTTCGTACAAAAACTGCTAGTGTGTGTCGTTGACTTATAAATGTAGTTCAGCGAGGAAATGCTGCCAGCATCTTCGGAACCATGCGACCGCTTATTACAGCTTTAATTTGAACATTTTGGCATGGGATGGCGCATCGTTACTGACGATTTCTTAATGTAATTTGAGACGTTGCACACTGGGACAAAACGTTCTTAATTAACCATCTCAAAAATGGTTTTAGCGAAAGTCGCAGTTCTGATATAATTTTGATAGTTCTACGTTCTATGATAAAAGGCCTACCTGATATTAGTGTGTAAAATAATAATTGTTAAGTTTTACCTACCTAAAATAATAAAATTGCACTGAAACATTGAACTTCGATAATTTCGTATTTAACAGACTAGACCTTCGTGAAGTTTGACTTTAGATATTTTTTAAGTTTCTCAAAGAAATATATATGTATTACACATATTTAGATTTTCTAGGATCTCTAGTTTTCAAATGCGGTACTATTAAAAAAAAAATGTATTTTTTAAATAAATTTTGAAATGCCCCATGAAAATTTCCGAATGTTTCAATTTCAATTGGAGGTTTCCTTGTTATCGAAAGCTGCCGATGTCGAGTTATTATCATTTATAGATTCCTTAATTAGTAAATAATCCAAAGAAACAAAAAAAAACCTGCGTCATTATAGCGCCTTTTTGAGCTGGAACCTAAAATGTCAGCAGAGGACCAAACTCATTATTTTTACTTATAACTATTTATGGAACTTTTT